>SSNP01000151.1:583511-639656 GCA_006937955.1 Pachypanchax playfairii | reverse complement strand
AAACTACTACAACGTTGAATTTCCCTTCTGGGATAAATAAAGTTTTTTTTTTTTTTTTTTTCATTTCATTTCATTTTCATTTCATTTTCATTTCATTTCATTTCATTTCATTTCATTTCAACAGAAGACACAAATAAATAGATGAAGGTGTATCTTATATCTCATATAAAGCCACAACGCAAATGTTGGGCTTGACAGTATTGATTGGTAAATTAGGTTATTTTTTCATTGGCAATGGTTTTTATCCCTCCTTTCCACCAAACGCGTAACGAGTGCATAATCTCAGTGAAGCGTAATCAGGGCTTAATTTGAGCCGGATCCTGCCAGAACAAGATCCGGTAACTGTCTTATTTTGAAAGGGTGTGTTCCGGTAACTGTTTGCTAGGATCCGTTAACGGTGCCAGTTGGGATAAATAACAGCGGCATCAAAATGCCAAAAAGGCAGTATAACTTACTTCTTCTAGGCTTATCATCACTTTCTCTAGCCCTGCTTGACAATTTCCACCTGCTGTGCGCCGGCGTTCCAGTATCAGTTTGGCCTCAGTGAATTCTGGTCTCATAGCGCTATTTGCGTTCCAGTAACTCTACAAATTAAGCACTGAGCGTAATACTAGGCTGATAGCCACCATTAAAGTCAATGAGACCATTTCCACCAGGCGAGTGACGCTCCCGTGTGGAAAGGGACACGCAGTTGGTTTTGCAAGCAAAATGCACAGTGCCGCTGTGCATCCGGTTGAAAGCAGGGGTTATACAGTTGGTGAAAATAAGTGTTATTTCTTTAAGCAGATATGACATTTGGGCCCTGGTTTATTCCATACACTCCTCAGCTGTGGCTTGGAGAAACAAGTGATGATTTTTTTTTTATTGTAACCATCGATTCTGGTGTCAGATAAAATGGGGGTGGCTGGACCAACATATGCTGACTTACTAGAAAAATCATATTTAAGAGGACAAGCATTCTCAGCCCTCACTAAAGACTAGGTTATAAAATACTCCCAACAGTCACAAGGAATAGGAGACCTGTAATTTTGTGCAGCAGCTCATTGACAAATATGAGTCCATCCATCTGCTGTGAACCACAATTACAGTACACTGGATGCACCCCAGCTTGAGGTCTTGTATAACACAAGAACGTTTCTTTGTACTGGGTTCTTATTCATAACTTTCCGAACCCACTTTTTTACTTTTTACTCTGAAACATTTTATTGTTGTTCATCATCAGGGATGTTTGGGGTTTTTATCCCTAGAAACTCATAAAAACAGAGGAAGACATAAAGAGAGGCGTCATGAAAGATTGTCTGGCAGTTCTACTTGTTTGTGTTGTTTTTTATGTCGTCATCACAGGAAAATTCTGTTGTTAAATGTGTACCCGTCACATTTATGTGATTAATTGCGTCATCTACTCTAATTTCTTTTACAGAGTCTGATATTCTAAAGCACTTTTGTGTGTCCTCTCTAAACTGCCATTAAAGATAATGTTTGCTTTTCCCAAATGATCAAATATATTGGTCCACAAAAATACATTATATAGTTTTAGCTGAAATGCAGTTAACTATAGGATCACAGTCTTTTCTTGGCTGTATTCTTACAGTAAGGTTTGACACATTTTGAAATGGGCAGTAATGGAGGATGTAGGTTTGTAGCAATTCACTAACATTTTTTAGATGGATCTAAAAGTGTGTCATATTTGTGGCTAAACAAATTCAGCTAATAAAACAGCAACTGCAATAAAAGTATCCTAAAATGAATACTAAATATTATTTTACATCGATTTGTGCAGAAAACAGTCTTACCAAAGAATGTAAAAAGACATGACGTCTAAAAATAATACTAAAATCCTCATGATAGAAGATGGAATGCAGTGTTTTCCCCAAAAAGACCAAAATATGCTGAAGTCCATGTACCAAAAGAGCAGCTCTTGTTGTTTTAGATGGACGAATCCCATTCCACTTAGATATGCACCAACGCGTAACACTCCATGCTTCTGTCCTACCTTTTAACTTAACTGTCCATTTGTACCTTATCTTCTCTGCTACAGATCTGGCTGTCTTTATGTTGAGGTTAAGAAACATCACAAGCTGGTTTTCATTAAAGACAGTGCCAAAAAAGACACATGAAAATTTAATTTATAGTTGACACATCAAGTTTAAAGAGGCCATTTCATACAAATTTCAGGACTTTGTGGTTATTTCTTAAGTATTAACCAGTAATATGAAACATTTTATATCTAAAAAAATGTCAGGAAACACTGATTAACAGACCTTTCAATCTGTCTGCGTTAAAATTCGGCTGGTTCCGGCTCCTTCCATCAGGCTTCGGCAGCAGCTCGTTCATATTCATTATTCGAATTTGCTGGACTCTGATAGACTAATTTGTTAGCCAATGAGATCAAGGAAAACTGTTTCCTGCCCCGCTGCTCATGGCAGCGTCAGACATCGTGTCTTCCTGTTTGCTACGTCTTATGCTACAGCTTTTCAGTGAGCCGCATGCTAGGCGTGGTTTCAACTGCGGGAGCTGCCGAAAACTAACAAACAAAGGAGTTGTGACGAAACAGATACAGGCTGTTTGGACTCAGGAGAACTCGGGTGTTATCACCACTTTCGTAGTTTGAGAGATTAAAACTGAAAAAGAACTTGTTGACCTGTTTTCACACCCACTATGAAGGTAAGAACACATGTGGAGCTAAAATATTCAACAGAAACCTCAGAAAAAACGTTTTTAATGGAAGGGCCTCTCTAAGAAACATCACAAGCTGGTTTTCATTAAAGACAGTGCCATAAAAGACACATGAAAATTTAATTTCTAGTTGACGTATCAAGTTTAAAAATTATTTGTTTTAAGAAAAGTTGAGGGATACTTCACAAGCGTTACGTCAAAGTTTAGTCCCCTTTAATTCAAACTGCCCTGGGGTCTCATTTATAAACGTTGTGTACACACAAAATGGGGCTTGAAACTGCCGTATGCCACTTTCAAAGCAAAAGTTGTGATTTATAAAAAACAAACTTGACTTGAAAACGTGTGCACCTGTACGCCAACTCTGAACCGTGTGTACGGACATTTTGGAGACGAGGGGAATCAATGACGCAGTTGGTGAGGTGGTGAACTGCTGTCAGACTGCATGTCCTCTCACACATGTCATTTCACCTCACACTAAACATTAATTATAGATTCATGTTATTCTAAACATTCAGAACAGCAATGATATCTATATTGCAGCTTGTAGTGAGCTGTAGCTCTCTTAAAAACATTTTTCAATACTAAGAGAAATATATAAAATGAATCGCCTCATCGACAGGAAGCTTTCACTCAGGGAACAAGGGTCTTATGCGGCGTTTGAGATGACAACGAAAAAGTTCATTTAATTTTTTTTAATGTATCATTTAAGGCACCAACGACTGTCCCCCTGTCGCACAACACACTCTTTATTTCTTTTTAATTCATTGGTCACGGACAGTGCTGATCGTGTCTCTCTGTGTCTGCATCACAGCTTCCCGAAAACTGCTGGATGCGCTGGAGCTGAAAAGACACGACATATTAGTCTGACTCCTTAAAACATGCTAAAATTTGTTAACGTAGCCACGTATTACAAAAGGTGCCTTACTGGGTTCATTTGTTGTTTCTGTCAGGTTGGCGTCGCCCTCCTTCTCTGACACAAGACTGTACACCGTCCTGACAGCTGCACTGACAGTCTGCACTGCAGACGCTGCCACTCAAAGTTTTTTTCTTTTATTTTTGACACCACTGCTGTTTCCACCAAATAAAATATCTCTCCTAGCCTCCACTTCACCCACTATTGTTTTTTTGTCTAGTTGCGATATTTCCCGTCTTCCTCATATGCATCAATATTCATGTCCTACTTTGCATGGCTTGTTCAGGGTGGGACATGAGCCAAATTCACGTACGGAAACTTCCAGGAAGAGTGTGATTTATATAGGGGAAACTGCTTACAACTGTGCGTGCGCATGGTTTTGTAAATTGAAAATCTTTTTGGCATACGCAAGTTTTTTGTATTGGTCGTACGTACACTTTTAGTAGGGATTCTACGCAATGTTTTATAAATGAGACCCCTTGACCTTAGTGTGAGTTTAGGTTATATTTCTATTAAAATAAACACTTTAAAGTTAATTCATCAAATTTTTTTGAGAGTTAAAGTAAAAGATTAAGTTATGCTACATGTCATTAACACACCCAAGGTGGCATCAGCTTCCGTTTACATTTTACTCTTATCTGTTTGCTTCTTTTTTAATCTTACTCATTTTCATATTTCCAAGTTGCCTTTTCCATCAAAGGTGACAACGGTTCATCACCTGGGCTGTTAATTATTAGTAGCTGTATTCAAATAGATTAGCTTGGTCTCACAGAGAAAGAAAATGACTCTTCACAGATATTATGTAAACTCAGTGTGGTCTTAAAAGCATCTGCAACACAATGAACATATTAAAATTTGTCATGTCTGCTTTGCCCCGTCTTGACATTCTCAGACCTTTATGTACATGTACCAGCTGTAGCAGAAACCTCCTTTTGGTTTTCCATTTTGACTTCTTTCTCCTCATTCTCCATGTGACTTCCACTCCATGTGACTTTCCCCTCTCAAACCCAAATCCCTCTCCACTGGATTCTTTTTATAGCTTCTCTTCATCTTTTTCTTTTTCATCCCTTTTGTGGTGCTTTTACCTCTCTGCAGCCTCCCTGTTTTTGACAGAACTTTTTGGAGAAACCTTTTTCTTTCTTAGAAGCCTGAGACGATAATGATGGTTGGGATATGTGTTTCCACTGTTGGTCTGTTTGGAAATAGTTGTCCCGTAGTATCAAGTTACATTTAATTAGAAATAAATCAGGATGCTTGTGTGTGTTTAAAGTTCCAGTAAAATATGAACAATCTTCCCTGCTTATTAAAATGTATTTGGTTGTTAAAGCTCAAATATGAATTCATGTAAATTTCACAGCCGTATTTCAGAAAATGAAGGTCCTCGCTGGGTTGGCTTTAGGACAGTTGAGCTCTTGAAAAATTTTATTAATGTTACTCAAAAGAAAAGATGACATTTATTGATGAGGTGCTTTCCAAAATAAAGTCACATTTTTCAGAATAATCCACAAACCTCACAAAATTTATGAAAATATATATCTGAAGATCTTTATACTGAAGAAATTGAGCGTCCCCAATAAAATTCTACTCATTTAATCTTTTGGGGGTATAGAAAGTCTTTAATGTAAGTTTATTAAAGCAACATTTTGTGTTTCAGATTCAATTTTTGGTAACCCTTCCTTTTACAGTCCCCCTAATGTCATGGTTCTGTTACCAGGTGGGTTGTTTGCGAGCTCCAAGTGTGACCCAAACTCCAGACACACACAAGCGAGTAAACAGCTTTGCAGTTCAAACAGTGTTTAATATTTACAGTGCTCCAAATACAACAAATGCAAAACTGTGCTCGGGTGATGAACTCAGGACGGACTGGTGCGGGACAGGAATGGTCCTGGGTTGTGGAGAGAGAGAGGTTAGTGACAGTCTGTGGAACCAGCTTGCGGTGTGCGGGGATCGTGCTCGTTAACTCACGGTGACGGGTTTCACGTCCTGCTGTGAGGAGGGATCCAGAGATGCTGCCGCGGGGGTGGTGATCCAGACTGTCCAGGGAATTGTGTGAGATCCGGGTCCGGGTGCTGTTCGTGCCTACGTAGTTCCAGCAGGGGTGACAGCAGCGCACTGACCGGGAAGGTGTGGATCCAGAGGAGCCAGAGACAGACAAGGAGCCAGGGGAGAGAGCGGGTTGCGTGTTCCAGCAACAGGGCTCTTGAGACATCCGTGTGTGAAGCCAGTCCTCACGATAGGCGGATTGACAACCACGCTGAGGCACTGTGATCCGGAGAGACGCTCCAGGATGCGGGCTAGGCACAAGGGAAGAGAAGGCAGGTTAAAACACTGCTAGAAATGCTCTTGTCAATAATACTACTGGCCACTCTGTTACCACGGTCAATAGTGGAACAAACTGGCGTCTGTCTCTTGTTCCTCCTCTGCTTAAGTACCCAGCTCTCCTGAGCTGGGTAATGATCCACACCTGCTTCCACTGATGATCTGCTGCCACGCCCTGCAAGACAATTAGTCACACACACCACCCACCAGCAGCAGAGATCCTGACAGTACCCCCCCCTTAACGGACGCCTCCTGGCGGCCGACCCAGAGACCTGAAAAAAGCATACGGTTAGTAGGGGCCCTACACTGAGACGGGGCGGAGGACGGGGGTGAGGAGGGCCTGGCAGGGATGGAGGAGGTGGAGGTGGTGGCAACAGTTGATGATGTGGATGCGGCAGATCTCTCAAAGTCCGTGATGAGGGTCGGGTCGAGTATGGCGAACCGGGGAACCCATGACCGGTCCTCGAGGCCGTATCCCTCCCAGTCTACGAGATACTGACACCCACGACCCCGAGGACGGACTCCCACGATCCTACGCACGGTGAAGGCAGGATGTCCATCAATGATACGGGGCGGAGGGGGCGGTGTGTTCAGGGGACTGGTGTGCACGGGCTTGAGTTGACTGATGTGAAACACTGGGTGAATCCTGAAGTTGGCGGGCAGCTTGAGGCGGATGGTTGTGGGGCTGATCACGGCTTCCACTTCATACGGGCCCAGGAACCTAGGAGCCAACTTCCTGTTGGCTGCCTTGAAGGGAAAGTCCTGGGCCGACAGCCAGACTCTCTGACCTACTGCGTATGTGGGTGCCGGGATCCTCTTCCTGTCCGCCCGACGTTTATTCTGGGCGGCCGTCCTCTGGAGGGCGTTCTGGGTTGCGGTCCATATCCGTTGCACCTTGCGGAGATGGCCCTGCACAGAGGAGATGAGAGGATCCGGGTGAGAGTCTGGGAGGAGAGAGGGTTGGAAGCCGTGACATACCTCAAACGGGGATAATCCGGTTGCAGTGGAGACGTGCGTATTATGCGCATACTCGACCCATGGGAGATGCAGGGACCAGGAGGTGGGGTTTAACGAGCACACACACCGAAGCTGGTTTTCAATCTCCTGATTGAGCCTCTCACACTGTCCGTTAGTTTGAGGGTGGTAACCAGAAGTGAGTTTAGTTTTTGATCCAATGGCGGTACAGAAGTCCCTCCAGACCCGTGAGATGAACTGTGGTCCCCTGTCTGATAAGATCTCTGCCGGGATGCCATGGAGTCTGACCACATGTTGCACTAATAAATTCGCGGTCTCCTGTGCAGAGGGAAGTTTAGACAGAGCAACCAAATGGCATGATTTTGAGAACCTATCGATTATGGAGAGAATCACAGACTTGCCGTTTGATGGGGGAAGACCAGTGACGAAATCCAGCGACAGGTGGGACCAGGGTCTGGAGGGTATGGATAATGGCTGCAGTAGACCGGCTGGTGGTTGATGTGATGATTTGTTCCTGGTGCACGTGGAGCAGGCGGCGACGTAGTCCTTCACGTCCTTGTTGAGCGACGGCCACCAGAAGTACCGCCGGAGCAGCTCAATGGTGCGGCTGACTCCGGGGTGACAAGACAGGCGGGACGTGTGACCCCAGCGCAGGACTAGTGCTCGGACGGCTGCAGGAACATAGGTCCGGTTCGGCGGTCCACCCCCTGGGTCCGGTTCGCGTTGGAGCGCGGCGCGAACCGCCCGCTCGATCTCCCAGGTGACCGAGGCCACCACGCAGGAGGAGGGCAGGATGGAGGTCGGCTGAGCCGGAGGGTCGTCATGGAGGAACACCCGGGATAGAGCGTCGGGTTTCACATTCTTAGAGCCAGGTCTGTAAGAAATAGTTAAGTTGAAACGTGAGAAGAATAGTGACCAGCGGAATTGACGGGGGTTGAGTCTCTTGGCGGCCTGTATGTACTCCAGGTTTTTATGATC
Source organism: Pachypanchax playfairii (assembly GCA_006937955.1). Lineage (NCBI taxonomy): Eukaryota > Metazoa > Chordata > Actinopteri > Cyprinodontiformes > Aplocheilidae > Pachypanchax > Pachypanchax playfairii. The sequence goes on along the minus strand of SSNP01000151.1, from coordinate 631,795 downwards.
TGTCCAGATGATCACCGGGAGTTCAGTACCCTCCAGCCAGTGACGCCACTCCTCCAACGCCAGCTTGATCGCGAGGAGCTCTCGGTCACCGATGTCATAGTTCTGCTGAGTAGGGGTGAACCGCCTGGAAAAGAAAGCACATGGGTGCAATTTACCATCCGTCTTATCGCGCTGGGATAACACCGCTCCAACCCCGACGTCGGAGGCGTCCACTTCCACCATGAATTGGACGGAGGGGTCGGGGTGAGCGAGCACTGGTGCCTGGGTGAACCGTCGCTGCAGCTCCCTGAAGGCATCCTCTGCCGCCTGACTCCACTGAAAGAGAACCTTTGCTGAGGTTAGTGCAGTGAGTGGTGCGGCAATAGTGCTAAAACCTTTGATGAATCTCCTGTAGAAATTTGCGAATCCCAGGAACCTCTGTAACTCCTTCCGTGACTGGGGAACCGGCCAATCCTCCACCGCTTTCGTTTTAGCGGGATCTGGCCGGACGCGTTCTCCTTCAAGGATGAAGCCTAGGAAGGTGACAGAGGACACATGAAATTCGCATTTTTCAGCTTTCACAAATAGTCGATTCTCCAGCAACCGCTGGAGAACCTGTCGAACGTGTGCCTGGTGAGTCTTAATGTCCGGGGAGAAGATGAGGATATCATCCAGGTACACTGAGACGAATTTATTTAAGAAGTCTCTTAAAACGTCATTAATCAAATGCTGAAAAACTGCAGGAGCGTTTGTGAGCCCAAACGGCATCACCAAATACTCATAGTGGCCGATTGGGGTTTTTGAATGCCGTCTTCCACTCATCTCCCTCTCTTATACGCACCAGGTGATAGGCGTTGCGGAGATCGAGCTTCATGAAGACCTTTGCTTGCTGAGCGGGCTCGATGGCTGAAGATAAGAGAGGGAGAGAGTATTTATTTTTCACCGTTATACTGTTGAGGCTGCGGTAGTCAATACAGGGGCGCAGGCTCTTATCTTTCTTCTCCACAAAGAAGAAGCCTGCGCCCACTGGTGAGGAAGACAGCCGGATGAGTCCATTTTTTAGAGAGTCCTTGATATATTCCTCCATTGCCTCTCGCTCCTTGCGGGAGAGGCTAAACAGGCGGCCCGAGGGTAAAGGGGCCCCAGGGAGGAGATCAATTGCACAATCATAAGGGCGATGAGGTGGCAGTGTCACGGCCTGTTCCTTACTGAAGACCTGTCCCAGGTCATGATAACAGGTGGGCACCTGGGACAGGTCTGGTGGAGGTGCGAGAGGCTCCCTACCTGTGGCGCTGGCTGGTGTGGCTGACCTTAGGCAGCAGCGCATGCACTGCTCGCTCCAGGCAGTGACTCTCTGCTGCTTCCAGTTGAATTGAGGGCAGTGCTGCGCCAGCCACGGGAAGCCCAGGACCACGGGAGCCTCTGTAGTGGGAAACACAAGGAAGGAAACAGTTTCAGTGTGATTGCCGGATACTGTGAGTGTAACAGGTTCAGTACAGTGAGTGATTGTGGTCATGGTGCTGCTGTCCAGAGCTGTGACGGGCAGGGGACTGTCTAGTCGCGTGAGGGTGAATTGTCCTTGTCTTGCCAGTCTAGGGTTGATGAGGTTTCTCTCAGAGCCAGAGTCTATAAACACCATACAAGGAATGGGTTCTTTGTGTGTCTTATGAATAGCTGCGGGTAGCAGCATTCGGGGCTTTTTCTGATCTGGGCCCGTCAGGACCCCCACTTTCACTGACGGGCCTGGTCTTTTTGGCGTCTCAGGGCCGGCACATACCTTCTGATGGGGCGAACCACAGTGCCCACACGTTTCTGACGTGCGCCGGCGGCGTCTGCGCTCCCTAGCGCCCAGATTCACCTGTCCGAGTTGCATCGGTTCTGGTGACGGTGCGCGTCTGGGGGAGGACTGCCATCTAGTGGTTGGTGCTGGGCCCATGTGTCTGCCAGGGTGAGTGGGTTCAGGTGCTTGTGGACGTCTGGGGATAGAGTGCCATCTAGTGTGCGGTGCTGGACTTACATGACAAGGAGAAGTTGAACCGGAACTGGTTGTGCTGCCTACCCGGAACTGACCTCGAGTCCGTCGGTCCAACCGGGTCACCAGACTGATGAGCCCATCCAGCGTTTTAGGTTCCTCCCGGCTAGCGATGTCCTCCTTTAAGCTTTCCGGGAGGGCGTTGTAGAACACGCTGCGGAGGGTCTCATCAGACCAGTTCGTACGGGCGGCCAGGGTCCAGAACTCGAGGGCGAAGTCCACCATGGCCTGTGAACGGGGTCGAAGGGCGAGGAGCTCCCGCATTGCGTCCTCCTTCGTACCTCCGTCAGAGAAGGCGGCGGTGAAGGCCTCCAGGAACCTGGCATAAGGTGAAGTCTCAATGGGATTACTGTCGATATATGCGTCTGCCCACCTGAGAGCCTTGTCCCGAAGCCAGCACACGATGAAGGAGGTTTTACTGGCATCGGAACAAAAGGCGTGCGGAGCCCGGCTGAACACGATCCGGCACTGTCGGAGGAACCCCCTGCAGTCCTTGGGGTTGCCGTTGAAGGGTGCCGAATCGGGGATGGCGACCTGCTGGTAGCCGGTATCCACAGGTGGGACAGAACGCGCCGCAGCTGCTGCAGGAGGAGGAGACTGGCTGCGGGAGAGACGAGACATTACTGTGGTGAGATGTTGGCTCAGATTATGTAGCTCTACAGACAGGTTAGCTTGCTGATTAGCGATCTCCTGCATGAAGGAGTCGTGCCTGCCCAGCAGTATCCCCTGCTGGGTCAGTGCGGTCTGAAGCTGGGTCTGGGAGCTCTCTTGGCCAGTTTGTTCTGTTACCAGGTGGGTTGTTTGCGAGCTCCAAGTGTGACCCAAACTCCAGACACACACAAGCGAGTAAACAGCTTTGCAGTTCAAACAGTGTTTAATATTTACAGTGCTCCAAATACAACAAATGCAAAACTGTGCTCGGATGATGAACTCAGGATGGACTGGTGCGGGACAGGAATGGTCCTGGGTTGTGGAGAGAGAGAGGTTAGTGACAGTCTGTGGAACCAGCTTGCGGTGTGCGGGGATCGTGCTCGTTAACTCACGGTGACGGGTTTCACGTCCTGCTGTGAGGAGGGATCCGGAGATGCTGCCGCGGGGGAGGTGATCCAGACTGTCCAGGGAATTGTGTGAGATCCGGGTCCGGGTGCTGGTCGTGCCTACGTAGTTCCAGCAGGGGTGACAGCAGCGCACTGACCGGGAAGGTGTGGATCCAGAGGAGCCAGAGACAGACAAGGAGCCAGGGGAGAGAGCGGGTTGCGTGTTCCAGCAACAGGGCTCTTGAGACATCCGTGTGTGAAGCCAGTCCTCACGATAGGCGGGTTGACAACCACGCTGAGGCACTGTGATCCGGAGAGACGCTCCAGGATGCGGGCTAGGCACAAGGGAAGAGAAGGCAGGTTAAAACACTGCTAGAAATGCTCTTGTCAATAATACTACTGGCCACTCTGTTACCACGGTCGATAGTGGAACAAACTGGCGTCTGTCTCTTGTTCCTCCTCTGCTTAAGTACCCAGCTCTCCTGAGCTAGGTAATGATCCACACCTGCTTCCACTGATGATCTGCTGCCACGCCCTGCAAGACAATTAGTCACACACACCACCCACCAGCAGCAGAGATCCTGACACCTAATTACTAAGAAATTACCTGTTACTTTTATGGAAAATCTTTGTGCGTTATTGGTAATTACCATGTCAAATTCAATTACCATTTGCCATCAACTCAATAAAAAACTCTAAAGGACATATAATGGAAGATATTATCTCAATTATCTTAATTTTAGTTATTACAATCTAAACTGGTCACAACCTAATTGAGTTGATGGGTAATAGTGGAGGTTTTTCTTAGTAAGTCCAGCAACAGTAACAGTAACAGTAAATCCTCTGTATTTACCTACTTATTTCATGTGATACTTACCCCATATATGCTATAATTTTCCATATATGTATCAGGTAAATGCTGAATAATTTCTGCTGTGCTTTCTCTGTATTTACCTACTTAATATGCATGGTAATTACCATTAACACGCCAAGAGTTTTCATAAAAGTACCAGGTAATTTCTTTGTAATTAGGGGAAGGGTTACCCAATTATTAATATTTAAATTTACGCCTGAAAATCACAACTGGTTGATCAAAGTTGCAAATAGATCACTTAGTGGTTTTTCAGCTGTCTTCGTCAGTGGTTTTTACTCTTCATTATAAACTTGGGTTGTATAATGATAAGGTTAGTCATGCAGTAGTGAGGAATAAAACTGGGATCGGGGGTTTTGGTGATGTGTAATACATAAAGTATGAATACATATTAAAAATAAATCTGATCATTATCTTGAGAGTGAAACTAAAACAAGAAACAGGACTTGGAAGGATTTGGAAAGAACCAGAGAAAACTGAGGTGGAGATTGGTCCCTTTGGTGGAGGATTTGCCCTTGCTGTTTTTCCTTGCCTTTATGACCCATGAGTCATTGCTGAGGAATTAAGTGTGAAACTGCATAGGACCTGAAGGACCACAGGACTCCTGCTGGGGCAAAACAAAAGAGAAACTTCCTTACTCACATCTTTGCACAGCTTGCCTTTTCATCCCATCTTCTCATCAATCCTTTCACACTTTCCCAGGGTCTCGTTTTTGTGGTTATGAATACGACACAAATGGCCTACGTGAAGCCATGTGTCAGGCAATGTGTTCTGTTTTTGATCTTGTCATCACCCATGTACACATTTTTCCAAATGACCCTTTTATCTTCTCATGAGATGTCCATCTATTCTATCCCTCAAGAAAGAGAGAAAGAAAACCCTTTAAACACCTACATTGCAAAATGACACAAAATCTGCTTCATTTAAGTTTAATATGGCTGAAAACCATTTGATAAAAAAATTTAAAATGTGAACCTTGAAATCTTAATTTTAGGGTAGTTAGTTAGTTTTCCTCATGTACCACAGTAGTAAACTCATGCAGCAGATCTTCTCAGTACAGAAATTAAACCTGGGATCAAAATGTCAGGGAAAGGAAGACGTAACCAAAAGAGGGAATAGAAAAATCAATATGATAAAGTTTATATTAGTTTATATCAGTTATCAGGTATTTTCAGAGCTCATTTGTTAGATTTATTTAACGTTGAAGGCAAAACGGCATTTACACAGTTTTATTTTTGTGATTTTCAAAAGGCATTCGCTTTCTGTTTTCAGTGTTTGACAGAGCTCAAGGGAAGAAGTAAAAATGAGTATGAAATCGTACAGAAACTATTGACATTTGAAGAGTAGATAAGTTCAGTGTAAAACTTAGTATTAAAGCAGATCTGAGGTAATCTGCATAAATAAAAAATATATAGTATTGTTTAGAATATGACTTTATACATTTTAGAACATTAATGTCAACATCCAACACAGTCCAAATATATTTCCAGTCCATTAGAAAATTAACAGCATCCTTTTTGTTATTTCAGTCTAAGAGGATGAAATCACATGTTATAGTCCAGCTGTGTAGCAGCTGTGTTCCGAGTGAACTTCATTTTTGAAGATTTCGAGTACATAAATGACAGGATTCTTCAGTTTGATGTCTTTTCAGGGAAGTCAACAGTGTAATGCTTCAATTCCCAAATTGGACTTTCAGTCACATGTTCCACTCATGCCTCAATATTCAAAACCTTCATTAATATGGATTGATTATAAAGTCCATGTTTCTGTCTCTCTTAAATGTCAGATCAGACAAGCCACTTCAGTCTGAACCTTAACATCTTTCAATAGGCTTCTTGTTTGTGCTGTAACCATTGCAACCAAACAAACTGCAAACACGAAGACTTTCTGTCCCAGACTCATTGAGCAATCGGTGAAACGGAGGGAGGATTCAACCTACACAGCTCTTTAGCTGTTGCTCATCCACAAGACCTCATAAGAATGTCCTTGATGGCAAAACCTCCACAGTTCATAACTGTGCCCAGCCAGAGCAGTGTCACCAGCAGATTGATGAACTCGGCCTTTTAGGCAGCAACTTGCCCTCTAGTGCAACCCTATACTTTGATCATTTTATGTCTGTGCTGATAGAGAATTTGGGTAAAAAGATGATGAAGATGGAGAATAGTTCACAGACAATGCTGTTCTTCAGCGTGATGTCCATGTTATGGTAAATGGTAAATGTCCTGTATTTGTATAGCACTTTTCTAGTCATTCAGACCACTCAAAGCGCTTTCACACTACAAGGTTTTGCATTCACCCATTCACACAACCCGATATGAAAGCCGGGAGGAGAGGGTAGGGGCTAACACTCACACAACCCGATACGCAGATCGGGGGGCAACATGGGGTTCAGTGCCTTGCCCAAGGGCACTTCGACATGGCGGTGGAAGCTGGGATCGATCCATCAACCTTCAAATTGGAGGACGACCGCTCTAACCACTGAGCCACAGCCGCCCCGAGTGATACCGATGTGTTACCCTTTAGGAGGCCGGATGCTTCCCCACTTCAAAGTAAACACAATGGCAGATAAAAATGTGAATCAAAGATTTCCCGTTCAATCTTACTATGACATTTAGATGAAACCGGACATGGCGATATCAATACAAGTTAGCTATAAATGAATTGCGATGTTTAAACTGGAAAATGTGACACAGTTTTTGTTTCAACCAGGAATTCTTTGGTTTTAAAGGAAGTAGTAAATTATTGAAGACCTGTTCACAACACAACCGGCTCGTTTACCAGAGTTATAAGTAATGTATTTTATCACTGCTGCTATTTAGTGAGTTAAGGACTTTTTGAAATGTGTGAGCAGTTTGAGTTAGTTATGAATAATCTAAACCAAACAAGAAAAGTTTTAGATAGGAGTGATTTTTTTATGGGTGGACTATGAAAAGTAGTTGTATCCCGCTTCAATTGCAAAACATGCCAAAGGTCAAGACCAGCCACCATGGGAAATGCAGCACAGTACACCACTTGGCCACAATTTTATGAACTCTGAAATTCATTTTTATTTATAAAGCGCCAGTTCATAACAAAAGTAATTTCAAGGCAGTTTGCAGAAATATTAAGCCATTCGGTAAAAATTAAACATTTTGTATCTAAGGAACCAGTTGATTGGGTTGAATCACCAGTTCAACGCAATCCCACATCCTGAGCAGCACGATTGGCAGCAGTGGAAAGGAACGACTCCCTTTTAACAGGAAGAAACCTCCAGCAGAACCAGAACCAGGATGGGCCTCTGCCTCAGCTGACTGGGGTCTGAGCTGAAAGGAAAGAGACACAGACAAATGCTGATGGATTTGGGCCAGTCGTCATGTCTATGAAAAGATAAACAGAGATAAAGCTAATAGCAGCAACAATAATAGATACAAACATAGAGAGTAAAGACAGCAGAGTGAAGACATGTGGTCAGTATGTCCTCTGGCAGTCTAAGCCTATAGCAGCATAACTAAAGGGACAGTTCAGGATAACCTAAGCTAACCCTGACTATAGGATTGTGCAAAAAGGAAGGTTTTAAGGCTATTTTTAAAAGAACACTGGGTGTCTGCCTCACAGATTAAAAGTAGAAGCTGGTTCTGCAGGAGAAATGTAAAAGGACATTTTTGCTCAACTTGTTACAGTGAATTATTACTTTGTTGCTTTGACACTTAGCAGCTTCTGAAATATTCCTGCAGCTTGAACATGTCTGAAAGCAGCAAGCAGCAGCACTCCACAAAAGTGGACCACCACAAAACAGGAAAGTCATAAAAATTCTTACAAATGGTACTAAAATTTAGACAAATAGTCTGAGGTGTTTGCTTAGGATCCAATATTACTAGATGCTAATCAATACATCCCTCTACCAATGGCCAAAGGATCTATTTCTCATATTTCAGTAACAGAATACATTTGGTTTTGGTCATACACTGCCAATGAGTCATTTTTCCCACTGCTTAACATAATTCTGAAAGCAATGAATTATATACTTTCACTTTTCTCTGTTACTTTGTAGGCACCCTGAGAAAAATATTACACTTAATACTGAAGGTCTTTTGTGATAAATTGTCAACAAAGTCAAATCCACCCCTCTCAACAGAATTTATAACATGCTTTCAGGTGTTAGATGGCATAAAATGTATTCAACTCTCTCTCACTTCTCTCATGGGTATCATCTTACAGATCGGGATCGGGAGATAGAGTGTGGTCTCCAGTACTTAGTGAGGATGGCAAGACAAGCCCTTACATGGAGCCTGACTCACAGGTAACTATTGTTTACTCTGGTTTTTTAACCACAAGTTGCAGATGTTTTATCACACTTAAATCTATATAAACTTGGACACTGTCAGAACCAACTTCATTGACTTATCACACTGCTAAAACACATTTGCATGTTTTAAATATAGTCAGAGTTTGGTAGGAAACTACTACTAACATGACCCACCTGCCAGTGCTAAGGGGAAAGAAATTAGTTTGGAAAAATGTTTGGCTCCTGCATGGTATTTTTATAGACTTCTTGTCTCTGACTGATTTGGTCGAGCAATAAATTCTGGTTTATGGTACGTAAGTTAGAGATAAAAACCCTTGAAAATGCCTTTGACCCAAATGTCCTTCTAAAGTAAACTTGTGGCTATAACAATGCATAATAAAAACTGCAGATAAGCATATGTCAGGATAGTGGCTCTTGAGGACTGGAGTTTGAAGCCCCTTTATTAGGGTCTTTAGGAGCCCTTCAGCCACAAGTAAAGTTACATCTGGGTTCATAACTGTGACCTTTACAACTTGGTCGCCGAGATACGTATGTCCTGTTAGTTTGTTTTGACAGTAAACAGAATCAATGGAAATAGTCAAAGAACTTGATCTGCAAGTTTCATGCACACTCTCATAAACCTGATTGTAAATGAGCAGATACATCTCTGTTCTCTGAAATGGTGTTGAAATAGTGTCTTGATTGTTCTCCAAACTGATGGGCTGCCCTAAAGATATTTATTGCACAATGAACTTAAGCAGATGATTTTTTTTTTTCAAATTTTTTCCAGTTCTGGCAGACTCGCACATTTCTGACCGCATCAAGAATAATAGACGTACGTTGTGTGTGAACTCAGATATGCTGTGAGTGTGGAGACTGTAGGATGGAAACACACAATGGTCATATTGTGTCTTAGAGCTGTGAGAAGTGCTCATTAGTCATGAATTGTGTTGTGGTGGGGGTCAAAGACTACAATTCATTTATGGTGGTGTCACTGTGTAGAAGATGCAACAGGATTGTTGAGAGATGACGTGAAATGTGTCTGCATCTGTTAGTGAAAGTCTGACAGTTACAGACAAAAGTAAAGGAAATGGTTAAGTTTTCTCAAGTGAGGATTTGTGTTATTATTCTGTGTTCAAAGAATAAAGAAAACATTCCTCTTAGGATAAAATATAAGGAGTTTGGTATATTTAAGCTGATTTTCCAACAAATGAGCAGGTTCTCATGGGGACTTTTATTTTGAAGTGACAACTCATTAAGTTAGCTGAAGACATGATGTGCAGCTGTGTTTTCTGTATTTTTAGAGCAATTTAACTGTAGAAAATAACTTTAAATCAAGGAATCATTTATTCATTATCTAGTTGAGTTCACATGTGTTTTGAACAAAGTCCGTTGTGCTTAGTTTCCATGCTTTCATGGTATCGTGGTACTCCAGCTATATTTCTAAATAGTGTTTGAAAAAATACCACTGAAACATACCATTTCTAAACAGCAAATCCATCTGTACCAGTGAATATGTTTGGGTCTAGCTTACACAGCAAATACCAAACCTCAGTGAGACCGCGTCAGTTTATACAAACACAGACGAGGATGACAGAAGGGCTTTGCATGGTGGTAATATGAGCGCAACAAGTCTGCCTTCCTCTTTGATTTTCATCTTTGCCTTTTTTTCTGCATTGGTTACTTCTTATCCATTACTTCCTTTCTCCTTTTCTCCTTCGCTGATGTCTGAAAATGCTCCTTGGTGTGTTATTTGATAAAGTGAACCCAGGCAGGTGGAAACCACCAAGTTGGGGCTTTTTTAGTGTTATGCTGAGGTGATATCTTTGCCTGGATCGAGGAAACATCCACTCCCTGGGGTCACATGACGACCAAAGCTCTCTCTTTTCTTTGTTTCTTGCTGTATTCTGATATGAACACATCACAATGGTGATTGTTCTTGAAATTTAGTGAAGTTAAAATACTCACCCTTTCTTTGTTTACATTTGCCATCTGAAACTATATTGTGAGAAAGGTGGCCAATGGTTTCTGAGGCAATAAGCCAGTTTGGAAAGCAGGAGCAGAAATTAACTGAACCATATCAAATGGACATGTAAAAGATTGTGTTTGGCACAATTGAAGAATTTGGCACATTTGAAGAAATATGTCACTGAACTTGCATTTTTATGATGTCTCCTGACTCAAACATTAGCGTTTAGGTTGAAGTAGCATAGTTCTGTTAGCAGGTGAGGAAGTCAAACCAAAGACGTATTACAATGCCAAAAGAGCATCAGAGGACAAAAATTTTGTTCCAGTTGATGTAATAAGCTCCTAATCCCCTGAAGGTCCTTTATTGTATTCTAACGTTAACATGCCTCTTTTTTATCATTATGAACACTTGTTGGAAAATCCAGCTTCACTTTGTGGGAATTTGTTTCTGAGCAGGAAGTGACACATGGAAGCGATGAGGTGTTTCCTTTCACCTTGAGAACTGGGGAGACTCTCATAAAAATGTTGGAGGAAGGGTTTTATTTTTGGCTAAACACCAAGCAAGCATATAACTGGATGCTGGTGGTGTGATACACTATGATTACATAGTGTTGTTTTCACCAGTGGGGGGATGTCGATTTATGATGTTTTTCCAAGCAACTGTGCTCATATCTTGGCAAGACTTACCACAGGCCACCGGATGTCATACGTAACTTCCTAAAATAGAAATAATTGTGATGCAGTGGAATGGCAGGGATGAGGTAATGATAAGGATCATAACTGGAGCTGAACCACAGTTCCACCTTAAATGTCTCACTTGTTTTTCACTTAAATATATCACAGTAAATCGTATTTGAATGTCTGCCTTTAAGGCAAGTTTGGTATACCTCAAAGATGTAGCAACTGCCTCCCTTGGCCCATTCAGATCAAACTGAGAAAAGGGGTCTTAAAGATACAGAAGGTAAGAGTTTATGATTTTATGAAAAAAGCTGAATATTTTCAGAATAAAAAATAAGTAATTTCTCAAACATCAAGTTATTTAATATCTGCTAATGCATTAGATAATTTAAAAATAACTTGAAAATAATCATATTGCATTGTTTTTGAATAAATGAGTTGGTGATTCTGTGACATTTTCTGTTCTGTTAAACGTGGATTGTTTTCTGCGTCAAAGCACATTTGTTTAATTAGTGATTTATCATCAATTAGCTTCACTCAGCTTCAGATGTTTTTCACATTAATTATTGCTACAAAATTGATTTTTGTATTTGTTGTTTTGTTTGTTTGTTTTTTAAGCCAAAACCCTGTTGAAGCATCATCATGATGTCTGTTTATGTGATGTGTGGGTTTTCTCAAGGGGACTCTGGTTTCCTCCCACAGTCCAAAAACATGCAAGAGGTTAACAGGCAACTCTAAATTGTCCCTGTGTGAGTGTGTGTGTGAGTGGTTGTTTGTCTCTGTGTGGCCCTACGATGGACTGGCAACCTGTCCAGGGTGTCCCCTGCCTCTTGCCCAAAGACTGCTGGAGAGAGATTGATTGATTGATTGATTGATTGATTGATTGATTGATTGATTGATTGATTGATTGATTGATTGATTGATTGATTGATTGATTGATTGATTGATTGATTGATTGATTGATTGATTGATTGCAATGGTACAGTCAAGTAAACAATATAACAAAATATAGTTAAATCATATTAGTTATATATTGCAATGGAATATACAGTTTATGGCCATACAATTCTGCCTGAAAAGGAATGAGAAGAAGAAAACGTATATAATCCCACCCCTAGATCCCTATTCAGTAATTAAACATTGAGCTTCACAGTTGCAGATAGGCACCAGCCCCCTGCGACCCTGAAAAAAAAGAAGCAGGTTCAGATAATGGATAGATGGATAATTAGCTGTTTTGTGCACCAGTGAAATCTAGTTACCAAAATTTCAGGTTTTCAAAAATATTTCCATCAAGCAGTGTAGTAACAGCTTCATGTTAATGGGGATGTCTTAGAGCCAGAGTTTAAGTCAAACAGCCATGTTTTGGCTCACAAAGCATCTGTGTCATTCACGGCAGCTAACTCATTATTATGGTGATAGTTAATGTGGCCTAGCACTCAAGTCCTGTGGAAAGAATGAGGCCTCACATTGTGGAAGCTGAAAGGTTTGGATTGCACGTCACTTGAAGCTTCCAGTTTCAGCCCAGGAGCTGGCAGCTGAAAGTGAATTCTCCAAGCTAACATTAATAGGAGCTGACAGATAAAGTCCTTGTATGACTTACAGGCTATAATTCCTTCTCTGCTTGGAACTGAATTAAACTTTTTAGAACAAAAGTGTATGTAGGACACACATTTCTTTAATGAATGGAAGACAGTTGTTTTCCATTATCAGTGGTTAAAGAAGTAGTTGACTTTTTAAAAGACAAGATGAAGTTCAGCTTTGCAAAAGATGAAATGAGCTTTGAAAAGTTGAAATGAGACTTTAGAGGATCATGTTTCAACTTTGCGAAACAACATATTTAGATGACAATTCCAGCAAGCTCTGTTTTTGTTTTGTTGCATTCACTAATTAGTCAGTGTTTGCCAAAAATTCTCAAATCTGTTTCAGAGTTTTTCTAATGGAGCATTTCCTGCTTAGCTGTCAGCAGATTATGGAGTTGATGAGCTAAAAACTATCCTGGCTTTGAGTTTGGACATGTCTGGAGGTTTCCACATAAAATTTATGTAGACATTTGCTATCATTTGAGTTTTTTGTGCAACAGTCTCTTTTTTACTCCTCGCACATTTTACAGTTCTTCTTCTGGGTCATTGTGATGTCAGACCATGATCCTTTGCGCCTGTTACAACCCACATTGCAGACAAACTGTTTGGGTTTATGGTTGAAATTTTTTCACAAATCATATTAACTGAGAGCCTGATCTAAAAAATACTACAGAATAATAAATGATTTACTAATTATACTAATAAGTCCACCTGACAGCTCTGAACTCTGAAAGAACTCAACAACAACAACAAGGTAGCTTTAATTCCACATGTGGTTTTGAATCCACCCCATTCAAGGTGGTTACAGCAGCTTATTGGCCTTAAAATAACTTGTCAACTTTTCAAAAGCAATACATTTTCCAGATATTAGCTACAGTATAGTGTATTGGTACCTGAGAGGCATTTACAACATACTCATAAGTGCTAACAAATTGCATTAGATCTTGCAATATTGTGTGACATTGTACAAAACACTGTTTTCAAGATTTCACCAAAATAGCTAAAATTTCACAAATTTTAGGGTTAGGGTTATACAGTGGGGCAAAAAAGTATTTAGTCAGCCACCAATTGTGTAAGTTCTCCCACTTAAAAAGATCAGAGAGGCCTTTAATTTTCATCATAGGTATACCTCAACTATGAGAGACAAAATGAGGAAAAAAAATCCAGAAAATCACATTGTCTGATTTTTAAAGAATTTATTTGCAAATTATGGTGGAAAATAAGTATTTGGTCAATAACAAAAGTTAATTTCAATACTTTGTTATATAGCCTTTGTTGGCAATGACAGAGGTCAAACGTTTTCTGTAAGTCTTCACAAGGTTTTCACACACTGTTGCTGGTATTTTGGCCCATTCCTCCATGCAGATCTCCTCTAGAGCAGAGATGTTTTGGGGCTGACGCTGGGCAACACGGACTTTCAACTCCCTCCAGAGATTTTCTATGGGGTTGAGATCTGGAGACTGGCTAGGCCACTCCAGGACCTTGAAATGCTTCTTACGAAGCCACTCCTTCGTTGCCCGGGCGGTGTGTTTGGGATCATTGTCATGCTGAAAGACCCAGCCACGTCTCATTTTCAATGCCCTTGCTGATGGAAGGAGGTTTTCACTCAAAATCTTACGATACATGGCCCCATTCATTCTTTCCTTTACACGGATCAGTCGTCCTGGTCCCCTTGCAGAAAAACAGCCCCAAAGCATGATGTTTCCACCCCCATGCTTTACAGTAGGTATGGTGTTCTTTGGATCCAACTCAGCATTCTTTCCCCTCCAAACACGACAAGTTGAGTTTCTACCAAAAAGTTCTATTTTGGTTTCATCTGACCATATGATGTTCTCCCAGTCCTCTTCTGGATCATCCAAATGCTCTCTAGCAAACCGCAGACGGGCCTGGACGTGTCCTGGCTTCAGCAGGGGGACACGTCTGGCACTGCAGGATTTGAGTCCCTGGCTGCGTAGTGTGTTACTGATGGTAGCCTTTGTTACTTTGGTCCCAGCTCTCTGCAGGTCATTCACTAGGTCCCTCCGTGTGGTTCTGGGATTTTTGCTCACCGCTCTTGTGATCATTTTGACCCCACGGGGTGAGATCTTGCGTGGAGCCCCAGATCGAGGGAGATTATCAGTGGTCTTGTATGTCTTCCATTTTCTAATAATTGCTCCCACAGTTGATTTCTTCACACCAAGCTGCTTACCTATTGCAGATTCAGTCTTCCCAGCCTGGTGAAGGTCTACAATTTTGTTTCTGGTGTCCTTTGACAGCTCTTTGGTCTTGGCCATAGTGGAGTTTGGAGCGTGACTGTTTGAGGTTGTGGACAGGTGTCTTTTATACTGAGAACGAGTTCACACAGGTGCCATTAATACAGGTAATGAGTGGAGGACCGAGGAGCCTCTTAAAGAAGTTACAGGTCTGTGAAAGCCAGAAATCTTACTTGTTTGTAGGTGACCAAATACTTATTTTCCACCATAATTTGCAAATAAATTCTTTAAAAATCAGACAATGTGATTTTCTGGATTTTTTTTCCTCATTTTGTCTCTCATAGTTGAGGTATACCTATGATGAAAATTACAGGCCTCTCTGATCTTTTTAAGTGGGAGAACTTACACAATTGGTGGCTGACTAAATACTTTTTTGCCCCACTGTATTTATTAAAATAAACAGGGTGAAATTATTGGCATCTTAGCAACCTTATTTCTTTCAACATACAATACCGGTCAAATGTTTCAGAACACCCTACTTTTTCCAGTTTTTATTAGAAATTATAAAGTTTAATGTGATTGCATTCAGAAACTAAAGCATAGTACAACTCGTCAGTGGAGTTGTAACGAAATCATGGAATCAATTTCTAGACTAAAATGTATTCTAAACTTTTGTCTCATCAAAAGTAGCTGCCTTTGACTTAACAGATATAACTCATGGTATTCCCAAACCAGCTGGATGGAGTTTAAGCCTGTAGACTGTGTTGCTACTCCATGTTCTCAAGTCCACCATCTTGTTCGTTTTTCCTGCAGTAGTTCTGATAAAGCTTGGACTTACTATGTTTTTGGTCATCATCTTAAGGGTATTGCATTGCACTGCAGACTGCTCTGGTAGCTGTTTTGGTTCAGGCCTCTCACTCTGTCCAAGTCACCAACCCTGGATCTAGTGAAACAGCCCCAGACCATCACACTTCCTCCTCCATGTTTAACAGTTGATACCACACCGTGGAACCATCCTTTCACCTACTTGATGATGTTCAATGATCCTGTGTGATGAACAGAAGATTTCAAATTTTGATTCATCAGTCTATAATACCTTCTTCCAGTCTTCTGTAGTCCCATGGCAGCGGTGGTCCAAGGTCCGGCAGACCTTTCTGTCTTATTCTGACATCTTAGGTTTTCTTGCTGTAACTCGTCCTGTCAAACCTGCAGCTCAAAGTCTTCTCTTCACAGTTGAGACTGAGACTCACTTACTATGATCACTATTAAGCTGTGCTTCAAGCTGCTGTCCTGTGAACTGCCTAACATGGTAACTGTTAACTATCAGAAACTTGTCTTCTGATTCAGTTGCAGCTTTTGGTTCTACCAGATCTTCCTGCCAGTTTGCCCCAGCTTCTACTTGATAGTGAAGGAAACTTTACTCACTGACACTTTTACTTTTTTTCACTTTGCAATTTCTCTGTTGGAAAGATCTACATTTTTAAGTGTTGTGACAGTCTGTCTCACTTTTTGTAAATTGCCCCTTTCTTGCCATTTTTATAGCAACATGCTATTTTCTGTAATAAAATACTGTTCAACTAATGCTCACAAGGGTCTGGTACCACAGTGTGTTCCAACACTGCTTCTGTGCAGACAGAGGGGGTTCAAGTAATCCAGCAAAGCTGGAACACCTGCAGGAATTAGTCACACTAGCTTTCAAGGCCTGATCAACCTCCATTGCTACAGGACAACTTTAAAATGTTAACCCATTTTATGTTCCCTGAAAAAGTACTTTTGTATAATTCTGAAATGTACACTACTTTTCAGTTTGGGCTCACCTTAGATTTGGAAGTTCACCACTTACCTTTGTACAATTTCAAGCTTTTTTCTGGACTTGAAGGAATTAAATTTCAATGTAAAAAAATCTTGACAAATTGTGGTGTTCTACAATTTTTTGGCCTGTAGTGTAGTTTGATGAGAACATTATACCAAATTGTCTATACCATATAACTATCATTTGTTGTATTTGAAATAGTTTATGCCTTACAGTTTAAAATGAGGTAGACCATTTTAATTATAAAATATAAACTTTTTCAGATTGTATTGATATAGAAACAGTGAAATATTTGTTTGAAAAAGTTAACAATATGCAGATTGGTGGTTTCTTTCCAAAAAAATATTCATATTGTAAAAAGTAATTTTTCAAAAGTACACTTTTGGCAAAATGTATCATATTTTCTCACATTTGAGCGCAGTATTGCTCTTCTGTGTGACAGCACCAACAAGTTTGTTGTTGCACTTGTGCTCATTATTATCTCCAAGACCCAGGGAACCATAAAGAGGGGGTTTGTGTTTGGTTATTGGTGCAGAGCACTATGTGAAAAGCCTAATTTTGAGTGTCCAGAGGGCTTAAACAACTGGGACAAAAGTGGTGTGAATGTGTGTGTGTACTCTGTCAAGAATTTGTATATGCATGTCTGATGAAGCAAGCTGGTTTGGGTCTCTTTCCTCAGTTAATGAGCGCCATATGTTTTCAGTTAAGGTCCTCTACATTAGTCTGTCACCATCTGTCCCACACCACTCTTCAGTCCCTGCCCTGCCCAACTGTGTACCTCATAAAAGGCTTGTTCTAGTTGTGTGTTTGTATATTGAGGTTTTGTCTCATTCAAGCTCTTATTAATCAGAGTAACCGTTGTCAGGTCAATGAAAGAAGAGCTTTTTGTGTGAAAAGCCCTTCCGTAACACGTAATAGTCTGTAAGTAATAAAGAAAGTTGAATAAACAAGCTCCAAATATCCAACATCCAACCGTTCATGGCTTTTTGTATGAATACATAGTTGAATACACCAGTTTTCTGAATCCTTATGCTTGGCTGTCACTGAAAACAATTCAGTCAAATCACTTTGTGTTCTACATTAGTAGTAGTAGAAAATGCCAATTTTCATAAACAGTTTCCTTATTGTGTTTCTATTTAGTTTGTTTGCCATTTATACTTCAGTCTTCCAGTCATGCTGGTCTGGCTTTCTATGCTGTCACATCCCTGCCAAAAACCGTGAGAGAGCACATATCTCTGATTATAGGCATTTAAGTCTACTCATGGGTGCATTTCTTAATCAAGGAGTGTGCACAGTTCTAATTGCAGGCCTTCATATTACTCTCGGACTGATAAACACAGGACAGCAAGCAGTAAAACACGCCCCATCAACTCAATCTCAGTTTTTAGTAGGGCGTATTTGTCAGTTGGGAGCAGTATCCTCCTGATATTATCACATGTCCTGCTCAAAGGACTTTTTGGTCTTGTGTGGACTTGCTGTGCAAAAGAGAGAGGTTGTCATTCTCTGGTGTGCCTTATGTACATTTACATGTCCACACACATACAGGCTTCTTGACCTCATGGAAACCGGTTGGATTCTCTTTGGTTTGGATCGTTTTCTGAACACACCTGTTTCAGTGGATCAATAATAGGAGAGTCACACGCAGAACAGACTGATTCCTCAACTGTCAGAGGAATTTCCAGTTTGAAAAATAAAGTCTCCCTGCTCTGAATCTTCATCAGCAAACATCTGGTGAGACATGTTCTGCTGCGAAATCGTTTGAAGTCATGTTGTCAGTTTTCTTTAAATCGCTCTGAAACTCTGTCTATCAAATCCATGTGGATAATAGCCGCCATTAGCTCAGCTTTTTAGTCCCTTTCTTACTCTTTTCTTTTTCTTTGTGAATGTACATACCGGTATCTTAGGCTGTATTCACACCTGATAGTCCAGTGGACTCGGTTCGATTGGGGACCAAAATTGCAACATTGTTGCTGTTTTTAGTTGGTGCGGTTTGGATTCACACTGCACTCTATTAACCGAACCAAACAACCTTTGGAGCATGTTACACCCCCGCCTGTGGTGGTGCTGTAGAGTTTCTGCAATACTTGTTACTGCACTTCCTGGCGCTGCCGCGGGAGAGTGAAACATAAACAAACATGGACTAGCAGCAGATTCTGGTTGTTATTCTGCAGCACTGGACTCAGAATGAGCAGATAGCAAGACAGAGGGCTACACGAGGCGGCTGAGACGGCTACACAATATAGTCCACTTCCTGCTTTTGGTGCGATCCCAGTGCAGTTGTGTTCACACTTGTAATCGAACCGCACCAGAGTTTGTTTCAATCGAACCAAGACCCACGTTTTTAAGTGGACTAGAGTTTGATTGTTTGGTCCAAATCAGAGTTCGGTTGCCTGTTCACACCTCCCCAAACGAACCGGACTTTATGTGCAAACGAACTAGAGTTCGATTTAAGCGGACTAAACAGGGCTGGTGTGAATGCACCCTTAAAATTAAAGATATACATTACAACCAAATGGTTGGCGGTCAGTGAAAATACCAATGATACACTTAAAGTCCTGTTCATTATATATGTTTTTAATATTGGAGCTGTTGGAGCTATACAAATCCAAGGGTTTAAAGCCTACAATTAGAGATATGCTGACTCTCTCTTGGTTTATAGCAGAGATGTGACGCCATATTCTTTATTCTTGAGAGAGAAGTTAGAAAACAGACAGCCTCACAGGTGTTGAGTTTTTGATTCTTAATCATTTTTTATTGTTTTGAGTGTAAAGGCAATCTCACCAGGGGAATTTAGCAGAAAAGGTATTCAGCACAGTAAAATCACATTCCCCCAAAGATAAAATTTGAATGAAACCTGTTAGTTCATAAATTAAAGCATGAATTTTTTAAAGGAGACGGTTTCTTACAGCTGATTCTACTAATCCAAATGTTCCCATTTTACCATTATAACCAAACTGCCATTTTTATATGGCAAGCACCAAATAAATCTACCTTCCATCTAAAATCCATATCTGTGGAACAAGCATGCACAGCTAGAGAGGAAAACATTTAGAGGAGAAAAAAGATGAAAAGATGAGTTGAGTTTAAACAGATGGAGTCAAACCACCTCAGACAGGTGCTACAGTGAAAATAAGTACACCCATGTGCTCCTGGTAACATTTAACTCTGTTCAAATGAGCATTTTTTAAGGTTTTAGGCAGTTGTTTTGGGTTTTTTTTATATCTAAAACATCAATGAACTAAAATCTGAAAGGCCTGAATTCAAGACAATGAATCAATAACATTTTCATATGAAAGCAAACATTTCTTTTAGAACTTTATTACAATATAATTATAGATTATATTGCATCTTTTTTTTCTTCTAGACTCCAATTGTAAATACTGTTCCAGAAGAATGTATTTCATGACAACTGGCAGTGTATAAGAGTGTATCACAGTTATTACAGAGAATCTAGACACCTCATTCACTTATCCAAAGACTTGTTTAGACATTTTATAGATTTTGCATTGGTTGCTAAAAAACTAATAGAACTTTTACACAACTTGTTCACACATGCATCAATGCTTCACCACTACTTTGGATTTGGAATTACATGGAGTATCATATCCTACACTACTTAAATTTAATGAAACATTTAGACCACCTCTTGCACTTTTGTGCTTTCTGTTATTAAAAAAAATCACTTAAATTAAAGATTTTAGGTTGTGCAATTTAAATACCTTTGAGTTTTTGCTCCAGATTACACAACAATTTCAACATTTTCACCCATCTTCCCTCTTTTGAACACATAACTTTTCTATCTTAGCTGTAACATATAAGCTGTAGGTCTCTGGTCAGGTTTATGTAGGTCTTTATGATAAATGCGATGTCATTACTATCATGTTCCAACAGGAAAGTGTAACAGAATCCAATCTCATGGATTTCCCTCCACTTACTTTCTTTATTCTGCTAACTCAGGCAAGAATAAGCTTGTTTGATTGTATCAGTTATTCTTATTATTATCTAGAGGTTTTATCCTGTCGAAACATGAGAAAGGAGTAATAAATGCTAAAATGACATGTAGGGACAGAAATTCACCGTGAGTTATGACTCTATTCTCAGGAAATTGAAAGATCTAGAAGGAATTAAGGGATGAAATGGAAGTGTCTTTGAACGTGAGAAACAGAAAAAAAAAAAGTTAAAATAAGAGTTTGGCTGTGGCCCAGGGGAAGATTGGCTGACCATCAACTGAAGGGTTGCCGGTTTGATCCCAGCTTCCCTAACCACATGTCTCCTCCCAAGACCCTATTGAAAATATTGAGATAGTTTATATGAATTGGTGCAGAATGCGGGCCCTAAACTTTGGAACCTTTTACCAACACAGGTTAGACAGGCACCTACCTTGCCCATTTTCAAATCTCGACTGAAAACTTATTTGTTTGACCTGGCGTTCAGGTCAGTATGAGAGTAGGGTATTCAATTGGTAAATTTCTTTTATTTTGTTTTTCCTAAATGTATTATTCTATTTCCTGTTTTAATGTAATGTATTGTATAGCAATTTTGTGGTAGATCAATTTTAATTCAATGTATTGATATGTGAAAGCACTTTGGACATGTCCTTATGTTGTAAAGTGCTATACAAATAAAGTTGACTTGACTTGAATGGGAACTTCCTGATAAATAAAGGTAATGAGACTTACGTCAACACCACTTTTTCAGATTCAAAGCAAAAAAATGCTTACAAAGGCAAGAGGATTTTAAGAACAGGGACACACAGAAGTCATTAGAATTTTGCTCAGTTCCTATGAGCTGTGATGGCTTGGCCAGGGTGTGACCCCGCCTCTTGCCCAATGACTGCTGGAGACAACCAGCTCCCTGTGACCCTGA
This sequence comes from Pachypanchax playfairii, assembly GCA_006937955.1. Taxonomy (NCBI): domain Eukaryota; kingdom Metazoa; phylum Chordata; class Actinopteri; order Cyprinodontiformes; family Aplocheilidae; genus Pachypanchax; species Pachypanchax playfairii. Next base: position 610,515 of record SSNP01000151.1, on the reverse strand, counting down.
ACAGGAACAAGCGGGTACAGAAGATGACTGACTGACGAGTCCCATGAGGTCAGCCATCTGTGCAGAAAGAGCTAAAGACAACAAACAGAATCTAGTTTGACCTGTTTGGGTCTGTTGATGTAATCCAGTTTCAGTGGGTCTAGTTTACACTCCAAGAACTGGGTGTTTCTTTCTTTGGCTTTAGGGTGAATCACTTCTAACTTCTGACTCTTTTGCATCCTTTGATCTTATTCAAAGAGTTTTTGTTTTCATTTGTTTTTGACTGTAGAGATTTTATGGGGTTGAGGTGGCTTAGCATTTTATGAAAGTCTCTGGGGCAATTACAGAGTAGATTTCAAATTTTAAATCGTGAGCTTGCTTGTGTAGAGTCCAAAACATTAAGAAGTACTGAATGTGTGTGTGTCCGTGCGTGCGTGTGTGGTCCAGACAACGGCAGCAAGCAGAATAATGTCTAGCAGATCCATCTGTTGAGATGACAGGGGTCCTGCCTGAAAAGGCAGTGAACCCCCACCACCTGTGGCTAAACAGCCCAAAACACACATATGCACACACAGTCTAGTGGTTCATAGTAACAACAGCCGATCTCCATTGCTGCTGCACAGCTGAACTTGTAAACAAGGTATCAGCTGAAATGTTTACAGTTTGAACCCGTGACATTGTGCAGCCGTGCTCGGTCATTCCAAATTACTGGCTATCTTTTGAAATTCAAATCTCCAAACACTATCATAAGTGGTGACATCATTGCAAGCATTGCAGTAAAACTTTATCTGTGTATTTCAGACTCCGAGACAGACGAGCCTCTCTTCCAGTGACCATTATCTTTAAAGTGTGCTGATAGCTGCAGTATATGCTCGATGAACTCACTATGGCATTTGTACAGATGCATGAAGAAGGCATGACGCTGGCCTACACACACTGAACAGACCAAATACTGAATCTTTTGGCTGCAAAGAAACTTAATATTTACTCATCTCAGGTTCTGTTTTTGACAGAAATAGCTGCCATTAACAAGAATTCCTGCTTAGTTGGTATTTTAAAAGCAGCAGGTCTTAACTGCGATCAAGCCTTTTACTTTTTGTGGTTTCTTGGTCGGAGCGCTGCCGTGCTTGTTTCCTCACTCCTGCTCCCTTTTTACTTACTGAGCCAAAACAAACTGTTGGTGCTGTGATCAGTCAATCACCCTTTAACCGTTACTGTTTTCTAAGATTTTACCAGATTGTTTTTTCTAAAAGACCCTCATGCAACAATCCCACATTCTATATCACCATATGTATCATGTCTCATGTCGGTCTGTTTTGTTTTACCTGTATTTCTTCCTTTTTTTTTCTTGCCTTTTGTAGAATTTCCGCCCCATCGCCAACGGTTTGGGCAGTTACAGTCAGAAACCTTCAAATACCTCTGAACCCCCTTCCCCTCAGACTCCTCAGCCCACTTCCCTGAATAATGGACATTTCAGACCAATCAATGGCCACAACTTCGGATACGGGAACGGAACCAGGCAAGCTCAGTACAACAACCCAGCAGGGCTTTACGCTCACAACTGCAGCAACGGAGACCGAGTCCTGCCAAGCAAAATGGGGGGTCTTAGCCTGAGTGACACACACAGGTGAGATGATACAAATGGATTCTTGTTTTTTTAGACCTAATTAAATGAGATGAGACCTACATTTGATAACATCAAGATCGCTATCTTTGGTGAAACTTCTCCAACAGATTGAAACTGCATCAATTTGATCAAACGATTGAATTTACTGGGGTTTTTTTTTTCAATTTATTGACAGTCTTACCGATTCCATCTTGTTTTCTACAGAACTTTCTTCTTGATCGTGAGCTCTTGTTTAACTGTGTTCATCAAACACATTAAAGAAGGACAGCGAGAGTCGTGTTTTATTTTCTGGGTGAAGCAGTAAGAGCAGAGAACTGTGAACCTTATCTAAGCTGCAGCTTTTAACTTCAGGCTTATCGGCTTTCAAAATATTTCTCCGTGAGATTTCCCAGATCGGCCTCGTTGCACACCACTGCTGTGAGAAAAACACACAAGGAAGTAGTAGTTTTTACTTGAGTGACTGTCTCTAAAAAAATTTTTCCTTGTTAAAACTTCTCAAGGTAATGTTTGTTTTTTTAAAAAGCTGCAGTATTTTACGCTTAGCAGATGTAGGTATGTGGAGACTGTAACACAGACAAAAAAAACATACTTTGGATGCATTTTAACACACCTGCACAGACCCTCCTGATAGCCTGGAAAAGCCATTTGTTTCTGTGTGACCCTTCCAGTGGACAATAAATCTCTGTTTTCCGACTTCCAGTGAACATCCTCTGCAGCTTTCGCATAGTTCCTAGTGATTAGACTGTTAATCCTCTGCAGGTCTTCAAATGTTCACAAAGAGATAAACACAGCTGCAACACTGTCCATCACCTGCTGTCCATCACTTTCTCTTGCCTATGTCTCAGATGTTTCTCTTTACACAGTCACGCCTCTAACGAGGAGCCTGGAGACAAACATGTTGTTAAGTGTGTCTGGATTTGTGCTCCTCTGTCACCAGTCCCAAGTTTGAAAGTTTAAATCTGTCCAGAGAGGCGATCCTTCTGTCGAGATTATGGAGAAATCTGCTCATTGGAGGAGCGTGCAGCAGCATTACAGAGGTGGTTCAATTAAGACTTTACTGGATGAGGAATGGAAATGGAATAACTCTTATTTTTCTTTGGGGCTTTTATCTCTGCCAAGTCTATTGAATGTGCTTTGAAAGTTGTGTGGTTTCTGGAATGCCTTCAATTCATTTTCTATTCTGGGTTTGGATTCTAGCTGATCTAGCCACCGGTTTGAATCCCTGCTCTATTTATCCTTGGGCACCCACCTTGACTGTTTGGTTGTGGTCAGAGGGTCCGGTGGCACTGGTGCCTGGCAACCAGGCCTTTATCAGTCAGTACTTTTACACCTAAATCGAGCTGTTGGCAGAAGTCGGACTAAGGATTCGCCCCCTGGCGAGAGCCGTATCCCAGTTTACATTTCACTTTGAAAATCGAATTATTGAAAGAAGTGTGCTCAACGCTGCTATGGTGGGTGGCACCATGCGACCCTTCGTGGGGGCGTGCTTCCGGTTCGCATCAAACAAAGAAACAGTTGCGTTGGTGAAAAAACTGTAAAATTTACCGATCTTCCACTTAAGCTGAGTTAGCCGCCATCTTCGTCTTCTTCTTTGTTTGCTGTGACATCATTTCCTGAAGGGGTGGGCCAGATAGCTCAACTAAGCAGCCGGAACGTTTACAAGCAGAGAAATTCGAATTTGAATCGCATTATCTGGGTAGCTTAGTCGGACTATTCAAAGTCCAGTTCAGTTTGATTTCAGTCGGACTAAGGCAATAAGTGAGTGTGTTCAAGGACAGCTGTGGCTACAACGTGTGTAGTTTATCACCACCAAATGCGTGTACGTGAATGGTTGACAAACTGTAGTGTGAAGCACTTTGTGTCCTTTGACTTCAAATGTGCTGTACAAGTGCACGTCGTTTATCGTAGGAAGAGCAACAAACATCAACCAGAAATGATCTGCGTCCCATTACAGGGCCAACACACAGACGAAACACATCCACGCTCAAACCAGTGTTTATATGTAAACATCTAATTAACCTGATGTTCAGGGATTTGGGCTGTGGGAGGAACCCTATTTACTGTGAGGAGATAAGTACAACATCATGCAATCTTTGTTTCATTTTTCCCAAATTTTTGTTTCTAAATTTGTGATTTTTCTTTTTCCCTGAACCATATACCCTCATATAATTAGCGTTTTGACACCAATAAAAAACACAGGATGCTTTAGGGGTTTCTTTTTGATTCCCCTTTGATAAGTACTGATTACTAAAGTAATAGTATTTCTTCCCTTGGTCATTATGGGTCAGTTGGGTGACCCTCTCTTCTTTGTGTTTTGCAGCCCTGAACCTCCCACACAGTCTCCTGTGAGTCGTAATGGGTTCAACCCCCAGTCAGACGTCTACAAGATGTTGCAGGACTATGAAGAGCCAGTTTCAGAGCCCAAACAGTCTGGCTCCTTCAAATACCTCCAGGAGATCCTGGAGGCAGAGGATGGAGGTACGGGTTTTATGTGTTTTACTATTAAATGGAGCAACAAATAAACGTGGTTCCACATAATTCATGTTGTACAACCAAAGATTTATGTTGGATTCCATGAACAAAGTCATTTTAAAAGTAAAGGTTGAGAAACACACTAAATCCAAACTGTATTAAGCCTGTAGACAAAATGTTCTTCGTTACGCCTGAATGCATCACTGCAATCCTCACAGGTGGTACATGTAAACTGTAGACATCTGAAATAAATATTCACTATGTAGATGAAGCCTGTGACTCTCTGTCAAGAGCGCCTCTGACTTAGTTACATAGTTTTCCTTTTATAGAAAAACAGACAGTGAAGTTAGAAGAAAGAAAAGAAGAGAGAGAGAATGAAGCAGCAAAGACAAGATGAAGAGAAATGAAGTGCTTTTAAAAGAGCTCATTTATGGATGAACATGCAGGGGAGGGACATTTTGTTAGGCAATTTACTGCGAAAACAAAGTGAGAAATGGCGATTTCCTGTCTGACAGCTTGGCATTCCAGCATTTTAGGAAAAGTCATGTGATGCTGACAGCATCAGAAGGAGGTTCATCAGAATGGACTATGAACCCAGAAGCACAAATAGCTGAAGATTTCTGTTTTTTTTTGTTTTCCCACAACGATTACAACCACATCCATTTGTTTAACTTACGGTTAGTCAAGTAACAGCAGTGATAAATTACAACTTAAATGTGTCCAAAAAGTTACATTTTGTGCTTTTTTTTAAGGTTTTCTTTTGATAAGAGTTAAAGCTCTATATTTATTGTAAAAAACAGAGAATTTAGACTTCATTTAAAGACATTTACGCCTCGTTTGACAGAAGTCAGTTTGGGATGGTCGTGCTGCTGCAGTTAGATTTTTAGAGTAAACTAAATCTGCAAACTGCTCCTGCAGTGCAGCCTGGAACAAAGCCAAACCACACAGTTCCTCTAATGTATCACTGCTAAAACCATTTAAAGGAATATAAAAGTACGAGCTGAAGATAAAGACAGACACTAATAACAAAGAAAGAGAAAACAAAACACTGCTGATGAACAAAAGAGAAAAACAATGACCTTCCTTGTCTATCAGTTCATCTCTTAATTGTGCGTTCACGCCGGACGCTTTGTAAGCGCCAAACAACGCTCCCAACACTTCCAATTTGACACTTGTACGTTGAAGTTTGTAACGCCTGCCACTTCTGAGCAAAACAGAGCGCGTAGGTGGGGCTTCCTCTGTTGTCAGATGTTCTGAACCGTGGCGGATCATATTGAGAGAGTGACTCGGCTTTATTTGCTTAATAAAGCTAGACAACATTGACGTTGGATGCGTCAGCGATAAGGTTGTCTTCCACTGTTGAAATTGTTTTTCCTGCTCCCGCTACATTCAAATCACATATAGTGATATCACTGTAATGAGACGCTCTGATTGGTTGATGCGCCGCTTTAAGAGCATCAAAAGTTGACGCTGCTAACGCTCAGAAAGCGCCTCAGAGACTCTGAAGGCCCTCTGACAGACTCTACCATAGATTTTACATGTAATCTTGATGCTTCTGACACTGACACTTGGGCCTGTGTGAACGCACCATAATGGTGATTAACACTTAAAGCAGCAATCTGGAGTTTGTTCTCAGAGGGTGCCACTGAGGCAAAAAAAATGTGTTGCACTTTTAAGTCCCACCCCTCTGTGTCCGTGATATGATAGCAATGTTAGCGAGCGTCGGCTGTAATACGTGTGCCACTTTGTTCCGATGGACATTTCATGGATAAGTTACATTAAACTTATTTATTTATTTTTATTGTTTCATGTGTCTTCAGCGTTGTAAACAACTCATAAGCGCCAGCCGGCCTTGGTTCTTCAGGATACATGCGCACGCATGTATGGATGGTTTGACAGGTGTTCTATGCAGATGTAAAATGCTACTGCCTAATGTTGGGCAGCGTTTAGTTAAAATTAAATGTGCCTCTATGGGATGGGGGGATTTTGAGAAAGAAAAAAAAAAGATGTTTTTCCTACATTATATTATAGAACCGAGTCAGACTATCACTTTTATGAAACTTCAAAAAATTGTATCTAACTCTGAAAAAGGGAAAACTCCAGATTACAGCTTTAAAGCCCTCAGTGAAACAGGGAGACACCTCAAGTTAATATTTGGACTCTTTTAAAGAGGCCATTCTATTAAAAACAGTTTTGAGGTTTCTGTTGAGTATTTTAGCTCCACAGGTGTTCTTACCTTCATAGTGGGTGTGAAAACAGGTCAACAACTTCTCTTTCAGTTTTAATCTCTCAAACTACGCAAGTGGCAATAACACCCGAGTTCTCTCGAGTTCGATGGCCGGTCCTTGTTTCGTCACAACTCAGTTGAAACCATGCCTAGCATGCTGCTGGCTAAAAGCTGCAGCAGAAAACGTAGCAAACAGGAATACACGACGTCTGATGTTGCCATGCACAGCGGGGCAGGAAACAGTATACCTTGCTCTCATAGGCTAGTTTGTTAGCCAATCTGACTCCAGCAAATTTGTATAATGAATATGAACAAGCTGCTGCCAAAGCCTGATGGAACAAGCCGGAACCAGCCGAATTTTGATGCAGAAAGATTAAAAGGTCTGTTAATCAGTGTTTCCTAATGTTTTTTGGATATAAAATGTTTCATATTACTAGTTAACCTGACATCTGTATGAAATAGCCTCTTTAAAAGCTGCATGTGATAGCATCTGTAAGCATCATTTAATCTGTGTGAGAATGTGAAATCTAGCCACACAAGTTGCACATACTTCTGTTGTCCCATAATGAGGAAAAAAGGCAAGTTGAAATTTCACACCAGGTTTAAGACAAATCATCACTCTTTCAAAACATGCTTGATTGTCAGGTTTTTAAATCACTTTAGCTGGTTTCTGTTTGAAGACAAAAGCTCCTGTGGAGGCCATGTTGACTTTCAAGGGTCTTTTAAAGTTAGTGTAAACACAGGTGTCGGATTACAGAGAATTTCTCAGGCTCTGACACAGTTTTATAGCAATGTGAATAAAATAAAGGTGGCTGTTATATTACATATAGCAGTTGTTTTGGGGCTGTTAAAGGTATTAAAGGTACAAGAGGAAATTCATAAAAAAATCAGTCAAGAAAAGAAAAAACCAAGAGGAAGCAGCCACACAAAAAAAATAATAAAATAATGATCATTTCAGTTCACATCGACAGTAAGCACAAATAAATTTTGTCTTATCAATTTTACCATCTGGTAGAGCTTTAAAGCTAAACTTCTTGTTTAAAGGACCTTTTTCGCTTTACGTGCTCTAGCAAGCATCCACTGACTTACTGCTTGTCCTTTACCTCGCATACTACGGATATCCAGGAGGGCCAACATGTGTGCATACATGTGGCAAAGCAAAACTACGGAAGCCTGTGCGTTAATCGCACATTAAAAAATTGACGCCGTTAAAGGGGGCTTTGTGTTAACGCGTTTTTAACACGTTAATTTTGACCGCCCTAAAAAAATATATCAAATCAAATTTAGTCTCATAGTATCTGGTCATTAATTGTTTTTTTTTTACAAGTTTTTTGTGGTTCAGCTGTCCAAAAACATTCAAAACAAACAAGCTTAAACAAGAACTCATTCATCCTGCTCCCTAAACGTAGTCTAAACATTCTCCTGATTGGGTTCGAAAGTCTTTTCTTAGTCAACTCTTGTCTCAGAAAATCACATTTTATTTTATTTTATTTTATTTTATTTTATTTTATTTTATTTTATTTTATTTTATTTTATTTTATTTTATTTTATTTTATTTTATTTTATTTTATTTTATTTTATTTTATTTTATTTTATTTTTATTTTTTTTTTGTCAAATTAGACTGTATTTAGTAGTAGAGATGTTGATCCTTTAAATAACCTGATTTCAACCCTTCAGCACATCACAGAGCAGTCACTTCTGTTACTGATGAATAGAAGGTGCTTTGAGTCAGGTTCCAGATGCAGGGTAATTATACTGTGGGTAGTGGGAGTCATAGTTGGCCTGTTGGCCTGAATATCCTCTGTTGGCACATCATCAGTGAAGCGAGGTCATGCTTTAGTTTGGGCTTGTGTTCCTCTGGTCTGTCCTGCTGCACTTGGAACCACTGAAAGAGCTCCGACATCCAGTATGAAGTATGTCACGTTCATACGCTCTAAGCAGGCAGAACTAAATATCTGATGATCTAAACTGACAGCTCCTAATAAAACAAGACATCTGTGGGAAAGCCATAGCCCATGTCTACTACCTCCATGATCATAAACCATGTCATTTTTTAAACAGATTGTAACAGCATTCCTGTTTGAAGTGAACAGAAATGCGAAGAAGCTGACTCTAACTCCTCATCAACTTAGTATGTGTTGACCAAATCCATCATGTGATTGTAGCATAATCTTGTGATGGTTGTTTCTTGGATTTTGAAACATGGGATATTATCCCAGTCTGGTCTTTTGCCAGGTTGATTGAATTCCCAGCAGGAAATGCCACAACAGAATTTGACACTTGAATGGAGCATGCAGTAAAGTGCTAAACACACAGAGGAGTCATGTAGAGGACAAAGTGCAGGTTTTAAAGGAAAAGTGAAGTTTTAATGAATGTGATGTAAGGAGGTAAAACAGTAGAAATGATTGGGTTAATTTTTATATTTCATCACCTTTTCTGTATCCAGTTATGAAAAAGAGCTCAGTGTAATGCTTAAGCTTGTAACAGACCTGACTGTCTACTGCAGGAGGTCATGCTGGATTCATGCTTTGACTTGTCAAGGTGTGAAACACACACAGTGTGGCCTGACCTCGTGATACGGTCTGACTGTTTAACACCATCAAGGTTTATGTTAAACCAGTGACAGCTGAAAGAGCCTGTTGTACTTCATCATATTTTCCTCAACTCTACCACATGGTTATATGCAACGAAGACTGAAGTCTGTTTACACTTTCCCTTACAAAACAGAACGCTTCTTAACATAAACCAAATGAAAAAAACAAACTCAGTTTCTGCCATCTGAGCTTAAACTTGAGTTTCTGAGGTCAAACGCAGGTTGTTCGGTGTTTGTTGTGCCCGCTAGTTGATTTATATCTGTGAGCAGGGCCGGCCCTGAGCTGCATGGTGCCCTAGGCGAAAAAGGATTTTGGCGCCCCCTACTGCCCAGAACAGAAACAACGTAACTCGATAACTGGATAACATTGCAAAAAATTTTTATTCACACTAAAATGAACAGTAGAGATGATAGATAGATATGGATAGATATTTAATTATTACTTATTTTGCTCTTTACATAAGATGAATGGTGTGTCCAAAAAAAAAAAAGTGGCGCTCCCTCCAGCAGAGGGAGCCCTAGGCAATTGCCTAGTCTGCCTATGCCCAGAACTGGCCCTGTCTGTGAGAAGGATCACAGAGTGCGACTTACTCCAGCTGGGATTATTAATGTAGAGAGTGATTCATCTTGAATCAAGGACCTGGCAGCCACCATGTTTAGGTCTTCGTACTTGGAACTCTAAGAATCAAGAATCAGCTTTATTACCAAGTATCATTTGTACAAGGAATTTGACTTGGAAGAGATGCACAGACACGCCCCTTCCGAGGCGGCCATTATTTCAGCACCAGGGTAGATATAGGAATATTGAAGAAGAGAAACAACATGAGGATAGAGATGAGAAAAAAAAAAAACATCTTCTCACCCATCATCCCCAAGGGGCTCTGAGCGTAAAAAAAAGGAATGTTTGTATACTTTTCTGTAAGACGTCTCTTTTTATCTGTCAATGTGAAGTCCCTGTATGTGTTTACTGATTGTGTTGTTACTCCTAGGTATGTCACCAACAGAGAGAATGAGAAGCTTAAAGTCTCCAATCAGATCCCCAATACCAAAGCTGGGAAGCCCGATTACCAACCCGATTCCCAGCCCCATGTCTGGTCTTCAGAAGCTACCCCAGTGCACACGCTGCTTTAACGGCATCGTGTAAGTATTTAACTTCATAGTTTTTATCATGTAATGAAGAGTAAGAAGGAAATGGCAGAAGCAAGAAATATGATGATCCTGCGTTGAGGGATAATGTCCTTTTGTTCAACATAGAAGAAACATATATAGAGAACAAAATGTTTTTGTTTTGAATATTTTGCTGTTAAAACACCAAAACGATATCAGTGAGTTTAATGTGCTGCTGTGATGGGAATGAGAGAAGCGACCTGCACCAACAGGCCGTTACTTTCAGGTTGGTTTTAATAAATAATCAAAGCCGTCATCCTCCACACCCTTTTCCAAATAACTGTACAGTTAAACACACACCCACACACACATACAGGTTTGTTTTGCTATCCTTATGGGGACCGTCCATTGACTTCCATTGATTTTAGTGACTGGATTTATGCCTAACCCAAACCCTTTTCCTAACCTTAACCATTACTGATCTATAACTAACCCTAAGACTAACTAAAACTCTATTCACACCATACCTATAAACCTAACCCCTAACCCTAAAAAGGGGGGTTCCCCGTATGGGGCCCAGGCTTCGGTCTCCGCAAGAACCCTCGGTCCCCAGAAGGATAGTAAATATCTCAAAACTGGTCCTCAGTAGGGTAGAAAAACAAGAACACATACACACACACGCACAGTATTTTTGCCAAAGTAACCACAAGCACCAGTAATCCCTCCTCTATAAAAGCAGCTGCAGGTAGCTGGTGATGTCATATGCTTGCATTACTTGTTAACAAGGAAACCCTGTGGGAACTTGCAGGGTGTATTAAGACGTCTGAGCATGAGACTGTATAAAGCACTGTGTCAGGAATTTGTCCAGCAAACCATGTGATTTAATTGGGAAAGAGTTTTAAAAAGAATCAGGATTCTGAGTCCAGAAAGTAAAACATGAACATTTAAAGCTCTTCACAGCTGCTTCCACTGTAAAGTGCAGAGCTTCTAAACGTACTGATCAACTATTATCCTTCTCATTAAAGATGTTCATGGAGTTTTCAGACATGACAGTAAAGCTGATTATCACTCTTCTAATGTTTGTTTTAACTTTCCTCATATACAAAATGAAAATTGATATTCAAATACCTGCAGGATTATAAATGGTGTTATAACTTGATAACAGCTGATTTGCATTAACATTGGAGAACCAACAGTGAGTTACTTATATGCAGTTCATCATCACTTTTCACCTTTTAAAGTGATAATATAAGTGACGCCTCTCTGCAGTGATGTCACATCATCTAAACCCTCTTAGTCCTGTTCAGGGTCGTCAGGGAGCTGGTGTCTATCTCTAGCAGTCATTGGGTGAGAGGCGGGGCTACACCTGGACAGGTCACCAGTTCATCACAGGGCCACACAGACAAACGACCTCACTCACAGGGATCATTTAGAGCTGCCAACTAATCTCTTGCATGTTTTTGATCTGTGGGAGGAAACTGGAGAAAACCCAGGCATGCACGTGGAGAACATGCAAACACAGTCCAGCTCTGAACCCAGGACCTTCTCACTGCAAGACAACAGTGCTATCAGTTGTACCACCGTGCAGCCCAGTTCATTTACACTGTAATATAAAATTGTTGTGGTTCAACATTAAATTATCCTTAAAAGAAATCTTTAATTATCAGTGTGTGTTGAAGATCTTTCACAACATGAGCACACACCCAAAAACTCCCACTCCACACAGAATACCTTAAATATAAAGTCTCTTGGAGGTTTCAATGGTTATTTAACAAGTTTTTAAAAAGTAATTGTTGCTGGTTTTGGTTCTCTTTCACATGTCAAAAGCAACAATCAACTATTTCCAAAATTATTGACACTTTTTTAATGCTGTTATTCTTTTACTCATTCAGAAATTTATTCAGCTTCCTTGTACTAAGTATATCCCAGCTGGACCAGACCCCCCCCCCCCAACACACACACACACACACACACACACACACACACACACACACACACACACACACACACACACACACCTGTACAGCTTGTAAAATGTTTTGATTTATTATGTGAAGGTTATTATGTAAATAGGGTTATTTTGTGCTTATAGAGATTCCTAACTTATCCTACTGTCTATTCCTGTTGTTATTAGAGCTCTGTAACACTAACTTTTCTCATTCGTGTAAATAAATATTTATTCTGTTCTATTCTATATTATTCTCTAATCATGAAAACTGAAACAATTTGGCTTTAAGTACACAGATATTAGATAAAAGTAACTTGTGTTTTACAAACTAATACCACGATAATATCTCACTTCTGTTTTTCTGACCTCTGTGCAGTGGCACCATCGTGAAGGCCAGAGACAAACTCTACCATCCTGACTGCTTCATGTGTGACGACTGCGGCATCAACCTCAAGCAGAGGGGTTACTTCTTTATTGAGGACAATCTTTATTGCGAGACTCATGCCAAGGCTCGAGTCCAACCCCCAGAGGGCTACGATGTTGTGGCTGTTTATCCCAACTCCAAGGTGGAGCTGGTCTAAACTGAGCAGAATAACACTGTTGTAATATTAATGAGAAATCACAACATACAGTAGAATAGGGCTACTCAGTGTATCAGACTACATTGATTTTGAATCAGTTTTCCTTTATGGGTGAGTTACTAATACTAGATCAGTACTTCCACACTGACTGATGTGATAAAGGCTGTTTATATTGAGCATATTGAAAAATGTTGACAGACCGAAACTCGAGGCTGATCAGTCTCAAATAATAACAAATATAAGTGAAATACCTAATTTTTCACTGTTTGCATTGAACTCTATCCAATAAAAACCTGAAACAGTTAATCAGAAAACAGTGTTCATACATTCAAACCACAGTTTAACTGCAGACTATTTAATGTCATTAAAATGTTTTTGGAGTTTTAGATTTTAAAAATCCTGCAAAACCACATTTAATTCTTGCTGTTTTGCATTTCTAATAATCAGTTTGTCACTAAAATTCAAGCCTTAAAGCAGTACTTAATAACTTCTCCGCAGCCGTGTCTCAGACAGCAATTGCTCAAACCAGTGTTCTGCAGAACTGTGCTTCCTGTTGAGATGTGCTACACACATGCGCCGTTCCACAGTCTTGACTTCAATAAACAGATTTATTATTTATTTTTGTTTCTATATTTTTCCACAAATACATTTTGCCCATCAAATAAATTCTCCCAGGACAGGAACATTTATTTTTACTTTCTTTGCATTGTAATTGCATTGTGCATTCTTTGCAACAGGCAAATGTTTAGACACACCCAGAGGAAAAGGACCCAACAATGGCCACCAAGGACCCAGAGGGCTTTTATATAGAAAATATCCAGGAAGGATCATAAAAATACGCTTAAAAAATTAACAGGGCACACTCGCTATAAACAAAAATACTGTATAAACTTCGAATGACATTTCATTATGAAATAAGTTGTCATTTCGTATTATGGCGCCATTTTTCATCAGGGCAGCATAAAACACCAGAACACCACTTCTGCTGAGACCCGAATTACTGAAGTTATTTAGTCTATTGTAAAGCCTTCGGAGGGTCCAGAGTGTCTAATATGAAGCTGAACATGTTTTTTGGTGAGTATCCACTTAAACAAGTTTCAAAATTGTAGCTTAAAGAGGCCCTTCCATTAAAAACGGTATTTCTGAGGTTTTCTGTTGAATATTTTAGCTCCACAGGTGTTCTTACCTTCATAGTGGGTGTGAAAACAAGTCAACAACTTCTCTTTCAGTTTTTATCTCTCAAACTACGCAGGTGGTGATAACACCCGAGTTCTCCTGAGTCCGAACGGTTTCGTCACAACTCCTTTGTTCGTTCTAGCAGTTGAAACCACGCCTAGCATGCGGCTTGCTATAAGGCTGTTAGCGTAAGACGTAGCAAACAGGAAGACACAATGTCTGACGCTGCCATGAGCAGCGGGGCAGGAAACAGTATTCCAGCAGAGTCCAGCAAATTCGAATAATGAATATGAACGAGCTGCTGCCGAAGCCTGATGGAAGGAGCCGGAATCACCCGAATTTTAACGCAGACAGATTGAAAGATCTGTTAATCAGTGTTTCCTGACATTTTTTTAGATATAAAATGTTTCATATTACTGGTTAATACTTGAGAAATAACCACAAAGTCCTGAAATTTGTATGAAATGGCCTCTTTAAAGTTTTAAAAGTTATTCAGTACTGCTTTAAATCTGAATTGTTTTCAGCAACACATTTTTTTACACAACTTTTATGTAAAAAACTCAGCACACTTTACCCGTATCATAATCCATTTTATTACATGTAGCCACCTGCAGTGTCTGATTCAGGGTTGAATTGTCACATTGAATTTCACAGCGTTACATTTTATGCTCGTGTCGACAGCGTTTATGTTTCTGATTTAAATTCAATTCACTTTTCAGACTTTTTGTGTTGCAGAAACAGCAAAAGAAATTCAATTCTCTACTTTTTTAGTACATTTTACAGCAACTATCTAATGATGTACAAGTTGTGTTTTGAATGTATTTCAATAAGCTTTGAAAGTAGATTTACAGAACTGTAATTCATAGAATACAAAATAGTTTAAAATATAATTTAGAGCTCATGTGTAGTTAAAATATGTCTCCAAACATGTGCATTAATATATCAACTACAAATTGCAAGGTGATTGAAATGAATGATTAAATAACATGAGACTGTAGTGCTTGTTGCAGTACTTTAAGATTGTAGTTTCCATGTGTGGAGTGTGTCAGAGGGTTAATACATGCAGTTGAAACTTTTAGAGAGAATTTGTAGAATATTTGTTTCTCGTGCTTCTGACTAAAAGAGGATTTTCAGCTCGTCTGCTGCAGGTTTCCTGTTCATTTTACACAAGAGCTCATTGGAAATTTATAATAAAAGCTTCCCATGTTGACACCAAAATGCTCTCTGCATCTTATGACAGGTTTAAAACATGGCTGTGTGCATTTGAGACCAGACACAAAGCCATAAAAAACTGCTTTTTTTTTTAACTTAGTGAGGACTTAGCACGTGAGAGAAATATTCACTGTTTCACGTTTCAATATAGTTTCTGCTTGGAAGAAAGACAGAAGTTGGAAATATTCATAGAATGTTTTTATTCCCTTTCCTGCAAGGAATCTATGTGTCTGATTACAGCCAAGGTCATAAAGCAAATGAAATATATTTGAACATTTCCTCTTAGATGAGGAGGGGGAGGAGGAGGAAGAGAACTGAGTTTGAGTGTAATTTCCTTTTCTGACCGATTGTCTTATTGTGAATACTGTATTGAACTGCTTAGAAATGAGCACGTTTATTTTGAAAATAATTTCTAACACGACTGTTTTAATTAGAAATAAAAGCAGATTTCTTCCATTTTTTTTTCTAATTTGATAAACGTCATGTTTAGCTGCTGGTTTCCCACCTAATAATATTGTTTAATTTTTTGAAACTTTCCTTCCTTCGTCTTTATACATATTTGTTTTATTGAGATTGTTTTAACACAGTGTAACTTGTCGATTACATGCTTTTGCTTTTTAAATGTCTTTAAACATTTTCTATGACTCGATTCTTGTATTTAACTTATTGTTCTGCCAACAGTTTCTTCATCATCTTTTTGTGTTATTTACTGTTCTTTTTTTCCTTGGTTTAAAAAATAAATAAAAGTGCATTGCCGTGACCTGATTGTTCACATTCTTTCTCTGGTTATAAAAGCAAGATTATTTCCTACAAAAAATTCAGGAAAAAAAAAAAAGACCCTCAATTTGTTTTACACTGGAGTTCTGAAGCGTCTGTTTTCTCCACAGTTTAAGACCACAAAGCTGCAGTATTTCTGTGTTTTAACCACATTCCTCACACATGCACATCACAGAGGTTGTAAATCTGATCATAAAACTGAGCGAGTCTTGTTTTAGAACAGTTAATCCTTGTTTTAAAGTGTCTGTCTGAAACATTGTAATGAATTCACTTTTTTAAAAATGTAGAGACTGGATCAAGCCAAATTAAAGAGATTTCAGAAACATCTTATTTCTGATGAATACTATATGCGCCAGCAAAATCCAGGTAATTAGAAAAAAATTACGAAATCAGACCCATGAAAGTGGAAAGAGCTTCTAAATCCTTGGCATTACAAGGTGTGTGTTCTGATTATATGCTTTTAAAGTTTTTATTTAGGAAAGGAATCCCTCTAATTTCATTGGACTTAAACACATTGTTCATGTCATTAAGTACTAAGTAATGTCTGCAGACATCCATGTAATGCTGGCGCCAGCTCACAAAGGTCGAGTTATGTATGAACATGTTATGGCTTCACATAGAAGAGAATCATTTACTATTAAACCCGAAAATATTTACAGCAGGTTACAGAAATCCTGCTGTCAGTTCATGTCATGTGCAGAACTGAAAAAGTGCTTGATGTTGACTTTCAGCATGATGCTTTGGAAGTAAAGACGGCATTAAAGAAAATCATGAATTCCACAAATGCCGATGGGAGGCTGGATCATCCCATCTTGATTCATAAAGTGGTTTAACAACATGATACAAGTGATTTTTATTCCTCTTCTTTCCAATTTTAAAGGAATTAATGAGTGACTTTTTTAAAAAAAAGTGCATTCCAGCTAAAGTTAATGGGTGAATGTGAACTCCTGCTGTGACTCAGCTTTATGCAGCTGATCCCATCATGCAGCAGAACAGATGCTCTACCCAAGTCATGTGAGATGTTCTTGAGAGGTTGCCTGGTCCAAATATTGGTGTACAGACCTAATATTTGGACCAAGCAATATATGAAAACAGCTGCATCTTCAGCTGTGATGAGGCAGATCTACTAAAATGTCCCTTCCAAACTCAAACTCAAACTTGCTTGTTAGTTTCTCAATGCCTAAAGCAATATTAGTATCCCAAAAAAGTACATAAAATTTAATGCCATTCCTGGCAAAACTGTAAACAAAAAAGACAGATGTAAATAAAGAGGCAGAATGGCAGGTGATTTGTTTAGTAGACATTTTTTCTGCATGTCCTCATCTTACATCCTAACTCATTTTAGATATATGCAAAATAAGTTTGTTCTGAAGCAAAATTCCTTAAAACTTTTATTAAAAGAGAAAACGGGAACTGACCAATCAGTGGACATGGCACATCAGCCACAGGCCCCGCCTCCACAGTCTCAAAAGTATGGCATTTAACCCCTGCTTTCCACTGAACGTGCAACGGACGCGCAATGTTCAGCAGTTTAGTTTGACCAAACAGGAAATCAGGCGTTCGTACCCGAAAGTTTCAAAAACAAAAGGACAAGGGAGGATTTCCATTTGCGAGACTACGAGAAAATACAGCAATTGTGACGGGTTTGAAGTCCGTAGGTGGTGTGAAAATAAGCCACATACCTTCTGGATACATGTCGTCGTCTTTCTCCCTGCTTGTTGTTATGTGTACTGACAAAATCATGCGCGCGTTCACTATTCTCATGAGATTTCGTGATCTTCCGGGACCAACTCGATGTGACGAGCAATGGTGTAGCAAGCTTTTCAAAAGTGTGGGGGATGCATGGACGTAGTTTTAGGGGGGGACACAGGGGACATGTCCCCTGCACTTTTTCAAAAGGCCGTTTTGGTCCCCTGTACTCTGCAACTGTCCAAAAACAATGTTTCGCTACATTAAACAGAGATGGGTTGAGCACTAGGACCAAGCAGAAAACGGCTGCTCAAGCTGAAGCCCGTCTCCCCTAGTTTAGCCCGCCTACCAGTTCCTCTTGTGTGATTGGCTGTTTCTGCTGTCACTCCCCCTTGCCTGTTTGCAGTCAAACCAAGGAAAATTGGGCTTAAAAGTAGCAATAGAAAACTAAAAGAAACAATGAAGGACACAGTAAGCTGAAAGATTAGTTTTATGAAAAACACTTCTGTCCCCCCCACCTCTGAAATCTAAATTTCGTCCATGGGGGATGGATGTGGTTTGCTTGTCAACAATAAAAACAATGACTACAATGACAGAAGGTATAATATACAAGATATGAAAAGCTTCCTTTATAAATGAGTGTGTATATACACACTGAGAACACAGAAAACAAGACAAAACTAATATCAAGCTTATTTAAACACCTTAAAGAGGCCATTCTATACACATTTCAGGACTTTGTGGTTTTTTCTTAAGTAATAACCAGTCATATGAAACATTTTATATCTAAGAAACATCAGGAAACACTGATAAACAGACCTTTCAATCTGTCTGCGTTAAAATTCGGTTGGTTCCGGCTCCTTCCGTCAGGCTGCTTTGGCTGCTTTTGTCAGCAGCTTGTTCATATTCATTATTCGAATTTGCTGGACTCTGATTGGCTAACAAACTAGCCTATGAGAGCAAAGAATGCTGTTTCCTGCCCCGCTGTGCATGGCAACGTCAGACGTCGACGAAAGACGAAAATTAACGAACAAAGGAGTTGGAAGTTAAGTTGGAGTTAATGGAAGGGCCTCTTTAAAAGTAAAAATACTTATTTCAAGAACCTGGAAAAGGGAGATGTAAGTAATCACATGTTCCCGCCTCTCCAGCACGAGCTGAATGGTAAATCTAACACACCAAGAGAGGCGGGACTTAAGGCAGAACAGCCAATCATCAGCTGGTCTCACTCAAAGCCAGTGTCATGTTTGAGAGGGAGGGGCAAGGATGCAGCTGCAGTGTGCAGACACACAGCGGTCAGAGAAACGTGGAAGAGTGACAGAAGTAAGGTGTTTCTGCTAAACTGCAGAAAAAGTGTGGGTGTTAAAACAGCGCTGCTGATCATGCACGCAAAACGTTGAGCGCTGCCGATGCATCCTGTGAAAAGGAGGGGTAAGGCTACATTCAGACAGCAGGCTGAAGTGACCCCAATCCAATTTTTTTGCCTCTATGTGACCTGTATCCTAAATCCATATACGTATCAGATCTTTTGGCATGTAACTTCAGTCTGAACTGCAAGGTCGCTTCCATCCAACCTGTACGTCATCAATACATGACATAGGTCACTATTCTGTTTCGAGGAGGCAGAGGCGAAAAGACAACAATAATGGTGGACGACGGGGAGAACAGTCAATGGCGAGAAACCAAGGTGTCTGAGTTAATTAAAATTTGGGGAAACAGCTCTGCTTAGGCCAAACTCGAGGGGTGTTATTGGAACCGTGCGTTTTTTGAAAACATTTCCAAAGAAATGGTAGAGTGCAGGTTTAAGCGAACCTGGCTCCAATGCCAAAGAAAAATAAAACGTCTCCAAGCTAAATATGTGCGTGTGGCATCACTGTTCCTTCTAATGCACATGCGTGACACATTCAAGATAACCTGGCATTGCCAGATCTATGTGTAGCCCCACCTCATCTCGATTCGGGGACACACATACGTACATCTGGAACAGCTCCGTTTGAAACTGTCTATAAAAGGGAGGGACGTCTGATATACTATTTTAATCTGATTGGAAGATGAGCCAGCAAGTCTTTGCCTTTGATGATTTGTCTTTAGCCAATCACAGTAAATCAAGCTCTTGCAAATCAATTCGGTAGTAAAACACACACATCGTTACCACTAAGAAAAGCAAAACACATCTTTACCATCAGGAAATGATCAAAGTTCTTACCTTTGCTCATTTTTTAATGAAGAAATCATCTCTAGTTCTCCACACACATCCACCACCGGCGCAGCCATGTTTGTTTTGCTTTGTCTGCTAGGACACTTGCTGCCAATCATACCTGAACACCCGCCCCGAAGCACAATGCTAACACATGATTGGTCTGAACATTTTTTTGAACGAAATAGACGGTTGTCAGTGGAGCGGTACAAGACGGATTTTCGTGGGTTTAGAAACTCCAAATCTCGCGAGATTGCAGCGCAAGGCTACATTCAAGATGCATTCCGTTTAGACAGCAAGTCACATTCAGGGGGCATTTCATTGGCAATATGAACGATCTTGCAAAAAGATCGGATCTCACAAAAAAATCATAATTGAGCATTAAAACAAACACTGCAGTCTGAACATAGTCTAATGGGACTTGGGATCGCGATGTCATCAACTGATGCAGCTGCCATTTTGGCTGTGTTATTGTTGCTTGTTTCTTCAGGACAACAGTGCACTCTCTCTCGGTCTTGTGGCTTCAATCCATCTTTTATTCAACCGGTTATAACTCAGAAAAGGTAAATTGTTGCTGTGCTGTGGGGTGCAACAGCGCAAAACATGATAGCAAACAAAAACAAACCTCTCTGGACAGTTTTAATGGCATAAACCAGCACAAACGGAGCACTAACTGCTCAGCCTATTTGCCTGGATTGTTTTCAGTGGATGGGGGGGGTGATCTTCACTCAGCTCTAGAAGCTATACAAAACACACCCACTCAGTAATGTAAAAGTAACGCAAAGGTCGGCAGAGATACAAAACTGAAACTCGCTACATGGAAAGAATTTTCCTTCTTTGACATCTGTAAACATTTAGCTTGATTTTAGTATAAACACAGCAAACTCCATCTACTGGGTTTGATTTTTCAGAAGAAGACCAAACTTCTTTTCTGCTTTGTCTCTTGTACATTTTTCTTACAATTTAATTTATTTCACAGTTACTTCTAATAAAACTAATGATAATATATAAATATTATAATTTTACTGATTTTATAACTTATAAATTCCCTTGCAGCCCACAGCAGAATAAAATAAAATGTTTATGCTTTGGAAGACAGTTTACTCAGTGTGTTTGACATGTCACACACAAGTTTGTCTCTGTAATGAGTGACTGTGGTTTTCTCACTGTTATGGATAAGTGAAATGTGAACTCTGCAGAGTGATGACAAAGAGCAGTATTTATTTAATATTCACTGAAAACTAGTATTAATCCTATTTTGTAAAAATATGCATGTGCATTAATATGCAGACATTTCTAGAAGAAAAATAAATGTTGTTTTAACAATTTTTTTGATTCAAAAATTCTGAATCAACATTTGAAGTTTCTTAAATCACTATTCAGTCACTTGATCCATGATACAAAGGTCATAGCAATTTCATCAGATCATTCACAGCTGGTTTCATTTAAACCCTCTCAGTAATATAAAAATAGTGCAGAGGTTTCATTTCACTTGGCCTTTAATTTGTTTGCAGCTCCGTGGATCTTTTTCATGTTTTGGCTGACCTTTTAAACCATAAAAGCTCAAACTGAGCAAAGCTGCAGTCAGCAGAGCCCAAAAGATTCTTCCACACACTGCTGTACTTTCCTTAATAATTCAGAGTTTTTATATCTTTATTACACTGGAGCCTAACAAAATTCTAAGAGTATTCTAACAAAAGAAATTATAATTGTATTATTATCAACCCTCACAGATTTCTCACCCAAATGTAGTGTTTTCATATAAAAACAAAGATCAGTGAAGTTCACTCAAGACTGTTTGTCTGTCTGACAGCAGCATATAACATGATGTTGACTAAATGAACTCATTCTAAATTCCTGTTATTTACTCCTCTTCTTTCTGAACCTGTGTTCTATGGTCAGAATTATTGTAATGCTGACTAAATTAATCAGAACCTTTTCACGATTACATCAGCTGTTTCTTTGATCCTGTCTGACCCTGAACTGAAACTGTTTATACCAATTCAGCACCATGAAAACAAAACAAGACAACTGAAAAGAGCTGTAGAGAAAATGACTTTACTTGAACAATTATGTTTGACAGAAGACTGAATTCATTTTGCAACCAATATTTATTCCCAGTGCCTTTGTTAAAGCACTAAAGAACATACTGTATAAGGAATGTCACATCACGGCTTTTATTTACCCTCAGAAATATAAGTAACTTTCTTCAAACTGCTGAGGAGACCTTTCTATTGCTCTTGTCTGAATTATGAGGCTCTGTCCACTCAGGTCTGTGTAAATAATAAAAAATGTAAAAATCCAAAATGTGCCATATTTTAAAAGCCTGTGTGCTCTGAATAAAATTTGTTTCCAGATTTGCCTAAAATGAGATTAGAAGAATATCAGTTTTTTTGTTGTTTGTTTTGGTTGATTATTTGATTCCTTCCTTTCCTTCCTTCCTTCCTTCCTTCCTTCCTTCCTTCCTTCCTTCCTTCCTTCCTTCCTTCCTTCCTTCCTTCCTTCCTTCCTTTCTTTCTTTTCTTTTCTTTTCTTTTCTTTTCTTTTCTTTTCTTTTCCTTTCCTTTCCTTTCCTTTCCTTTCCCTCCCTCCCTCCCTTCTTCCTTCCTTCCTTCCTTCCTTCCTTCCTTCCTTCCTTCCTTCCTTCCTTCCTTCCTTCCTTCCTTCCTTTTTTTCAATAGGAATGTAAAGATGTAGAATTCTGAGTTCTCCACAGACACTTGGATTTCCTTCAGTGTGAGTAAAGCCTCCTGTATTACACTGTGCTGGGCTCCAATGCTTTCATTTTTAATTCCAGTATGGGTTTTTTTGGACATCAGTTTACTTTTAAAATGACTTTGTTTTGATTTGAGTAAAAAGATCCAGTCTCTAAAAAAGACTTTTGAAAAATGTTTTTGCCCCATCAGCATCTTCCGTATGTACCGTTCATAGATTTTACAGTCAGTGATGGAGTGAGATAAATGGTTTTGTTTTGCCTTTTACTTTTTTGTTTTATTGGGTTATTTTTGTCTTTCTGTATCTCCACTGTTAGTTATGTTATATGTCCGTGGATTATTTCATGTTTATGTGCTCCTCCTCCGCTCCCTCCAGTTTCCCTGAGCACATTCTATTCAAGTACAGTGGGGCACTATTTAGTCAGCCACCAATTGTGTAAGTTCTCCCACTTAAAAAGATCAGAGAGGCCTGTAATTTTCATCATAGGTATACCTCAACTATGAGAGACAAAATGAGGAAAAAAAATCCAGAAAATCACATTGTCTGATTTTTAAAGAATTTATTTGCAAATTATGGTGGAAAATAAGTATTTGGTCACCTACAAACAAGTAAGATTTCTGGCTTTCACAGACCTGTAACTTCTTTAAGAGGCTCCTCGGTCCTCCACTCGTTACCTGTATTAATGGCACCTGTGTGAACTCGTTATCAGTATAAAAGACACCTGTCCACAACCTCAAACAGTCACGCTCCAAACTCCACTATGGCCAAGACCAAAGAGCTGTCAAAGGACACCAGAAACAAAATTGTAGACCTTCACCAGGCTGGGAAGACTGAATCTGCAATAGGTAAGCAGCTTGGTGTGAAGAAATCAACTGTGGGAGCAATTATTAGAAAATGGAAGACATACAAGACCACTGATAATCTCCCTCGATCTGGGGCTCCACGCAAGATCTCACCCCGTGGGGTCAAAATGATCACAAGAACGGTGAGCAAAAATCCCAGAACCACACGGAGGGACCTAGTGAATGACCTGCAGAGAGCTGGGACCAAAGTAACAAAGGCTACCATCAGTAACACACTACGCCGCCAGGGACTCAAATCCTGCAGTGCCAGACGTGTCCCCCTGCTGAAGCCAGGACACGTCCAGGCCCGTCTGCGGTTTGCTAGAGAGCATTTGGATGATCCAGAAGAGGATTGGGAGAACATCATATGGTCAGATGAAACCAAAATAGAACTTTTTGGTAGAAACTCAACTTGTCGTGTTTGGAGGGGAAAGAATGCTGAGTTGGATCCAAAGAACACCATACCTACTGTAAAGCATGGGGGTGGAAACATCATGCTTTGGGGCTGTTTTTCTGCAAGGGGACCAGGACGACTGATCCGTGTAAAGGAAAGAATGAATGGGGCCATGTATCGTAAGATTTTGAGTGAAAACCTACTTCCATCAGCAAGGGCATTGAAAATGAGACGTGGCTGGGTCTCTCAGCATGACAATGATCCCAAACACACCGCCCGGGCAACGAAGGAGTGGCTTCGTAAGAAGCATTTCAAGGTCCTGGAGTGGCCTAGCCAGTCTCCAGATCTCAACCCCATAGAAAATCTCTGGAGGGAGTTGAAAGTCCGTGTTGCCCAGCGTCAGCCCCAAAACATCACTGCTCTAGAGGAGATCTGCATGGAGGAATGGGCCAAAATACCAGCAACAGTGTGTGAAAACCTTGTGAAGACTTACAGAAAACGTTTGACCTCTGTCATTGCCAACAAAGGCTATATAACAAAGTATTGACATTAACTTTTGTTATTGACCAAATACTTATTTTCCACCATAATTTGCAAATAAATTCTTTAAAAATCAGACAATGTGATTTTCTGGATTTTTTTTCCTCATTTTGTCTCTCATAGTTGAGGTATACCTATGATGAAAATTACAGGCCTCTCTGATCTTTTTAAGTGGGAGAACTTACACAATTGGTGGCTGACTAAATACTTTTTTGCCCCACTGTAAGTCTGTTGCTGCTCCGTCAGCTCCTTTCTTCATTTATATTAAAAGCTTGTTTGAACATATCTCTGTCTGGTGAGTCGTCTCCTGAGTTTGAGTCAAAGTTGATGTGAAACATGACGGCGTGTGTTTAGTTTGTTGTTGTTTATCTCTGTGTTGGCCTTGTGATGATTCACTGAGTCCATGATGATGTTAGTTCTTCATTTTGTAGAAAAAAACTTTCATTTTCTATCAAGTCAGTTACAAACTGCAAAATATGCAAACCTTTTTATCCACTGTGAATCTGCATTTCTACTGACAATTCCAAAACATGCTATTTGGTTTATTGGTAATTCTAAAAGAAGCTTATATGTGAATGTGTTTGGACTCTGGGTTTTAGTTTTGTTTCAATAGGAGTTTTTCCCCAGATGTGGATCTGTGGTTTTGTTTTGCCTTTTGGTTTTTTGTTTTATGGGCTTATTTTGGTGTTTCTGTATCGCCACTGTTTCCTCTCTGTTCTCCTGTGTTCCAGTATCTGTCCATCTGTGTCGCTCCATTTCTGATCCTGCTGCTTTCTGTTTCATTTTGATAGGTCCTATACTTCCTGTTCATCCTGGTGTTTCCCTCAGTAGCTTTGTTTTCCTGCACAGGTGTTATAAACTCTTATTGAAATCATCTTAAGACACATTTATCATGTTGTCCTCATCACCATGAGTGTTACATACTGACTGCTCAGTGCTTGTAGGATTTGAACACCTTTAGATGGATTAAATGTAGAAATTAAACTCTTGTTTGTAGAAGACTGACAGCTAATAAAGAGTCTTTAATGTTGATTAAAAGTTACTTCTGGTTTAAATTTCACTGATTAGATTCTCCACTCATTGTTAATAACTGTCACAACCTCATTTATAAAGCAACAGCAAATAAAAAAACAGTGAATATAATGCTCAAGAACATTTATTTACATGACTGAAATCCAAGAAATCAAGAAAGAAAGAAATCAAGAAATAAATCAAGTTTGTCAGAACCCCAGAGCCACAGTGCAGTTTCTGTTGGTTCAGTGTAAGTTGTTGGCCTTCATCAAGCCTTTCATCAGTGGAAGACGATCTTGTTCTTTTACTGCTGTCTTCCACTGAATCATGAAGGACTTGTGAAGGCACAGTTGTTGTAGGACGGCTCGTCCATGGGGCCTGTGGAGATGAACATGAATATATCAAAGTTAGTATGTAGAAAGATAAATCAAACAGAGAAAGTCATACAAGAAATTCAAATAATGATAACTGACCTGACTTCTGATGACTTGTCCAGGGCCATTTTGTTAATGGCCTCAAGGAACATCGGCGTGAACCTTGGTCCAGCTGTCAGGACTGCATCCACCCCCATCTTATCAGCCAGGAGGTGAAGCAGGTGAGCTGTTGTACTCCTGACAGCTGAACATAAGTGGCTGAGGAAGGACACAGATAAAGAAATGAAACTGATTTCTGCATCTTTTAAATTCATTCATAGATTCTAATTCTTCATCTTGATCTTACCTCAGTCCAGTATTCAACAGAGGCGTGAGGACATGGCCTGGACTACAGTTGTGGACCATGTCCTCCAAGGCCAAGTTGACCCTCTGCTGAATAAAGCCGCTGGCAGAGGCCTGCGCAACCCTCAGCAGAAGAGCACGGCCAGACCACTCCACTTCATGGTCCATGCTCTTTTGCAGGTGGGTGAAGAAGGAGCCAAGAGTGTCAATGGCTGCACAGGCCACTGAAGACCGCAGGTTCCTTACCTGATGGGTAAGAAGAAGCATCAGCAGTGAGCCGCTAGGTTTCTAACACAGATGCTCCAAATGTGAATATTTATACTGAGAAAGGTAAAAGACTTCAAATACCTCTTCCATGACAGCCAGCACCACTTCATGGAGAGGCCCCCTCAATACCGCTGGATGATGTTGAGCCAGGGATTGAAGGGTTTTGAGGCCATTAACTCGTTTCACCCTGTAAGAAAATAATATAAAAATACATTTTTTTAAAATCATGGTTTGAGGTTTTTATTTACGCTGCAAGCACTGTGTAACTAAGGTTGGTAGTTTGAACTGTCAACCTAATGAGTTAGTGGTAAACTGAAAACACACAATCCTCCAAAATAAAGTCACCTTCACTGCAGGTGGTAAAGGTTTGAATTTACTGGATTAGTTCAGAGTCTTACCAGTCATCAGAGCTGAGGTCCTTAAAGACCAGAGCCAGGCTCCCGTCTGGTTTGGGAAGCGGCTCCAGTCTCTCTCTAGGTGAGTCTTTTATCTTTCTAGTTGTTTTCTTGTTTGTTTGTCTTGACATTTGTTGTCCGTTTGTTAATGGCTCCTGATGTTCAGCCTTGTTAAACGTTTCAGCTTCTTTATCTATGAAATGAAAATACAAAATATTTATTGACTCTACCTGCCAAAAAGCTGCTAAACTCTCTTTGCTGAAGGAAGATGCTGTAAAAAATGAAAAACATGGTGGAAAACCCTCGTCCTCCTCCTCACAACACTGTAACTCAACATCAGAGTGTCAGTCAGAGGTTTATTCAGATCTGCTGCTACACAAACTTCTACAGGAGATTCTTCCTGTCCACAGCTAGAACCTTCTAGAATGACTCTCTGAAGAAACACTGAGTTACTACAACTAATTAGCCTTAATGGTTTAATAAAGTCTGAGTTGTTTGATTTGACAAATGTAGGCATAGATTTCTTTTTTGGATGTTTATT
>SSNP01000151.1:568182-583088 GCA_006937955.1 Pachypanchax playfairii | reverse complement strand
GGGGGGACACCTCATCAGGAGTCCTTATCAGGGGGATGCGTCGCAGTTCATCTGGGGTGTGAGAGTCGACAGAGCTGAAGATGATTCCAGAGTCAACAGAAAGGCTTGAACTGACGCTCTCAGGTCTGGAGTCTAAAGCCTCTCTAAAGTCCCCATGAATAGAAATTGGACTTGTTGGTGTCTTTTGTTTTAAATCTTCTGCTTGTGAAGGAGGTTCATTGAATAGAGGTAAGAGCCTCCGTGTTCGGACTGAAGGTTTAGCCCTGTGGTTGCGATCAGCTGGAGGCTCAGGCACAATGCAAGTTTCACAATGGCGAGGGAGTCCAAGTCTCTCCAGAACCGCTTGGGTTCGAGCTTTTTCTGCAGCGTAAACTCTCTCAGATTGTCGAAAAAGAGCTTCACTGCGAGCCTTTAGAATATCCAGAATACTGGATTGATGACGGCTCCTGTTGCTCTGTCATAACAAAAAAAAAACATGAATGTTTCAACATGAGCCAAATTGAGCAAATTACTACTTGAAAAGTAGATAAATATTATTATTCTGCATCACAAAAACGAGATTTAACTTTTAAACATATTTAGTTTAACTATAAAGTTGCCAGAGACTGTTTAAGGGACTTGACAAGTCTCTTGAAACTTCTACACATTGTTTAAAATGGTTTTACTCACCTTTCCATCATCTTTAGATTCTTCTCTTTTCCAAAACTGAGCGAAATCGTTTGTATCCATGACTTTTTCCAATTCTCGACCAACAAGTAAACCAAAAGGCAAACTTTGGCGAACTGAGAAAGATAAATCTGTGCTTCACAATTCAACCTAAATAGAATTCTGAGTGATGTCACAGTTAAATCAAAGGAGCATAGAATCTTAGAATTCCATTCTAAATTCCATGTCTGCATGTGTTTTAACATGTGCCTGTTATGGCTTGTAATCTTTGTAATTAGTCCAATCAAATTTACAAACTAACTTAAATATTTCTTTAATAGAAGATGTATAACATAATTAGGAGTCTGCCATAATGAATACACTGCAAAACATATCAATGGGTTTAAATCATTATGGAGGCACCTCATATTCTCCACCTTTAAACTATCTTCTTTATATATAGATATATTTATTATGGGCCTAACATAACAAATATAAGTCAAAGTGATGCATTGATCAGTCCTTCATTCATATGTCATTTATTATTATCCAGCTCTAAACTGGCTTCTTTATTGATATATAGACAGATAATCTTTATTTTTCGGAGCATATTATTGTGGCCTGAACAGAAAGACACACCCACACATCCTTCTGTCATGATTTAACGGTTTGTTTGAACTCCAAGGTTGACCCAACCTCCAAACACACACAGAACCAGGGAATCAGATGCAGTGATTTTAATATTTACAGTGATAAGGGTTATATACAACGATATGAAATGTGCAAGGCTGCTGGAGGGAGAGCTGGAACAGATGCTGGGCACAGGCGGAGTCCTGGGAGTGGAGGAGAGACAGGTTAGTGACAGATCCTTCCAGTGTAGATGTGATAAGCTGCGGTGTGCTGGGAATGTGCTCAGTGAACTCACGGAGGAAGCGGTGCTGGTGATGTTTGCGGAGGGGTCCAGGGAACTAGCAGCGGTGGTGGTGATCCGGAGGCAGAGGGTGTGAGACTAGATCCAGTGTGCGTTGATGAATCCACAGGAGACGTTGAGGCAGGGGTGACAGCAGACGGCTGTGCTGGGGCAGGTGTGGATTCCAGAGGGGACCAGAGACAGGCAGGGAAGCCAGGCAGGGGAGATGGTCGTGGGACACACAACTTCAGGAACCCGTGGCAAGAGAGTCCTCCTGACGGCGCTGCAGACGGCCAGCGCAGAGGCACTCAACCCTGGAGGAGCGCTCCAGGTAACGGGACTGAGAGAAGGGAAGGAGAAGGCAGGTTAAACACGAGTGGAGATAATAACTTTCAGAACACTAGCTCAGGCCACACGTTACCACGTAAAGTTGTGGAACAAACTGGCGTCTGTCTCCAGTTCCTCCTCTGCTTAAATACCCAGCTCTCCTGAGATGGGTAATGAGCCACACCTGCAGTCACTCATCAAGCTGCTGCCACGCACTGCAATGACAATTAGTCCAAAAACAAACAACACACACCAGCTGCTGAGATCCTGACACCTACATTAAAAAATCTGGTTCTGGGACAATTGCCATTGCTTTGATTGGCAATCCACGTTACCATGGTGATGCAGCTTGCCAAAAATTGCATCCAAAAGCACCCAGCACAAATTACCAGATGTTATTAGCCATAGAGTACATAAAACTGACCGGATCGGTTCCCAGATGTGCATCTCCTGTAGAAGGTTCTAGCTGTGGACAGGAAGGATCTCATGTAGAGACTTCTAGCTGTGGACCGGAATGATCTCATGTCGAGGGTTCTAGCTGTTGATGGGAAGGAGCTCCCGTAGAGGGTTCTAGCTGTGGATGGGAGGGATCTCTCATACAGAGTTCTAGCTGTGTACGGAGAGGATCTCATGTAGAGAGTTCTAGCTGTGGATGGGAAGGATCTCCCGTAGAGGGTTCTAGCTGTGGACGGGAAGGATCTCTTGTCGAGGGTTCTAGCTGTGGATGGGAGGGATCTCTTGTAGAGGGTTCTAGCTGTGGACAGGAAGGATCTCCCGTGGAGCTTTTCAGCTGTGGATGGGAAGGATCTCCCGTAGAGAGTTCTAGCTGTGGATGGGAAGGATCTCATGTAGAGAGTTCTAGCTGTAGATGGAAAGGTTCTCCCGTAGAGGGTTCCAGCTGGGGATGGGAAGGATCTCTTGTCGAGGGTTCTAGCTGTGGATGGGAGGGATCTCTTGTAGAGGGTTCTAGCTGTGGACAGGAAGGATCTCCCGTGAAGAGTTCTTGCTGTGAATGGGAAGGATCTCCCGTAGAGGGTTCCAGCTGTAGATGGGAAGGATTTCCCGTAGAGGGTTCTAGCTGTGGACGGGAAGGATCTCCCGTAGAGAGTTCTAGCTGTGGACGGGAAGGATCTCCCGTAGAGGGTTCTAGCTGTGGACGGGAAGGATCTCTTGTCGAGGGTTCTAGCTGTGGACGGGAGGGATCTCTTGTAGAGGGTTCTAGCTGTGGACAGGAAGGATCTCCCGTGGAGCTTTTTAGCTGTGAATGGGAAGGATCTCCCGTAGAGGGTTCTAGCTGTGGACTGGAGGGATCTCTTGTAGAGGGTTCTAGCTGTGGACGGGAAGGATCTCTCTGTGAGGCGCACACATTCAGTTCTGCTCCCGCTATTCCCCCCTTTCCCTGCTTTTTGTTAGTCTCTGAGTCTCCCACCTACAAAATCCTCAAATATGAAATTATGGATCTGGTATCGTGGTCACTTTCACCAGGCCTGCCGTCATGGGTGGGCCTGGCCTCATGCATCAGGCCTGTCCATGATGGGCCCAGTTCAGAAGTGTGATGTGAGGGTCATCTACATTCACATGCATTAGAAAAAAGCTGTAGGTAAGCAAGCTGGCTGTTTCGCAACTGAATACCAGCAGAACATGGAGGTTGAGATCAGTTTGTCAAACCATTCTAAATGTAGATCTATGCAGAGTTGGCCGTCTTTTTCTTTTTTCAGTCAGAGGTGGTCTAAATAAAGACACATGGAAGAAAAAAATGATCTGAAAAAAAAGATCTATTACTATGTGGCCGAGATGTTAAATTTTCTTGTTGATGTGGTTCACACACGTGAAATGTCTGTGTAAGTTATCTTTACAAAATAATAGCAGTTTTGGTGCAGTTTTCGCAAAACTAGGTGAAAGATAACCAGATTCCATACATGTTAGCTAATATCACAGTTAGAAAATAGCCCGATTCGAATGATGTAGATAGATGTAATACAAGGAAAATATAGAAACTTACCAAAATCGTAATTATCAGACGAGTTCCACATCACCGAAAACACCGACCGGGTGGATACCCTTTACAGTGTTGCCGGAACCCTGTGAAGCAGCCAATCACGATGACCTTCTCTGAGGCTTGTGATTGGCTGGAATTGTGGCACAATTGTCAGACCTGCATTGAGTTGAGCGCGCGCGCCGGCAGTCCTGAGGACAGGTGCTGCACTGCACGTGCGCAGAGAGAAACAGTTGATGGAGCCGGTAAAGGGAACTGAGCGAGAGTTTGTATCGTTGTGGTTGTGCACAGATAGGAGCAAGAGTAGAAATAAATTTTGTGTGTATATTATTTATTTTTCTTGGCTCAGATGTGTTTTCTTCTTTGAGTAAAAATATTTTCTACTCAAACTTTAACTCACGTGCAAGCTCAAAATATTTCTTTGTGCTCAGAATGACTTTTTGTTTGCTCAAGAATGAGTCTCAATACCAACGCCATAGTTTCCAGGAGTCCAGGTGGAACAGGGGTGACAGCGGTGTGCGTTCGTTTCTGGACAGGTGTGGGAGATCCAGGAGGGGAACAGAGACAGACCAAGACCAGGAACAGGGAGACGGTCGTGCCAGAGCACGACGGAACCAAGAGCCCTCCGGACGGCGCGGCAGACGGCCAGCGCAAGTGGAGGCGCTCAGGACAGGAACGAGGACTAAGGGGAACGGGAGGAGAAACACAGGTAAGTTTTCACACACTAGTACGTTAACTCACTATACTAATGCGGCCACACGTTACCACGTTAGACGGTGTAACAAACTGGCGTCTGTCTCCAGTTCCTCCTCTGGTTAAATACCCAGCCACAGAGGGCTGGGTAATAAGCCGCACCTGGATCCACTAATCACCTGCTGCCACGCCCTGCAAGGAGAGGTTAGTGCACAGAAAACACAACACCACACAGTCACTGCTGAGAACCTGACAGAATGAGTGACTAATTGGCTTTTTTTCATGTGATTTGGTCTGATTCTGCAGTTTCGGATTCTCCACTGGAATAAGTGTACCATATGAGACTGAAAGGGCTGCTGAATTCTGCAGTTTCTGTCTAAAACTCATCTTATCTTTGTTTTGGCTGGGCCAAAGGTCAACACTTCAAACTCCCCTGAGGAGAATGCAGATGGGACACTCGATCCCCCTCACCTTCTCACTCCAAACACTGAAACTGGAAGACAGAGTTTCCCAAGGTCAGAGACTTCCTGACAAAAACATATGAGAGCATTGCTCAGCGATGGTGTTTACATTCTTGCAACATACGTATTACACAGTCATAGATCGCAGACAGGCCCCCTCAATGACCACACCGTGTGTGCGTGGTATCTGTTCACCCCCATCCCCCCCTGCTGGAGTGTTTCTTTGTGCTTCCATTCAGCGCACCCTCGTGGGCACTGGGTCTAAGGACCTTTTTTAACCTCCTCAGACCCAATGCAGTCTTATTCATCTTTTTTCTAACACATAGCTTTATGCGTGTTTATGTATGTATATATGTATGTATTCTCCTGTGTGACCTTGGCTTGACCTGAGCAATGTGCGCCGGCCTCAGGGGCCTGGCTGCCGGGAGAGTGACAGTCTAGCTGTTCTCTGTATCTCCATGTAATTTCCCCCCGTGGGACAATAAAGGCATATCAAATCAAATCAAAATCTCCTGTAGAGGATTCTAGCTGAGAACAGGAAGGATCTCCTGTAGGGCTCTGTGCTGTAGCAGATCTGAAGAAGCTTCTGACCGAAGACACTCTGTTGTTGAGTTACTGTGTTGTGAAGAAGATGACGAGGGTTCTCCATCATGTTCTTCGTCCTCCTTTGGACAATTAACTCAAGAGACTCTACATCAGTCCCCAGAACAGGACAGCCATCCTTATCAACCTATTCCACCTCTTCATGTCACCTGCTCTGATGCTCCGCCCCCAACAGGTGACTGCAGATGTGAGCAGCTGACAAACTTCATAACAAGTGGCAAAATAGTGACAAATCAAGCTAAAAACACTCAGTCAGCACAGCACTCAAATCAGGATAAAAACTATCTAAAACAGAATAGACAGCAGACAGTAGCTACGTTTACATGCGCCAAATTTCCCCAATCTGATTAAAATCTTGGTCGATCGGAATTCCCACTGAAATGATCTGATCATGCCATGAGTACACATGCACCAAGCACTCAATCAGATTAAATGAGTTGAGCATGCGCACAGCGAGTTGTCTTTCTGGGGGAAGAAAAAAAACAAACAAACAAACTCCGTCCTTTCTGTGTCTTTCCCGCCCCATCGTGTGCTCGAGCTGACTCACGTTATCCCCAATATGGACCTTCTGCGGGTGATTACCTTTATGTTTGGGTTTTTACTGGTCGCATTAACCAAGCTAGAGGCTGAATACATATTGCTACTGCTCCTCCGCCACAGGAGAGGAGAGCAGGATGACTGCGCCAGCAGACCACTTCTGTTTACTTCCCGCTATGTTTTCTACTTGGGTCTGCAAAAGCGGAAAGACGTCACGCTGAAGTTGTACGCATGCGCAGTGGGCTTTTTTCACCCTTTCTTTCCGAATGGGTGTATACATGCACGTCTATCCGAATGAAGATCGGACAAAACCACCCCTCTCGATCGGAAGTAAATTTCATTCTGATCAGGCTGCATCGGATCAAAACATTCTGATTGACCAGTCTGGTTTCAAAGCGCATCACAGCACTGAATCAACTCTTTTAAAGGTTTTTAATGATTTATTCTTAGCTTTTGACTCTGGAAACTGTGTTTTACTTGTGCTTTTAGATTTAACGGCTGCCTTTGACACAGTGGACCATAATATTCTTCTCTCCAGGCTGGAGCAGTGGGTAGGCATCACTGGTTCAGCTTTGCAATGGTTCAGGTCCTACCTCTCTGACAGGAGTTTCTGTGTCATGTTAGAAGATTTTATTTCTGCCTCTGCTGCCCTTCCTTGTGGAGTCCCACAGGG
Source organism: Pachypanchax playfairii (assembly GCA_006937955.1). Taxonomy (NCBI): domain Eukaryota; kingdom Metazoa; phylum Chordata; class Actinopteri; order Cyprinodontiformes; family Aplocheilidae; genus Pachypanchax; species Pachypanchax playfairii. Next base: position 576,243 of record SSNP01000151.1, on the reverse strand, counting down.
CTCAATTCTTGGTCCTCTTTTATTTAGTATTTATCTGCTACCACTTGGAACTATTTTTAGGAAACACTGTGTGCCTTTCCACCTGTATGCAGATGATTGTCAAGTGTATTTTCCTTTAAGAAGTGATGGTTCTGTTCAGCCGCTTCTTGACTGTATCAGTGACATTAAGGAATGGTTGGCACTTAACTTTCTTCATTTTAATAATAATAAGACAGAGGTCATTCTTTTTAAATCTGGAAGCGGCAGCTTTACTCCCACTTTTGATTTTTCCTCCCTGGCTCCCCAAGTTAAGTCCTGTGTCACAAATCTAGGTGTGAAAATAGATGCCACCTTGAAACTTGACTCACAAGTAAACAGTGTGGTAAAGTCTTGCTTCTTTCATTTGAGGCGGCTTTCAAAAATTAAGCCTTTCCTGTCTCGGCCCCATCTAGAGACAGTAATTCATGCTTTTATTACATCCCGCCTGGATTACTGTAACTCTCTTTTAACTGGCATTAGCCAGGCCTCTCTGTCACGCCTGCAGCTCGTACAAAACACTGCTGCTTGATTTTTAACTGGCACAAGGAAATGAGAGCACATAACTCCGGTTTTAGCGTCCCTTCACTGGCTTCCCGTTCATTTGCGGATCCATTTTAAGGTTCTTTTATTCGTTTTTAAGTCTCTTAACGGTCTTGCCCCTTTTTACCTGTCTGAGCTGCTCTGTCCGTACACGCCTTCTCGTGCTCTCCGATCAGCTGATCAGCTGCTTTTAACCGTCCCGAAGACATTTTATAAGTCCAGAGGAGACAGAGCCTTTTCAGTTTTAGGTCCGAAAATTTGGAATGAGCTCCCTCTAAATGTTAGACAGGCTCCCTCTCTTGCTGTTTTTAAAACCCGGTTAAAAAAACATTTTTACTCTTTGGCTTTTAATCAGTAATGAGTTGCCATCTGTGTCTTAATGTCTTTTATTTTCCTTGTCTGTTTTATATTTGCTTTGTTTTTAACTTGTGTGGTGTCCCTGTATTGTACAGCACTTTGGTCAGCTGTCGTTGTTTTTAAAGTGCTCTATAAATAAAATGGTATGGTATGGTATGGTATGGTATGGTATGGTATGGTATGGTATGGTATGGTAAACGTAGCTACTGTGTCCATATGTGACATATTAATTTGATCAGGTTGACCAGGAGAAGTGAACCATCATGTTTACACAAACATTTGGGTTAACACATTATGGAATTCATTAAAATCCACACTCCTACTGTAACCCTGTGTAATAATCTGAAATCATCACATTCTCTGATTTGCTTCAAAATTAATTGGATTTTTTTCAGATTTTCATCACATTTGCAGCATCTGTCAGCTGTCACACACCCTCTGTGTCAGACGAATGCAGTTTTATAATTGGCTGTGGGTTTCTCAAACTTACTTCAGAAACTTTCTAGTTTGTGGCATGTCTAGAAAATTCTTTGTTGGGGGGTCCAGGTAGGGGCACATATTTCCAAAGGCATGGCACATATAAATGGGCCCATAACTGTAAACAAATCTAGTTCTTTTTTAAATCAAGGGTCTTGAAGCCTCCGGTTCACCCGAGGGTTCCAGTCTCGTCTTCTCCGGCCTTTCAGCACCTCCTCCTGGGTTCGAGGACGTCAAGGCCACGGCAAGAGAGCTCACATTTGTCAATATGACTGATGGAAGTGAAAGTTTAAACTTCCTCTTTCTCTCGCTTCACCTTGCTGCTGCCCTGCATCCACATCTTCTTCTTTCTATCTCATCAGTGATCCGGGGTTTTAAGCCTTATTATTTGAGCCTTAGAAATGTCCGCTAGCCGCTCTTTCCTGTAAACAAGTCTCTCATTGCCATGGTTACGTATCATAACAAGTGGCAAAAATGTGACAAATCAAGCGAAAAAAAAAAACTCAATCAGCACAGCACCCAAATCTTAATAAAAAGTATTTAAAAAATAATATTTCCAGAAGAAAAAACGAGCAAGAAATACTAGAACATACTGGAACTGTCCTTTCACTGATTCAGTAGTCTTCCTAAAAATAAACCTCTGATGTAGGCCCATGCTTCTGTTATCACATTGTAGCTGTTTTCTCAAAATGTTTAAATTTCACACCCTCTTTTCTTCTGAAGGTGTTTTAATAATCGAATTCAGGTTGAAGCATCTGTCCTTATGGCTTATCCTCAATCTTTGGCTACGTTCAGACTGCAGACTGAAGTGGCCCAAATCCAAGCAGACAACTGACGCAGAGAACATTCAATGGCGAGAAACCAAAGTGTCTGAGTTAATTAATAGTAAGTAAGTAAAGAGTTTATTTAAGTGTCCTGCACAACAAGGTGCCCAGCCCTCATGGGCTTACAAGACACTCGCACACAATATACATTAAATTACAAGATGGTCATCCAAAAAAAAAAGTCAGAATCCATTAACAATAATACATTCCCGTATTATTTTACAAATACAGGGTTCTCTTACGCAACTTCCATGCCAACTCCAAAAACTTTGCTAATGTAAATACCTCCTCCCTAAACAACCAACGTAACATTGAACTTTCCGACATCCAAAATAGATCAGGGTTCTTTTCTTGAATTTTTTCAAACAAAACAATTCTCAATTTATAATAAAGTGGACAATGAAACACAAAATGAAACTCGTCCTCCACTACGTTAAGGTCCCCGAGCACACACAGTCGCTGTTCTTCAGGGATACCTTTGTACCTACCTACCTCTACTGCCAGGGGTAAGACACCAGTTCGTAGCTGTGTACAGAGAGACCTTTGTCCTTTCTTTAAATTAAAGGCAACATAAGGTTCTGTAGAATACACACTCTTAATCTGAACATACATTCTCAACTTTGCTTTTTTCCACACATCCAACTGCCATTGCTGTTTATGTAAAAGTGTCAGTTTCTGTTTAATCTCCTTTAGATTACATTGTAAATTATTCAAAAAATGTGTATGTAGGTCCAAACTTGAAAGGATTGAGGATATCTCTATGACCCAAGGATAATTATTTGCTTTGTTCCAATTAAATATACTTTTGGTCAGTCTCCTTTCTGGCAGCTGAGTTAGGCGGTTCCACAACCTGATCATCTCACATCTCTGTCTTATCAAACAGCTTTCCCAGCCTGTATCACCCTCTATGGCCAACTTAGTTGTGTATTTATGTACCCCAAGGAAGTACCTCAGTGCTCTATTCTGAATCATTTGACATTCTCTTGCTTCCTCGAATCCCCACACTCCTGCCGCATAGAAAAGAATAGAAGCGACCATGGAATCATACAATTTAGTGAAAGTGGCAAAACCCAGATCAGTGCATTGTTTTATTTTACCTATTATGCCACCCAGAGCTCTACTTGCAGAGTCTGACAATATCCTCTTACCCTCTGTAAAGTTCATAAATTCATTAAACACAAAGCCCAAATATGTATAGGAAGTAGTATAACTCAGACTCTGTGAACCAAGAATAAATCCAAAATTACTTTGCTGCTCGTATTTATTCCTGAAATGTATAATCTGAGTTTTTTTCCCTATTGATTGCAATTCTCCATTTGCTACACCACACATTCATAATGTTCAACATTTTCTGAAGATTAAACTAATTTTCAGCTACCAGGACAATATCATCTGCATATAAAAGAATGCTCAAATTAGTATTTCCGATTGATATTCCCAAGTTTTCCTGCTTAATTTCCAGAGCCAGTCCATTTACAAAAAAAGCAAACAAAGTAGGTGACAGTACATCCCCTTGCTTTACACCACATGGTGTCGGGAACCAGCCAGTTCTAAAATCATTTACCTGAACACAGGCCACTGGGGCTCTGTATAAAGCTTTGACTGCATTGTAAAATTTACCATTAATCCCAGAACAGAGTAGCTTATATTCCAGTAATTCTCTGTGAATCCAGTCAAAAGCTTTCTTAAAGTCAACAAAACAAACAAATGTCTTTTTATTTTCTTCTAATCTGGCTTTTATAACCGATGAAATTACAAAAATATGATCAACACAAGCTCTGTTTTTTCTAAAGCCATTTTTCTCATCCACCAGTCCATTATTAGATTCTAAGTAATCAATGAGCCTCTTATTTAAAATACCAGAATAAAGCTTATACACTGTACTGAGCAGGCTGATCCCTCTATAATTTAGGGGAACTCTGGGGTCTGCCGTGATTGATTTTGGGATGGGAATAATAATTGATTTGTCCCACACAGATGGGGTGATGCCTGAATTGAAACATACTCTAAATAAGGTATATAATACATTCAACAAATTAGGTGACTTAAGCACTTCATTAGAGAGCTCCTGCACACCCACTGCTTTTCCTACTTTTGCACTATCTACAGCATCCTTTACCTCCAATAACGTAATTTCGCTATTTAGAATATCACCCTGGGGGAGCACTCTTTGAGATTTATACACATTCTTTTCCAGCTGTCGCTTTATTTTACACGTTTCTTTCAGGAATTGATCATTGAAAGGCAAATCACTACTGCAGTCATAGAGACTACTGTAATCATTCTCACATCTTTTCAATACCTGATCCATATCAAAGGAAGATTCCCCATTTTCCATTACTATTTCTTGGGGAATTAACTTACCTCTTTGTGGGCCAAGCCTGTTTATTTCTCTCCAAAATAACTGAGGATTATTTAACTGCACATGTTCTAACTGTAGAGCTTTTCCCCTATTAAAACGTCGCTTAAAAAGACGCAACCTTCTATCAAATTTAGTCTGACATAATTTAAAGTCCTCATGCAAAACCCTCCTTCTACTGTCTTTACACCCCAGAAACATTTTCTCTGCCCTACGCATATCAATCCAAGCTTCATTTAATTCTGAGTTCCAAAAAGGTTGCATGAATCTATATTTTCTCCTCTTGTAATTTCCATCAATACAATATTACTTTAGCTCGCCATGCAAAATGTCACACAAGCTGCCATAGCACTGGTCTATGTTACCTTGGGTAGGACTGCCACTTTGCAGTTGATCAGTAATCCCAAGAAGTGCATTGAAACATGCCTTGGATGAAAAAAAGTCCATAGGGAGATGTCTAAACCTACTTCTTCTAACTCGTTGATTTAACTCTGCACTCTGATTAGAGACTTCGGCAGCTTGGAAACGAACACAGAGTAGTGCATGATCGGGTAATCTACTATGTTTATCTAGCAAACTAGTGGCCTCATAACCGATACTTTCCACAAGATCTAGAGGGGTGTAAACTCTAAACTCAAGGCATGTTTTTAAATCAACCTGTGGAGTTACTATATAATCTACTACAGCTTTACCCTTCAGAGAAATAGATGTGAAATTGTCCCCTTCGGGATTTAATCTTCCATTAAGCACACAGCATTTAGAGTCTTTCAGGAACTCAATAAAGGATTGTCCATGTTGATTAATATGTGTGTCCAGTACCAGTTTTCTTGGAGGAATATCATCTGAATCGACATAGTCCTTTAAATCTCCAATCCGACAATTCAAATCACCACAAATATATATTGCATTTGTCTTTAACGTATGTACTAGCGCCAATAAATGATTAAAGAAAGTATCTGCATTTCTACCCCACACAGACGATTCAGGAGATAAATAGCATGAAATAATAACAAAAGAATGTTGTGACTTTCTGTGCACAAAACGTAAACATAGAATTCCATCATGCACTTTATCCACAATATCAACTTGATACTGATTCAAAACAATATTCTTGACACAAAGTCCGACCCCGCCAGAGGCTTTAACAGCTCTCCTGTGTACCATTCGATTATAACCAAACCAAGTATATCCATTTATGACAAGAGAGTCCTCTGCTAAATGAGTCTCACTTAAAGCAATCAAATCAGGTTTTAGGGAATTAAGAAGAACAGTTCGAAGTTCACAATTTGTAGACGTACAACCATTAACGTTCCAGCTGACCAGGAGAAGCTTATCTTTACCCACGGACTGGGCAGGACCTCCTCACGGACTGCTACCAGGCTTGTGCCCCCGCTCCTTCATACCCGAACCCGGTGGGAGATGCTTCATCAGCCGGCCATTTGCAGCCATATAGAAGTTCTTCCCAGCTGGAAGTTCACGCAACAGCGCCCTGAAGTTTAAATACAATAGTCACTCTGCATGAGATTTTGCCGAAGACACGTACACACGCTGGAAGCTGTCACTGTCTTTTAATTTGAATTTTCTGCGAAGCACCGTCACTTTCTCCTCGATTGAGCGCAGTTCCACTTTAACCAGCTCTGGTCACCTTCCTCTTAACCGAGTACGCTCCACAGCAATTATTTCAGGTATAGGGTCACATTGTAGGCCGTCACTCAGCAAATGCTTTACTTTAGCCAGTAGATCCTCACCGTCCTCTTGCGGTAATCCAGCTATTATGACAGACACATCTGGGTCAAACGCCTTGTTTATTGAGGTTTCTTCAATATGCTGCTCGATCTTCTCCATTCGCGCACACATGATGCCAACTTCCCTGTCTAGGTTAGCCTGTAGCTCTTTGACAGCTTTCTCCAACTCTCTTTTTAAGGCTTTCTGATTTTCAGCAATCAGCTGCTCCACTACTCCACGCAGATCATCAATTTTAGAATTAACTTGCCTCTCCACAACAGCTTGCATACGGTCCATCTTCGCGTTTAGTGCTCTCAGTTCATGCATGACAGCAGTGTCACTGCCACTACTGTCGCCTTCCGTGTCTTTTTTACGCTGTCTCGTATTGTCAGCCATAACATCAGTGAATAAACTCAAACTTGCTGCTTATGAATGTTATTAGTTCACTTACTTAAAATCAGCATCAATGTGGGAATAATGCCAATTTGACAAGCATATTCAGAGTTCGCCTGAGGGACGCAGAGACAAACAAAGGGCTCACACGGCCCTTAATTAATATTTGGGGAGACGGCTCTGTTCAGGCCAAACTCGAGGGGTGTTATCGGAATCACGCGTTTTTTTTTAAAACATTTCCAAAGAAATGGCATAGTGCGGGTTTAAGTGAACCTGGCTCCAGTGCCAAAGAAAAATAAAAAGTCTCAGAGCTAAATATGTGTGTGGAGTCACTGTTCTCTCTACTGCGCATGCGTGACACATTCAAGACGTATTCTGTTCAAACAGCAAGACACATTCAGGTCGCATTTCACTGGCAATATGAACAAGCTTGGAAAGAGATCAGATCTCACAAAAATTGGAATTGACCATTAAGACCTGCAGTCTTAACGTAACCTTTGACTAATTGTTACGGGCTTAGCCAGTTGAGAGAGAACCAATCACAGAAACCCGGAAGAGACGCAACATATGTGACGCTAAAGCGGATACACACTAGGCTGAACAAAAACAAAAGGTTTAGCGAGCACAGCCTTAATGGTAGCTACAGAGCCATGTTTAATAGAGGAGAAAAGACAAATACTAATGACAGTTGTCACTTTTGTGTCAAAAACTTGCGAATACGAGGTGTCATTGCAGACTCGGTTCAGGTATTTGACTGCCCAAAGCAAACACTGTGCAAACACAGAAGTAAACACTTCATCCACAGCCGAGTCTGCCATGTTGAATGTTGTGCTCTGGGTGGAAAACGCTAGTTCCGTGTTTTCAGGATGACGCACAACAAAGGTGATATATAATTGGTCTGTCCTAAAATTTGACGTGGAAATGATCGGGTGCGGTTCTGGTGTCAGACCCTTCTGCATTTGAACTTAATGCAGGAGGATCTGATCGGTCAGGCTAACAGCAGATTAGGATATCTCACCATGACACTTAAAGTTGCAGCATATTCAACAACTTAGATTGGATCTGGATCACTGTCTGGAATTTTGATGAAACTTATTCCTGGATCCAGACAGTGATCCAGATCACAATTAAAATCTATTAGATTGATTCTTGTGCCATATGTGACCTATCCTGAAAATTTCATCAAAATCTATCCAGAATCCTATTACCAGACAAATAAACAAACCCAGATAAACACAAAACCTCTTTGGTGGGGTAACAACTACAAATCATTATGCGGAGTCAATTATTTTTGGCGTAGATCACAACTTGGGGGATCTCTTTCTTTCTTTCTTTCTTTCTTTCTTTCTTTCTTTCTTTCTTTCTTTC
>SSNP01000151.1:545116-555269 GCA_006937955.1 Pachypanchax playfairii | reverse complement strand
TTTTTTTTTTTTTTTTAGGTTTTCGTCTTTTTTGTTTTTTATATTTAAAGTTACTTGATTAACTGTTTGGCAAGGTACACGCAACGCATTTGACAGACCCTAGTTTCTCCACGCCGGTCTTTTTTTTTTTCTGATTTTACTTTGGCTGGTGAGAAAGTTAGTTGGAGAGCTTTTCCCATTCTGAGTGCAGTGTTTTTGAAAATACAGTGAACAACAAAACATATTTTTCTTTGTTTGCCACTGAATGTTTGCGATATAAAAATATTTGTTCTGATTTAAAAAATAAAACGTTCTGTAAATAGTTCCTTTACTATTGTGATAAAAAAGTAGTTTTAATCTCTTTTGAGGCTGTTTTATTCATTCAAATAAACAATAAATATAGCCATTTCTAATCATCAATCCATGCCAGTTTCAGACTTAAAATAATATACAAATTTAAGTCCCGCCCATTTTCGGACAACCACACCCATTTCCGGTTTAGGCCCCGCCCTCTGCGAGTACGGATACGAATACAGATAATATAGATGAGTAAACAGATACAGATAATGGTGTACTCGCCCATCCCTACTGGCAATTTACTTTTAAATGTAAACAAAGAACATATAAGGAAAAGATGAAAATATATACATAAGTTTGTAACAGTTGATAAGTATTGCACTGGATTCCCAAATCTTCAATTTCGAAAACAACCAGTCGGGTAGATTTGTTTTACCTAAATACTTTCATTCCAAGCTCTAGATCTATATTTTATTTTAAATTTGTAGCAACTATTTTGTTTGAGACCGGTCTCTAAATATTCAGTGGCTTTGATCGTAAATTTGCATCTAGGCTAATTTTCTTTAAATTCCGGACCAACCATTTAACACCTTCTGCTACGAGCAGGTAGAAAAAAACAAAGTCAATTACTGACCTATTGACCCTTTAAAGTGAAGTTCTTTGCACAACACCTTTCAATATTTTTACACATAATACTCATACCAAAAGAACAGTAAACAGTTGCACAGTATTTTCGATGCATGCACACAAATATCAAAATTGTTCAAGTTCAGTTCTATTTTCAATCCAGTCTCGAATCAATCAAAAAAGATCCACAGTCCTACCGCAGCCGCAGTGAAGCTGTGCTAGTGTGGGAATGGATAATTACACAACGAGCATCCTAGTTGTTGAAGAACAGTTCCAACTATCCAGGTTCCAAATTAGTGGGATTGGCTCGCCATCCGTTGTTCACGAGCACAGGTCCACCAGCTTACACATGAATGTCACAGGATCAGGAAGATCTGACATCGTGTCTCAGCATTCAGAACTTTTCCTCGGTAGCAAAGAAACCTGGCCTGCATGACAGGCCATATAGAAAAGCTGATTCATTTTGAATCATGTTTATAGTAGAAATAAGCAGAATGTGGCTAAGTTTAGCCATATTCGTAGCATTTTGCTATTTTTAGCACAGAGAGCTGCAGAGCTCACCTGTATGATACACTTAATTATAACTTCAGAACTAAACAAAATGACTCAGCCCGTATAACAAAACACTCAAAGCAACAGAAAACAAATAAATTATAATGAATGGTCAATTATAAACTTAAAACACAGTTTGAGCGCTGTTTCGGCAGCTTATTGAAACATACTCTTAATTGAACTCACCAAAACCTTTCCGGTTAATTTCTTCAACGTCAAAACACAAGGAAGTATCCTCGCAGATGGACAAAATGTTATTTTTTAGCATAAAAATCAACTATGTCTTGTGCTTTCTCCTCCACTGCTCTCCTCTGCTTTGTACCGCTACTGTTACCCTGTAAATGCACCCCCTACTGGAGGGGCAGAGCAGTCCTGAGTACATGATGCAACCTGATAATCTCTCACTATCTTGAAGAACTGTATTATCTATTTTACATCTGTGTGTGAAAGGTTTTCACATGTGTGTGTGAAAGGTTTTCACGTGTGTATATGCAAGGATTTCATGAGTGTGTAAGAAAAGTATACCTTTCAGTAGTTTATATGCAAGATTTTAAGTAGTCTTTATGAAAGGTTTTCACTATAGTATGTGGAGGTATTTAATTTCATATGTGTATGTGTAAGGTTATTCTGAATTATGTCCCAGACGGCACCTCATAGATGTCCTCAGCAGCTTCTCTTCCCTGAGTGACCGTGGTCAGGTCATCACAAGGGGCACCAGCTGAGCACTTTTGTCATACATGTATCTGCACTTTGCTGGGGGATTTATACTCTTGCAGAAACAGCAAAACACACATGTGGCTCTAGGGAACTGTTGTCCATCCTGTCCTCTAATGCACATGATGGACACGAGGCAGAAAGAGGTGCTTTTTACACTCCCTGACTGATCACACAACAAATCTGTGGAAATGTCTGTGTCTCTGTTTGACGCACATCCAGGTCACAAAGATAGATTTAGGGCCACACTTGAAGAATAAATGAAAAGCCTTGGATTCCTTGAAGGAATGTACACTGCCTGCTGCCTCCAGTGCCAGAGTTTAAATATAAGATCACTTTACCTTAAGAAATTATGTCCTTACAAACAAACTGCATACATTTAAATGTTTTTTTCATGCGATCCCATGTGAAAAAAACTTGATGACGTGGGTTATATGTGACATCATTTGTAAATCACATGGGAAAAGTGCAGAGCAAGTGTTTTAGGTGTATTTGCATGTAAAGCTCATGTGGTTTCTTAAAGCAGTTAATAACTTTTAAAACATTAAGCTACTGTTTTGAAACTTGTCTAAGTGGATAATAACAGAAAAACATGTTCAGCTTCATATTGGACATCACTCTGGATGCCTCTGATGGCTTTACACTGGACTGAGCAGTGGCGGTTTGATATGTCTTTATGCTAACAGTTTTTAGCCAGCAGCATGCTAGGTGTGGTTTCAACTGCGGGAGCTGATGAATACTAACAAACAAAGGAGTTGTGACGAAACAGATACAGACCGTTCGGACTCGGGAGAACTCGGGTGTGATCACCACCTGCGTAATTTGAGAGATTAAAACCTGAAGTTGTTGACCTGTTTTCACCCACTATGAAGGTAAGAACACCTGTGGAGCTAAAATATTCAACAGAAACCTCAGAAAAAAACATTTTTAATGGAAGGGCCTCTTTAGAAAATAAGAAGCAAAATACGCCATCTTGTCTGACGACATCATTATCTGCAAAGCAGTTCAAGCAATGGCTAGTTGCGACACAGTTATTTATGACAGTTGTAACTCAGCTTTTGACCACTGGGTGGGAAAAGTGGAAAAGTTATTTAGTGCTGCTTTAAAAATAAAGTTATATGCAGTCTTACCCCAAATCATAAGATGTTTTAAATCTATTAGCACTATGAGTCTGTGTGACACTCTGTGGTCCCAATTTTACCTCATCGATGTACTTTATTACAGCCATTTATGTGTTGCGTCTAAGATGTGGGGGCCATCTTGGATCAGATTGACTCTACAGGTTAATCAGTAGTAGATGTATATAGAATGAATTCTTTCTGAAACTTTAATAGCAATTCATTGAGTGGTTCACAAGGCATTTTGCTAAAAGTAAAACATTGATTATTTGATTGGTATAACTTCCTCTCAAGACATGAATGCAGGGAAATAAGTAAGTTTTGATCATTGTTTTCCTCTTGCAAGCTGCAGAAATTTTGATTTGTTTCTCTGGTGTAGCTTTTCGTCAGCTGTGCTTGGAGAAATGGAGCACGCACGAACCCGAGGATAACTTTTAACTTCTGTAGCTTATGACATAGAAAATAGGAGCATTAGGGACATGATGCGGCTCGGCACATGTTTCATCCTCCTTTCATCTAACTCTTGTTTTCCACTTTACTCATTTGTCTTCGCAACCAGGCTTTCTTTTTTACGCAACCCTTATTGGCTTCATCTGCTCTCTTTTCCTGCCGTTCTTGGCCTGCAGCAAAGTCTTGTTTTGAATGCAGACTTTGTGCAGTTATGGTGTTATACTGGCTGGTTGGAGATGCAATTTAATTAGCAAGTCATGTGATAAATTACCCTTGCAATTAAAGCCCCTTTTTTGGGGGATGTTTAATTCAATGGGAAGAGCTCTCTGAACAAAGCACACATCTTCGTGCATAGACAACACTATGCTGATGAGCAAACGTGAGTTGTGTGTGACCGAGCTTGCTGCCAAAACAATAGCAATACAGCTGTGACTGGGTTTCTCCAAAGAGCCAAGTTCCATTTCTTCCTGTCTGTGCAAGAGATGAGCTTTATCTCCTGTTACAGCGCACTGGCTCTGGCTGAAGCCCAAAAGGCACTGAGGAAAAAACACAGTCAACATCAAAAGTCCACATGCTAGAAAGCAAAAAGTAGTTTTCATGTACAAACATGCAAAACATACTTCAGTGGAAAAGCAGTCTGAGTTCGTGCTGATCAGAGGCTTTCAAACGTTGGTGGTCCTTCATGGGCTTCTTGAGGGCTTTTGTGGCGTCTAATTAGTTTCAAACGTCACTTTTGAAACACTTTTGAAAGACACCTTTGAATAAAAGTGATACGTGAGAGGAAGTAGTAACTTGTGAGTGAAAATATGCATAGCGAGATAGAACTTTGGTACTGTGAGTGAGAAACTTTGTGAGCACACAAGCATATGCCATGCGTGCACATGTGGGCCAACAAGTGCATGATAGTGACAAGCACACGTTTGACTTTAGAGTTTAGAGACAGAGGCAGGCTCTGTAGCTGAAATGCAGTGTCCTCTGAATGGTCAGTTTTTGCCCCAACCCAGAGGTATGTGTTACAAAAATGAAAGACAGATAATAAAATCTAGATAAAATGGCTTGAATTTGAAAGAAAGAACATATTTTTTGTATTAATATTGATACATTTTTAAAGGAATTTTAAAGGTCAGCAAAAAACCGTCTGCCATGTTGTGACATCATTGGTAGAATGCATCTGGCGTTGGCCAGCGTTAGTGTTTGTAAATAAACATGGAGAGTGACTGAGAAAGTGATTTAAGTGAAGTATTAAGAAATACATCTGAAGAAATAATAAAAAAAGAGTTTGTGTTTTATCATTTGGGGTTGCTGGATTAATATCTGGCTTATTTTATGTTTAGAGGCTGGATCATCCTCCTGTGAAACATTCTTCAGATGATGTACAGACTTAATGTCAGGGTCTCGGGGGGGATTTTGAGGGGTTTTGTTTTGTTTTGATTTTGTTTTGTGATTGAAATTGCAACTGTTTAGTTGCGGGTCTCTTGTTTTGTTGGGAGGTTTATGCTTTCAGTTGGGGAGTTCTCTTTCCTTTTCAGGTGATTGGTCTCATGACCGTCAGCACTTCCTGCTAGACAGTGGGCTCAAGGTGAAAAACCACAACTGGGCACAATCTGGCAATCAGCTGCGTGGAGCTTACTTATGCCGAGGCGTTCCGCCTGTCGGATGCCACACCATTGTCATCTCCAGTGTTGTGCATGAACGCGTTCAATGAACACGTTCATATTTACGGTGAACTGTGAACTGAACGAATCAGTTTTCATAGCATGAACGTGAAAGAGAGCGGAGCTCATTTTGGCAAGAATGAGTGGCACACGCAGTTCACGTTCACGCTCATTTGAAAAGTCAGGTTTTACGACACTGTTTACGGCAACCACCATGACAGTCCAGCATGGCTAGTGCTGCTAGTTCCCGCGATCCAGACTCAGCTACAGGCATTGCTGAAGCCAGTTTTGCAGAGCACTTGGGAGAGTTTTATGTACAAACAGAGCAAGACTCAGACGGAAAAACCTAACGTTTTTGTGCAAACTGTGCCCACCGGGACTTAACAAGCAAGTACGTACGTCAGCAGAATATTCTGGATTTTTTCAGTGGACAAATCTTTTCCCCATGAACCTGAATGTGCTTTGTTTTTTTTTTGGAAGTCCTGCATAATTTGGTTCATGCTGGTTAAATAAAGGTTTCTGTTGTGTGGCTGAGCTGCCTGTGGGTGTGAGTGTGTGTGTGGGTGTGACTAACAAACCTTCTCACAGGTGGATCAGCTCTGGAGCGGCAGGTGTGGCTCATCTCCTCATCACCTGAGTCGAGATTTAAGGGGATGATCAACACGAGACAGGCGCCAGATAGTTCTCTCTTCTCTTGTGGTAGAGTGGCTAAATTACTGACCTGATTTTTCCCCTAAGACGAGCTCTTTAACGCTTGGTCTGTTTCTCCTTTTCCCCCAGGAGCTTCACCCGGACCTGACGCCTCCCGCAGATCCGTACCTCCTATCCTGGAGAGCAGCCGTTTCCACAGGCTCCCACGCCAAGCTTGGTTTCCCCGGACCTGCTCTCCGCCTGTCTCTTCCTCCCCAGAGCTGCACCTGCTGGACAAACACGGACCCAGAGCTGATCTGTTCACCCTCCAGCACCTGCACACCTCCAACCGGACCCACAGTCATCTTTCTCAGCCGCCAACCACTCCTCCTCTCACAACCACCAGCATCAGCGCCATCACCGTAAGACCTCTCCTTATTCTCATGCTTGCTCCATCATCATAACCCCAGATCACTAACCTGTGTTCTCTGCACCCAGATACTCACGGTTCCTTCCAGTGAGGCCCAGTTCCTGTTCCGCCAGCGGCACAGGAACCTCGTGCCTGGCTTTGTACTTTCTCATTTCTCATTAAACACTTTAAAACTGTTTTGTCGTCCTGGGGTTGTGCTTGTAAGAGGGTTCGCACAAAACACGGCCATGACAGTTTCATTAAACATACCTTGACTGCACCTTGTATTTTCCATTTTCTACATGTTATGATCACACGTTATTTCAGGGGTAAGATCTAGTCTCTATCTGAACATTATTTTTCTCCTGGATGTAATAATTATCTCTAGTCTCTTGATTCTTTATTGGTTCAAGAGTTTTGTTTAGTTTTGGAGTGGCAGTGATTTGTGATGGATAGTTTTATTGAGCACTAACAAAATGTAACAAATGAACGTGAACTAGTTCATTTTTAGATATATGAACTTGGCTCATTTTTCAAAAAAATGAACTATGAACATGAACTAGTTCATTTTCATCTGTGTGAACTGAACTTTGAGCTAGTTCTCTTTAAGTATGAACTGGCACAACACTGGTCATCTCTACCTAGAGAAGTAGTCTTAGCTCTTGTATCTCTAGTTGCAAAAACTTTGTATTTGCTTTAGTGTTATCACTTAGTCTCCATTGTGTTTGCCTTCCTGTTGGGTTTACGCTGCTGTCCACGCTTCACCTGGGCAGCATCCGCTGCATTCATCTCGTCCGCCTCGTCTCAGATGTCTTCGGCTCAGCTTGGCCGCTCCAGCCGTCTCGTCTCGGCAATCTTCGCCTCCGCTCAGCCAGCCTCGTCTCTTCGAGGCAGTCCTGCTGCGTCTGATTTTTTTGGCCAACTTGGTCTCACCACGGCAACTCCTACCGCTGCAGTTTCTCAGCAATTAAGTACTCATCTCAGACTTTGTTTGCCTTGCAGCTCCCTTCACGCTCTGCTGGTTGTACCCTCGGTCTGCCTCGTATCCAGCCCCATCCCAAGTAGGGTTTTACTTAGTTTGACTTAGTTTATCTTTCTGTTCCTTACTAACTCTTTTTTTCTTGTGTCCCCAGTACCCCGCATTCTGCCTCCCGCGCTCCAGAGCTGTTGATAGCGATACCACAGTGGACATTAATTGAAGGGAAAGAGTTGTGTACTTGAGATCGACAGTGCAGGGTGATATTAAGTTATCTGATGGTTAACTGTTACCATGGGATTGCAGATGAGGAAAGCAAAGGGGACAAGAAACGGAGCCTGCAGGGGTAATGTCACCATGAATTGGAGAAGTAAGTGCAGAACTTTCCTTTTCTTTCACAGGGTCCAATTTGGGAAGTCAGCAGGAGCTGACAACTCTCAGCAAGCATGTGTGAAAAAACACAACAGGCTGGTGAAGACAGGTAAGTGAGCTGATAATGCTGACGTCACTTTCTGGGGACATAGACAAGCAGTGTAATCTGTAAATAGAGTCAAAACACATGGATTAATCCCCTTCTCTTCAACTTTAGTCTCATCCAGGAGAAGGTCCCACTTCTATGGAAAACATCCTGCCTTGTTCCAGTACCAAAGACATCTCATCCATCAGTAGGGGTGGGCGATATGGGAAAAAAAGTCATATTACAATTTTTTTTTCAAAATCATGATCACAATTTTATCGCGATTTTTTTCTTTCAACAATTCAGATATTTTGTTTGTTATATTATTTACTACAATAATACATACGTTCAAAAGCATACCCCTTCACAGAAAATAAGATGAAATATCATTTGAGACAGGGTACTACTTAAATACTTATTTTAAAACGTAGCAACTACGTTCTATTACAAAAAAACATCATCAAAATAAAAAGTTGACAAACAACAGAGCCGAGCTCCCAGTTGTCCCCCCCCCCCGTCGGAATTGATGTCCAGATGCATAGATACGCCTGACAGATTTATTCCCACAAGCCAAAGATGCAGCAATCACTGCAATGTTCAGCTTGCTTACCTTTATTTCTTGTGATTTTATTTAGATGTTATTTTTGTTTACTGCAACTTTTTGAATCAGCGGACGTGGCAAAGGAGAGACAAAATGAGAGAAAAAGAAGAAGAGGAAAAAAAAAGTAGGAGAGAAGGTGGGAGAGAGAGAAATCTGTTTCAACACCTGCTCTCCGAGCTAACGGTTCGCAATGAAATGGATCATCAGAGATAAATAAGTCTCTGATGTGCAGCTGGACCACATTTCACTGGTTGTTAATAAAATTGAGCGCGTTTAACTTTTAATTCCACCTTTTCACGGCAGTCGGAATACAGTTTGGGAATGGCGGTGTTGGAGAAATATTTTCAACTTGGTACCTCGTACAGCGGATCAACTACTTATCGGAGTCTTCTAAACCGTTCGTTCTCCACAGTCTGGATCGGCACCATATCCTTTGTCAGATGAAACGTCACTGCATCCGTGATGTCTTTCCAGCACTTCGTCTGTGTGGATGGGGGAGCGGCTGTCTGTCAGGTGTCATTCTGTTGGGTGCATGTGAGTGTTCTTACCTGTCTTCCAGGGGGAGTGGCAGTCATTATCGGCAGGTGGATCCAGTTCCATCGTCAGCCTCCGGGCTTAAGATAGGAGCGGTTGCAGAGAGCAGGCGCCAGATTGTTCCACTCTGCTTTGTGGTACATGGTCAAACTTTAGTGATCAAAGTGTAATCTCACAACTCTGATTGTGCATGAGTGCTTTGAGCTCATCTTACCTGTGTTTGTTCCCCAGGATCTCCTCAGCTGGACCTCCCTCCTCACCACGGTTCCCATGCTGTGGTCTCACTGGTCCAGCCTCTGCTCCTGACAGCTCCCAGGCTGTCGTCTCCTCCATCCCGGACCTCCTCAGTGGTTTCCATACCACCTCCGTCCAGAATCTCCCAGGTGATGGTTTCCATACCGACCTCCTCTCTGTCTCTCCTTGGATTCCTCTGGCCTGCCTCTGCTCCACTCCTCCAGCTCCAACAATCCACCTGCCACATTCAGAACCTGTCTGTCCGCCCTTCACCGACACTCACACGCCAGCTACAGCTGACTGGCACCTGCTTGCTCCCCCTGGACTCCTGCAATTCATCACAACAGTAAGCCGTCTCCTCCAATCATTATTCTTCAACTTCTTGGCCGTACAACCACTAACCTCTCCTCCACCTGTCCAGACTGGACCGTTCCCGTCAGCAGCTGCTGACCTGCTCCTGCTGGACCTGCAGAAGCAGAATTATTTTATCATTGCAAACTGTGATTTTATTCATCTGTGTGCCAGGAGTTGTATTAAAACTCTCCTTTTGAACTCTCACCTCTTGTTCCTAGTTTGGAGTCTGCTGCTTGATTTAGAGTCCACAAACAGAAACTAGAAATCATGACACTGTCGGAGCGGCTGTCGGTCTCCTTGTCTTCTGACTTTACAACGTGTAAACCTCCTCGTAGCAAACTTTGCAAATTACGTTTGTTTGCAACGTGTCGCTATGAGAGAACCCAAACCAATTCCTTAAAACGGAGGTGGAGTTTTTTGGATGAACCAACTTTTCTTTCTCGTTTTCAGAAGTCATGCTTTTTCACGTAGTGGCTTTAGTAAAGGGAGGAGGCTAAACAAACCAACACGCTGCCTAAATCTCACTCTGATGCAAACTAGCAAATGGCGTGACTCGGCTGAGAAAG
>SSNP01000151.1:516792-545106 GCA_006937955.1 Pachypanchax playfairii | reverse complement strand
TTTGTATTTCTGACCTCCTGGGGACCCGTTTCCTGACTTTTACTATCTTTCTGGGGTCCGGGGGTTCTTGTGGGGACCGAAGCCTGGTCCCCATGGGGGGGAATCCCCTTTTTAGGGTTAGGGGTTAGGTTTATAGGTATGGTGTGAATAGAGTTTTAGTTAGTCTTAGGGTTAGTTATAGATCAGTAATGGTTAAGGTTAGGAAAAGGGTTTGGGTTAGGTATAAATCTAGTTACTAAAATCAATGGAAGTCAATGGACGGTCCCCATAAGGATACCAAAACACACTTGTGTGTGTGTGTGTGTGTGTGTGTGTGTGTGAGCAGGTGATCAGCAGCACAGGAGCACCACAGGGGACTGTACTATCACCATTCCTTTTCACTCTGTACACTTCAGACTTTCAGTACAGGTCAGAGTCCGGCCATACTCTGATGACTCTGCAGTTGTTGGGGGATCAGAGATGGGTGAGTAAATGAGTACAAATAACTGGTGGACTTTGTGTTCTGTTGTGATTAATCTGGAGTATCTTGACTTCCTTGCATAAAAGAGGATGAAGAACATGATGGGAAACTCTCAACATCCTCTTCACATCACAGTAACTCAATAACAGAGTGTCTTCAGATCTGTTGCAACACAAACTACTACAGGAGATCCTTCCTGTCCACAGCTAGAACCATCTAAAGCGACTCCCTGAAGAATTATTTCCCATCCTTTTGTAACATCCAGCTCTTATCCATATCAGCTCCTAACCAACCTCACCGGTCCTCTCCAGATCCAGTTCGTCTGATAAACTAGCAGGACCACTTTTTCTCTGAATATTTCTGTAATAAACTCCTACTTTAAACTGAAGCTTGAATTATTCAGTGTTTGGATCTGGCCAGAAACATTACACTTTAAAATTCAAAACCAAGATCAAAGTCTAGTTCATGTTCATTTATCACTTCAGCTCAAATCCTGGTCTTTTTTTTTCCACATCAACTCAAATATTAATTCTGCCAGTTCTTTATATCTGTTTCATTTTGTGTTCAAGTGCCTTCATACAGTGGAATCACAGAACTGTTTTTATTCACATGTGATAGTGAAGGTTTTCAGTCATGGTAGTCCTAGTAGGTTCAAACAACGACAGCTGACTTTTTCTTGATTTTGAAGATGTTTTGTTTTTCATCTAAGAAGCTCTTTGAATTGAGAAAAATCTTTGAATGAGAAGCAAAAGCTTTTCGGTAATCAAGCCAAGTTTCTTTTGTATGAACCTATAAAGATCACCATTCACATACTTTTGCATTTCAGTTGTTAGATGGTGAAATGTGAATAGCGCTGTGGTTGAAAAGCTGCCCATTAAGACCACATGTTTAATTGTGGCCCCTTTTAAAATATTACAAGGATTATGAAGACAAAAATACTGGATTTTTCTTTAGCACAGTATAAATTCACAAGACCATTAAAAAAATTGAACGGACTGATTTTCATGTAAGGTGATCAGACATAAGGATCTTTGATGTGCCGGTTCAACATGAGTTTTCAGCTTTGCACTGAAACTGCAGTTGAAAGGGAGAGTATTTTGTTAGTAC
Source organism: Pachypanchax playfairii (assembly GCA_006937955.1). Lineage (NCBI taxonomy): Eukaryota > Metazoa > Chordata > Actinopteri > Cyprinodontiformes > Aplocheilidae > Pachypanchax > Pachypanchax playfairii. Next base: position 543,539 of record SSNP01000151.1, on the reverse strand, counting down.
TGCATCATGCTCCACAATGACTGGAGTACACAGATGTTGTAACATGTGCAACACCTTTGGCGCTGCTGCTTGAGCGAGCTGTCACTTCTCACGTTCTTTACCACACAAAGCACAGACAGTAATCAGGACATAAAATATTAGCGAATCTCTTCCTTTAAGGTTTGTTCTGAAAGTATCTCCCATTGAAGCAGATTGTCAATGTTCAGAACACTGAACACACTGTAAGAGATATCAGGATCCTGTAGAGATCTCACTGATTCTTAAACATTTCTAAAGCCCACTCACTCCAGGAAAAACCTCTCAGTTTGTCCAGAATATGAACAGCTAAATTTCACATCTTTTAATCCACATTTACTCTATGAAACGTATAAATCCTCTTTGGAGATTATAGTTTACTCCCACTCAAAACAACTGAGCGTAGAACATTTTGCAAAAGCAACAGTTGCAGTAATTGTGTCTATTTTTCTAATGAGTCACTTCTTCCCAGACACATTTGTGTTGTCTTAATAAAAAATATGCAATAAAAATAAAAAATAAATAAAAACAAATGATGAGAGTGTGATAAATCTTAAAAACAAAAATCAAGTAGTACTTTATTTGAGCTAATGTTGGATATAAGTAAGTACAGATTGTAAATCTTGGAGAGATTTTTAATCAGTATGTTATTGTATTGAATCGTCTAAAAAAGCTTCTAAAATTCTTAAAAATTTGGATTCTGTCTTTCATGAATATTTCATTCTAAAAGCTAATCAGAGTAAAACCAACTGTCAACAGGATCAAAATATAGGATATTCTACCTTATCTTCTTTTCAAATGGAGTTAACTACCGTTTTAACACCTTATCCGAACCCTTTAATGCTCATCCTATCCCTAAACCTGCTGAAACTACATAGATAGGCAGGTCTCTGTTATAGGTGTAAAATTTTGGAATAGCTATGACAATGAAATTGTTCAAAAAAGAAAGTATTAGAAAAGTACAAAAATATTGAATAAATGAGCAATAACAAGGTAATTACAATAACAAGTTGCATCTTTATTATGTTAGGTTGGATTGCTGTGTTTTGTTTTTGTTAGTGTATTGTGCAGCTGCACGGTGGCGTGGTTGGTAGAGCTGTTGCCTTGCAGCAAGAAGGTCCTGGTTTAAATTCTTGGCTGGGGCCCTTCTGGAGTTTGCATGTTTTCCTCGTGCATGCATGGATCTTCTCCGGGGACTCCGGATTCCTCCCACAGTCCAAATACATGTAAGAGGTTAATTGGTGACTCTAAATGGTCCTGAGGTGGGAGTGGTTGTTAAGCGTGGACTTTGATGGACTGGCGACCTGTCCAGGGTGTCCCCACCTCCTCCACAATGACCGCTGGCCACCGGCTCCCTGCAAACCTGAATAGGAAGAAACAGGTTCAGAAAATGGATGTGTGTATAGTTATAATATTGTCTTTTTGTTTGAATTTACAAGAATTGCAATTTGATTTGCTAATTTTTGTTATTTTTTAAGGTAGGGCAAAATAAGCCTATGCTTCAGCCAATGTCTTTTCTTTTTTGATTAGTCATGTATCATGTCTTTTGAACTGTGGTTGTATTTAATTAAAAACTGAATCCTAATCAAATAAACCAAACAAGCTGAAACTGAACTAAAAAACTGAGATAGTCGTTTTGATTTTGACTAAAGCCAGTTGTTGTGTCCAGTATCATCATCACCAAGTGCTAACATTGTTTTTCATTTGTCGCTCCGGGATGTTATGTCAGACTTGTCATCAAACAATAAATGAACAAGAGAGACGTAGCACAGATGCACATGATGAAAGCATTAAGGCACTAAGAAAACCAGTATTTGTTCAAGAGACTGGGAGAGATGAGGGTCAGAGAAGGCGAAAGTAAAAATTAGACAGCTTTTGCAAAATAAGTCTGGGTAATCCATCAGATGCCAGGGCTCATTATGTCTGTGGGTGCAGCATGAAAGGGAGCCCTTTATCTGAGCTTCCTGTTCTTATTAGTAGCACTCAGGCAGAGCATAAAAACATTCCCTCCTTCGTCCGCTACCTCTGTGCTGAGGGGACAGCTGCTGCTGACACAGAGAAGCAAAGTCATTCTCTGGCCTTCGTTTTCTGGCCAACATTACAGCAGGCCTGCCAAGTTGTAAGGATAAGTGTGTCTGTGTATTTGTGCTGTCTTTGTGAGCAAATCCGAATGTGTGCACACACGCACATCCGGGGAGGCTGAATATTCACTGTCAGAAACCTTTTAGCCAGCTGCAGCACATCCCCCAAATCCAAAATGGTCCGAGCTATTTTAAGCCACTCATTCTCAAAATGGTGACACATAGAAATGAGTGGAGTGGCCTCGATCTCTGAAGCATGGAGCAAACATCTGCAAAATACAAATAAATGTATATTTTATTGTGTACTAGTCTGAATTTTAAAGAGCTTACGATATGAAAGTGTTATACAAAGTTAGTATGCCAGCACATGCACATCAGCGCACGAAACTGCTGAGAATATATGAGGAAGAGTGTGCCAGTCCAGGATGATAAGACACACCGCAGAGCAAGCAAATGACACCTGGTACATCACAAAGCTATTGGCCTCTTGAGAATCCCCTGACAGACGATTGCTTTTTCATTCCTCACACATAGGAGTCGATCAAGGAGTACACAAGCAACCTTATGAGATGGATGCATTCAAGATTGCAGTTGAAGAAAAAAAAAGAAGCAAAACTGTTACTGCAATATCAACTATTAAAAGCAATTCCTTTTTTATTGTAAGGAGTGTGCACCGGATGCAATGTAATACCTAACAAGACCAGCAGAGGGCAGTGTGGGACAGTAGTGATGATGATTCACAAATGTGAGCATTGTCCAGATGAGGGGGACAAGGTGGGGCTGTGGCAAATCAAGGAATCCTCAAGTATGGCAGGTGGAGCGAATAATATGAAAGGAAAGAGGACAGAGTGGTACAAAGACGGCAAATTAGCTTATCTCCAAAGATGATGGGGCTTCAATTATCACAGCCAGAAACTAGCCAACTGTGTAAGGGGATTGAACTTTTCAAAAGAAGTGGAATTGCAGCATGAGGGTCATTAACATTGGGGGCTGCTACTTGACAAAAGGAAAGGTGGCAAATAGGGTTGGACTTATGGCCTTTGGATACAAAGGACTCCTTAGAGACAGGAAGATTGATAGACAGACAGATGTCTTATATGCGTGTCACTTCAGTGTTCCACCTGATTCCTGTCCATGTTCTCTCCAGGCTCTTGGACTGTACTTTATATCATACTGTCAGAAGAAGATATAGGACCCAAACAAGCTAAAACAGAGACTGAGAGAAAAAAATGTTTATTGTAAAGTATGTTAGATGTTAGAGCGTCACTGCGGAGACGAGAGTCTGGATCTGACGGCAGAGTAGAAGGAGGTTAGCCCAGAAAAGTGAGAAGTTGTTAATCACAGTTTGAGTTTGTTACTGACGGGTGTTTGTTTGCAGGTTTTAGAGAAAATCAAAGGAGCCGAGGAGGAGGAAGAGAGGCACAGGTGAGTCCAGTGGAAAGCAGATGAGGCAGAGCCTTTCTGGGCTGATTTTCTTGTCAGTTCCACCACAAGTCATGTCAAGTAATTTTCTTCAAAACTCAGCTGACAAGGATCATCAATGATGGTGTTGCTAGTCGCACCAAAAGGATCAATGTGAATTTAACAGTATGGCGTCAAGTATAGGAAGCTGCTTGGCTGAAATGTTTCTTGATGCAATAACAGTAGCAGCAAGAGACTCTGCCAGTGGGCGGGGCTTTGGGGAGCAGAGCCAGGTCAGAATCACCTGCAAGGGAAAGAGAAAAGGGAAAAACAGAGAAGAAAAAAGAGAAAGCAAGGAAAAGAAATCCAACTGAACTGCCCAAAACCCCAACACATTTATAAAAAAGGAGGCAGCCCGGAGAGATGGCTTTAAATGTTGCAGACACACAGACATGACATTCAGCTTTCTACATATTCAGGAACAGCTGGAGGTTTCACTGAGAATAAGGCTCAAATAATGCAAAGTGTGGGATTCTGAATATAACCACAAGGTAATGCAGTGTATTTGTGTTATGGTTCCATTCAAACTCAGTAGACACTCACAACTTCAATACAAATACACCGAATACATGCTCACACACACACACTTGCTTCAGAAGGACATGCACACATTTGCCACACTCGTGGCGTGCACACCACCCAAACAAATGAATTTTATCTCGTCCTTCACCATGCATGCGGCTAATTGGAGTTTGATGAAGAGGTCCGATGAAGAAACAATAAAACAGGCAGTCGAGGATATCACCAGCCAATACAATTGGAGGCACAGAATGGCTCTGCAGATAAAGATCTCTGCCAGAGGCTCCAAAACCCCTACAGGAGCCCTTTCCCTTCAGGTGCTAGCCAAGATGAATATGAAGAGGCCTAATTGAGGGGCATTTCCTGAGGGAGTCGGTTAGAGCAGCTGTATTATTTGCTCAGACCACCAAGCACCAGGGCTGCCATTTTCCCATTTCTTTTCTAAGCCTCAGGCCTGGAGATTCGCCCCACTTCAGTCCACAAGGTGCTCTTAGTTTGGTAAAAGTGGACGGGCAAACCATGCGAACAGGAAGGATGGAGAGGAAGACCTGCTTGACATTGAGTGCTCGCTCAGATTTAACATTTCATCAAGATGAGGAAGAAAAAAAAAATTCAATGCATTTTCTGTAGTTCATTATCGGTTCAGAGCCTCAGTATCTCCTAATGCTCTGACCACAAATGTGAAATTCTTTGATGTTTTAGATGTCAGACTGCCCTTAGAGCTACCGCGTAACATCCTTGGTGCCACAATGCAGCCCCCAATCAATCCAGATGAACTAATTAAATATGATTACACAGCACTGGAAGAAAGGCTTTGTTATCTTTGTGCATAGCCCTTACAGCTCAGGCAGTGATATCCCAGCAACCCTGGATTTATCCCTCCTATTCTCTCTACTCTCTCCATTCTTCTGAGCACAAAGCTAATATGTGGCGGCCTGACAGTCACTACTGCGTGAGGAGGCATTTACATAAGCTTGCGTACATGACCATTGTGGTGATAATAGGCGTGTGATCTCCTGTGTCAGTGAACGAAACAAAAAAAAAAACAAAACTCATCACATCCATTCGAATAGATATGTCAGCCAAAATGTTAGCCTCCCCAATAATTGGTCACAGAGGTCATCCTGGCAAAGCGGAGAGGCGACATTTCATGTGGCACAAGAATTTGTTGTCCTCATTTAGCACCCCGTCTCATCTCTGCCTGTGCCTGGCTGAAACGTGATGGCCGGTCCGTTCAATGCCAGTCACAGCTGCTGCACCCAAGGCTCGTGTTTTCACGTAAGACTTTTCTAATGGTTTCCATTAATATCACTTATGTGTTCTGTCCCTCCAGAGACATGCAGGCTGAATCGTTCTCCTGATGCATCATTTGGCCGTTCTGTGACAGTTCAGAGGATTACAAACTAACATCTAACTCTGACCTTGTTGGAATGACAATGCCATTCATTAACTGATTTATTTTTTGTTGTACACACACGCAGACACACACATATTTACAATCCCAAATATGATATGTGGCTTGTCATTCTTGCACATTTGTTTAGAAGTGCTTAAAGACCCACTCCAATCATCTTTTGAGTTATTTTAAAGCATCTCAGTGGTCTTTAAATTATGATTATGGCATTTTTGCCCAAAATCACAAAACCTGTGCCGTTTTCTAGGACATAGTTTCTGCATAGCAGCAGTAGTTCATTAGCAATTCGCCTCTGTGCTGTGGGCAGAACTGTTGGTGTGGAGGATTCTCCTGCTACTCAGTAGCTACGTTTACATGGGCACATTTAATCGGAATAAACGCCCAATCAGAACAAAAATACGTCATGTAAACATGTCAATCAGAATGTTTTGATCCGATGCAGCCTGATCAGAATGAAATTTACTTCCGATCGAGAGGGGTGGTTTTGTCCGATCTTCATTCGGATAGACGTGCATGTACACGCCCATTAGGAAAGAAAGGGTGAAAAAAGCCCACTGCGCATGCGTACAACTTCAGCGTGACGTCTTTCCGCTTTCGTGGACCCAAGTAGAAAACATAGCGGGAGGTAAACAGAAGTAGTCTGCTGGTGCAGTCATCCTGTCATCCTGCTCTCCTCTCCTGTGGCGGAGGAGCAGTAGCAATATGTATTCAGCCGCTAGCTTGGTTAATGCGACCAGTAAAAACCCAAACATAACGGTAATCACCTGCAGAAGGTCCATATTGGGGAAAACGTGAGTCAGCTCGAGCACACGATGGGGCAGGAAAGACGTGCAGAAAGGACGGAGTTTGTTTGTTTTTTTTTCTTCCCCCGGAAAGACAACTCGCTGTGCGCATGCTCAACTCATTTAACCTGATTGAGTGCTTGGTGCATGTGTACTCATGGCATGATCAGATCATTTCAGTTAGTGTCCATGTAAACAGGGATTTGGGAATTCCGATCAACCAAGATTTTAATCAGATTGGGGAAATTTGGCGCATGTAAACATAGCTATTGTTGCTGAGAGACTTTTCTTTATGTTAGCACTACTGCTAGCTTACAGCTAGCAGAGCAGGAGCTTGTGGCTCGCCCAGTGCCTTTTCTACGTAACAAATGCAGTCTTTTTATAGACTAATTTTTGCATCTGTTACTGAATCACGGTGATTTGAATGCAGAAAAACTCAGAAATGTAATTTTGAGATTAATTATCATATTAATTATCTTATTTTTTTACATTAAAATGATCAGAAGAAAGCATTCTATTTAATCTATAACTCATCAAAATCTAGAACATGAAGCAACATGGACGAATATATAAATAAAGAGGACATTCTCAGTGAGAAAAAAAACTGAGGGGGAAAACAGACAACCTTTTCTTTGTTTTTCCTTCATCTGAATCAGGCATCTCCAACCCTGGTCCTCAAGAGCTACTGTCCAGAATGTTTTAGATGCATCCCTGCTCCAACACAGCTGAATCAATTAACTGACTTACCTCTTCAGCAAGCCATCAAGTTTAGCAAAGGCCTGCTAATGAGTCATTCATTTGATTCAGCTGTGTTGGAGCAGGGATGCATCTAAAACATTCTGGACAGTAGCTCTCGAGGACCAGGGTTGGAGATGCCTGATCTAAATTGTTCAAAAAAGCCATTAGTTTTTTCCCACAACCAGAATTAAAGGTGAGATATTTAATATTTTAATAAAAAGCAATATTTAAAACAGAAATAATGCCTCCACAGGGTGTTTAGAGGGTTGTAGAATGAAAATACACTATTCCCTTTAAAAATTATACTTGAAGTAAAATATTATAAAATATTAATTTTGATGAGCACGACATTGGCATTTTGTTTACATCGACCAGCCAATAGCTGGCAGAGCAGCGGGCACCATTTTGGGTTGTCATGATTATGTATGAAATGGTCTCTTTAAGCCTGACCACTTCATGGTCATCATTAGAGAGAAAATCCTCCATACAAAAGAATTTGATCTTGCCACTCACAACTTTTAATAATACTCAGTAGACAATCTGAATAGCAGCTTCTCTAGCAGGTGCATTACATCATGGAGCTGAACGAGTACTGCTGATGCAGTTGTGTGCACATCAAGTATAAAATCTATAATAGTGTCATCTTGTGGTCACTGGATTGTAAGTAGAAGTCAAAACATGGAAAATAGATTTTGAATATGGGGCAAACTATTTTAGAACAAAGTATGGGATGCTTTAGCTAAAAACAGTTGGTTGCCCTTGCTCTGACTGGGTAGACCAGGGGTGCCCAAAGTCAGGCCTCGAGGGCCACTATCCTGCATGTTTTAGATGTTTTCCTGCTTCAACACACCTGATTCCAATCTGCAACATCTCAGCAAGTCCAGCAGAAGCCTGTTAACGACCCATTCATCTGCATCAGGTGTGTTGAAGCAGAGGAACATCTAAAACATGCTGGATGTTGGCCCTTGAGGCCTGGAGTTGGACACCCCTGGGGTAGACCAATGAGTTTATATTAATAGAGGGGACATCCCATTGCAGAAAGTGGCCGAAGTAGGCTGCCATTTTGAAAAAGGCGAAATGCCGGCTCACAGCTGTGTATAATTGCACCAATCAATATAAAAAAACTAAAAATGTGACATTTCACAAGTAAGTTATTAGTGTTATCTACTAAAAGATAACTTGTAGCATATATTTTAAGAGGGTTTTAGTGAATTTATTATCAGTGTATTGGAAATTTAGACTAATCTTGTAGCAATGTTACAACAATTTATTACAACTACTACAAACCTAACTTATTCAAAGTCAATGTTATCATTAGAATTTTCCCAATTTTTCAAATTTTCTGGCAGAGTAATCTATCAAAATGGTTTTTTTTAAAGTCACCAGTTTAGTCTATGTATATGACTGTAAGTTATGTCAAACAATCTGTAGACTGTGTAGCAAAACTAATGATGCCACCAATATTATTGATGTGATATTGATTATGCCATGTCATGAGACAAAACAATAATGTCTGTGTGTATGTACNGAATAAACGCCCAATCAGAACAAAAATACGTCATGTAAACATGTCAATCAGAATGTTTTGATCCGATGCAGCCTGATCAGAATGAAATTTACTTCCGATCGAGAGGGGTGGTTTTGTCCGATCTTCATTCGGATAGACGTGCATGTACACACCCATTCTGAATGAAGGGGTGAAAAAAGCCCAATGTGCATGCGTACAACTTCAGCGTGACGTCTTTCCGCTTTCGCAGACCCAAGTAGAAAACATGGTGGGAGGTAAACAGAAGTGGTCTGCTGGTGCAGTCATCCTGTCATCCTGCTCTCCTCTCCTGTGGTGGAGGAGCAGTAGCAATATGTATTCAGTCTCTAACTTGGTTAATGCGACCAGTAAAAACCCAAACATAACGGTAATCACCTGCAGAAGGTCCATATAGGGGATAACGTGAGTCAGCTCGAGCACACGATGGGGCAGGAAAGACGTGAAAGGACAGAGTTTGTTTTTTTTTTTTCTTCCCCCGGAAAGACAACTCGCTGTGCGCATGCTCAACTCATTTAACCTGATTGAGTGCTTGGTGCATGTGTACTCATGGCATGATCAGATCATTTCAGTTAGTGTCCATGTAAACAGGGATTTGGGAATTCTGATCGACCAAGATTTTAATCAGATTGGGGAAATTTGGCGCATGTAAACGTAGCTACTGTTGCTGAGAGATTTTTCTTTATGTTAGCACTACTGCTAGCTTACAGCTAGAAGAGCAGGAGCTTGTGGCTCGCCCAGTGCCTTTTCTACGTAACAAATGCAGTCTTTTTATAGACTCATTTTTGCATTTGTTACTGAATCACGGTGATTTGAATGCAGAAAAACTTCGAAATGTAATTTTGAGATTAATTATCATATTAATTATCTTATTTTTTTTACATTAAAATGATCAGAAGAAAGCATTCTATTTAATCTATAACTCATCAAAATCTAGAACATGAAGCAACATGGACGAATATATAAATAAAGAGGACATTCTCAGTGAGAAAAAAAACTGAGGGGGAAAACAGACAACCTTTTCTTTGTTTTTCCTTCATCTGAATCAGGCATCTCAAACCCTGGTCCTCAAGAGCTACTGTCCAGAATGTTTTAGATGCATCCCTGCTCCAACACAGCTGAATCAATTAACTGACTTACCTCTTCAGCAAGCCATCAAGTTTAGCAAACGCCTGCTAATGAGTCATTCATTTGATTCAGCTGTGTTGGAGCAGGGATGCATCTAAAACATTCTGGACAGTAGCTCTCGAGGACCAGGGTTGGAGATGCCTGATCTAAATTGTTCAAAAAAGCCATTAGTTTTTTTTCCCACAACCAGAATTAAAGGTGAGATATTTAATATTTTAATAAAAAGCAATATTTAAAATAGAAATAATGCCTCCACGGGGTGTTTAGAGGGTTGTAGAATGAAAATACACTATTCCCTTTAAAAATTATACTTGAAGTAAAATATTATAAAATATTAATTTTGATGAGCACGACATTGGCATTTTGTTTACATCGACCAGCCAATAGCTGGCAGAGCAGCGGGCACCATTTTGGGTTGTCATGATTATGTATGAAATGGTCTCTTTAAGCCTGACCACTTCATGGTCATCATTAGAGAGAAAATCCTCCATACAAAATAATTTGATCTTGCCACTCACAACTTTTAATAATACTCAGTAGACAATCTGAATAGCAGCTTCTCTAGCAGGTGCATTACATCATGGAGCTGAATGAGTACTGCTGATGCAGTTGTGTGCACATCAAGTATAAAATCTATAATAGTGTCATCTTGTGGTCACTGGATTGTAAGTAGAAGTCAAAACATGGAAAATTGATTTTGAATATGGGGCAAACTATTTTAGAACAAAGTATGGGATGCTTTAGCTAAAAACAGTTGGTTGCCCTTGCTCTGACTGGGTAGACCAATGAGTTTATATTAATAGAGGGGACATCCCATTGCAGAAAGTGGCCGAAGTAGGCTGCCATTTTGAAAAAGGCGAAATGCCGGCTCACAACTGTGTATAATTGCACCAATCAATATAAAAAAACTAAAAATGTGACATTTCACAAGTAAGTTATTAGTGTTATCTACTAAAAGATAACTTGTAGCATATATTTTAAGAGGGTTTTAGTGAATTTATTATCAGTGTATTGGAAATTTAGACTAATCTTGTAGCAATGTTACAACAATTTATTACAACTACTACAAACCTAACTTATTCAAAGTCAATGTTATCATTAGAATTTTCCCCATTTTTCAAATTTTCTGGCAGAGTAATCTATCAAAATGGTTTTTTTTAAAGTCACCAGTTTAGTCTATGTATATGACTGTAAGTTATGTCAAACAATCTGTAGACTGTGTAGCAAAACTAATGATGCCACCAATATTATTGATGTGATATTGATTATGCCATGTCATGAGACAAAACAATAATGTCTGTGTGTATGTACTGTACAGATTTCCAAGAGATGACACATTCATATAGACACACACACAAAATATATCATATTAATTATATAACATATTAGATAGACAGACAGACAGACAGACAGATAGGTATGTGTGTATGTTGTATTCTTTGTTATTTATTTATTAGGTGCTAGAGGGAGACATACATACATACATACATACATACATACACACACACATATTTATACATATACACATGTATAAAATATGTGTATGTACATATATTTTTATATATAAGTATGTGCGTCTGCATATATATGTATAAAATATAGATGTGTGTATATATGTTAAAAAATAAACACGTTATGGTGATTTTACTGACCCTCCCAAGCCATCTGTCATTGTTTCCTGCCTTTTTCAAAATGGTGGCCAACTTCAACCATATTGGCCAATGTTAAAAAGCCTGGCATGTCCCCTCTACTAATATAAACTCATTGGGGTAGACAAGCTAATGGCTAACAGGATTACAAAATGGCAGGAAGGGAAAAGGTAGACATGGCAGACAGTGGCGGAGCTAGACTTTTATCGTTGGGGGGGCCATGGGGGGGCCAAGGATATCTCTGGGGGGTCAACTGAAAATGACAACTAACACAGTTGAGAATGACAAGTACCAGTACTATATCTATATACACAGACACACACATATACATACGTGTGTGTCGATTTGAGCATTTTCCTCTTAACTGTTAGCTGGTCTTCATGGGTCCCCACTTCTTCTTCTGCTGGATAATCTTTGCTGTGGCAGCATGGCGTCCACAAACAACTTATGCTGCCTTCAGGTCGTATCGTAATTATGATAAATACCAAATATTGACGTTGAAATCGCACATGAACCCTACTCACGTTTTATTTTCCACCGGAAAACAGAAAAAAATGTTATGATACCCGACTTGTCAGCTCAGGCAGTGCTGAGATGAGATAACCTTTCAACATGGCGAGGTCAATATCCTGAGGGTTGTGTTAAAAGTTCTTTACTGTTGTTGTTAAATGGTTAGTTTACAGCCTACACCATGCAGTGAAATGGCATACAGATTTTTTNATGGCAGACTCATAATCATAAACATGACACTGCCAGTTAAATCCTTGAAAACTGAAACTGTCATGATCGTTCACACCTGCTCATAGTTAATGATTTGCACCTGTCTGTGCCCCTTTATTAGTATTAAGAGCCCAATAATCCAGTGCCAGATAGTTGTAAAATTTTGCTACACTGCACTGTCTAGTTAATAGTTTGTCTCATGGAGTGTACAGACCTTGTTGTACCTCCTTTCCTTGTCTTTGCCTGCTCTGTCCCCAGCCTCCTCCACGTCTGTTTCATAAGTCTGTTATGGTTTAAAGTCTATTTATGCATATTCACATTACTCTTCTTATTACTTTATATTCTAGGTTTAGATTTTGTGCAGATTGAACAATTTTTGCCTAAGTTGTTACCTTTTTGCCAATAAATACAAGAAAGAGCAGCTAATGGACATTTCTATGGCTTGAAATAAAGCAGACCGGATTCGTTATCTATTGGCTACTAGCTTGTCAATCATGCCTGTACTGCTAAAAGTAACAAACAGCTCTTTACCATTGATGATCCCAACATGTTTGAAGAAATACAGTTGTAGTAATTCAGAAAAAACTTCAGCGATGCTGAGAGTAAACAAACAAAGGGGGATTTCTTCGCAAATTTCTAATGGAGGTGTTTCTGCCATTGAGGGAAGGGGGGGGGGGGCTACTACACATGCGCACTACTCGAAAAACAAAAAACAACCGTTCTCATTCAAGGCAAAATCGTCTTTATTACCTTTAAAGCCAAAGTAATCCCAAATAAGAAACTTTTTTTTTTTTTGGAAACTAGATCCTCCATTTTGGAATTTTCGTTCTTTAACTGAGCAAATCAGTCCATGTGCGTTTACATTGCTATGTGCACAAAAAGTCACACGTCACCCGCACAAAAATATCGCCCATCATCATTTGTTAGAACAACGAACATCGGTTGGGAAAAATTTTAGATATCAACCAAACTTAATCAGCAGTGAGCAGGTGTGTGTAATCAGGAAAGACAAAACAAGATGACGACATGGCGGGATGGAAAAAAGTAACATGACATCACATCAGAAAGATATCAAACTCCTAAATTTTCCTCTCTCTCTCTCCATCTTTAATCATTTTTAATCTTGCAGTTTCAGAGTATTTCTTAATAGATTCAGAGTGGTGCAAGGTAACCAGATTACTTTTGGTTTAGAAGATGAGCTCATTGTTTTAGCTTGAAAGTGCCAAAGTGTTTTTACACTTCAGTCAAACAAAATGTTAAAAGATGAGTAGAATTCATAAAATATAAAGGCAATAAAATAAGATTTAACTGAACATTTTTCTTTGACCATTTAACATAATTTTCTAGCATTAGTTTTACTGTGCAGCAGCATGTAGTTGTCATGCCATTGCCTGGGAGCAATGTCTTGTAAATTGACTCACATGTCTACCACAGACTTTGTAAATGCTGGGCTGGTGTCTCATGATGCTGATTGCTCTTAATCTAAAGCTGCAGCAGCAGGAAATGATTGCATTAGCAGTATCTTAATTTAGCTCTCAAATGTCTGTAAGAAAGTGAAGCTGGTATCTATCTGATATGTTATTTCATATGAATCCCTAATTGAAAGCAACTCCATCATTAACTATCAAAATAACACAAAAAGAGGTGCATTTATAGCATGGACAGAAAAATATGAACATTTAACATCTATAGGGGTTTGATTGATAATGTGTTTATGATTACTTCTGCCAGCAGGTCATGTTTTCACCTTTGTTTGTTAGTTTGTCTGACTTTTAGCAAGATAACTCAAAAGGTTCTGGATGGATTTTGATGAAAATTTCAGGAACGGTCAAAAATGGCCCAAAGGAGAAGTGAGTAGGTTTTGGGGGTGATCTGAATCACTGTCTGGAGCCGTTTTTAAAATATCTGCATGTATCTTCACAATAAGTAGTCCAGGTGATTGATCCAGAAAAGAAAAAATAGGGAACCTGCAGATTTTGATCACTGCAAGAGAGAAAATAATGGTACATGCAACAAACACCAAAAGATAGTCAAGACAATGTGGAATCAGAAATGCCAGTTGATTTTATCTTCCTTCTAAAGCTCTGGAGCTCGATCCAGAGGAAAACTTACATTACTAAAAACAATGTAAGAGTGTAATCATCAGAACTTTTTCTACCTCCATCTCCTCTAATTATTTAGCTTGCAACCATATTGATTTAATTCACAGAATTATGTGTCGGGAATCCAGAATTTTGTGATGAGTTAATTCTCTAAATCTGTCTCTGATGTTCATCCATTTGATCCTGTAACTTAAACCTCTTGAGCAGATGTTTAAAGAAATCACACAAACTTCCACTTGACACCCAGGTGTTAAACTCACAGGTAAGAACAAAGTCATCTATTTGCTGTTGAGTGCTTCATCGAGGGACAGTAAAATTTGTGGAGAACAAATTTTACAGTGGTCTTTTATTATGGCCAGTCTAAGGCAGTCCGAGGCTTATTCCTTAAAGGGCCATTTCATACGAATTTCAGGACTTTTTTGTCAGGACATTTTTTATGAGGTTTCTGTTGAATATTTTAGCTCCACAGGTGTTCTTACCTTCATAGTGGGTGTGAAAACAGGTGAAACACTTCTCTTTCAGTTTTTATCTCTCAAACTACGCAGGTGGCGATTACACCCAAGTTCTCCTAAATTTGAACAGCCGGTACTTGTTTCATCACAACTCCTGTGCTTGTTAGTATTCAACAGCTCCTGCAGTTGAAACCACGCCTAGCATGCTGCTGGCTAAAAGCTGTTAGCATAAGACTTAGCAAACAGGAAGAGAGAATGTCTGATGTTACCGTGCGCAACGGAGCAGGAAACAGTATACCTTGCTCTCATAGGCTAGTTTGTTAGCCAATCTGAGTCCAGCAAATTTGAATAATGAATATGAGCGAGCTGCTGATGAAGCCTGACGGAACCAGACGAATTTTGATTCAGACAGATTGAAAGGTCTGTTAATCAGTATTTCCTGACGTTTTTTTAGATATAAAATGTTTCATATTACTGGTTAATACTTAAGAAATAACCACAAAGTCCTGAAATTTGTATGAAATGTTCTCTTTAAATACTGTATTACAGTTTTTCTCGATTTTTCTCATATTCTCAGAACTCTACACACAAACCCAAAATAACACACACAATGTGCAAAACCCCTCAGTTATCCTGCAAAAGGAAACTTCACATTCAAAACGATGTTATTTCCTCTCAAAATGAGATTTTGTTGTCAAATGACACGCACAAACCATCATATGAATAGATATTTATAAGAACCAACTGAACACGTGCTCAGTCTAAAACACTATGATAAATGGAAAACAAAAGACAGTTCAGTGTTACACTTACTACAAATAGTATATACATAAATATGTTGTAAAATATTAGAGAATATTGTTTTTACACTCAGAACACACAAATACACTGTAAACTTTTATTTGATTTTTCCCGACCTCCTCTTGTTGGTAATCTTTCAGTTCTGCAAAAGCAATTGTAAAATAGTATGAATACAAAGTAGGTATACTTAAAACATACTTTACAGTATTTTTACTGTCCTACAGAACAGTCCAGATGCAATAATGTACTATGGTATTCCTTGAGTACTGTATTGATATGCAGTACTGCAATTTTCTAGTGAGAGTAGATTTCTTACCTATTCTCATTTCATAAAGTCCGGATGATGGAGGCTACAGTGTACCTATTCAAATTTGGCTTTATTCTTTGCCCAGCCTTCCTCATTGTTAGACCATGGTTGATATCAGGATCAACCAAAGTGACCCGGATTTCAACCCAAATTACGGTCGTTGGCCTTTCTCATCCTCCTTCTCCTCCTCGTCCTCCCCATCCTCTTCCTCTTTCTCTCACTCCTCTGGCTCTGCTTCTGTTTTCAATGTCTGGACTGGTACATTGAAGCAGACACCACCTCTGTTCTTTTACCAGCATGTTTATGTTCTTAACAGGGATGTGGGGTTTATCCAGAACATCAATCCTAAATCTCACTGGGGTTTATTAGAAAGCCACATGAGAATCAGTAGCTACGTTTACATGGGCACATTTAATCAGAATAAACGCCCAATCAGAACAAAAATACGTCATGTAAACATGTCAATCAGAATGTTTTGATCCGATGCAGCCTGATCAGAATGAAATTTACTTCCGATCGAGAGGGATGGTTTTGTCCGATCTTCATTCAGATAGACGTGCATGTATACACCCATTCGGACTAAAGGGGTGAAAAAAGTCCACTGCGCATGCGTACAACTTCAGTGTGACGTCTTTCCGCTTTCGCAGACCCAAGTAGAAAACATGGCGGGAGGTAAACAGAAGGGGTCTGCTGGCGCCGTCATCCTGTCATCCTGCTCTCCTCTCCTGTGGTGGAGGAGCAGTAGCAATATGTATTTAGCCGCTAGCTTGGTTAATGCGACCAGTAAAAACCCAAACATAAAGGTAATCAGCAGAAGGTCCATATTGGGGAAAACGTGAGTCAGCTCGAGCACACGATGGGGCGGGAAAGACGTGCAGAAAGGACAGAGTTTTTTTTTTTTTCCTGCCCCGGAAAGACAACTCGCTGTGCGCATGCTCAACTCATTTAACCTGATTGAGTGCTTGGTGCATGTGTACTCAGATCATTTCAGTTAGTGTCCATGTAAACAGGGATTTGGGAATTCCGATCAACCAAGATTTTAATCAGATTGGGGAAATTTGGCGCATGTAAACATAGCTAATGTTTAGGAAATGTTTCAGTAAAAAGTCCCCACAAGTTCTTTACATCCACTGTTATGCTGACAGACTAAACTGCCATCTTAGCAACTCTTGAGGATGGTAGCAATCAGACAAATGATCATAGGGCTACTCAAGATAAATCCCAGATTGGGTTGATTGAAGTGTATCTGTATGCTGGAGGGCATATTCAGTCTCACCAAAACTTTATTCGATTATCTTCAGGCCCCTGATTTAGATCTTGGCATCTATAATTGATTTGGTCTTTGAAGTTATTGATGCCCTTCATGACAAAAACAATGCTGAACCATGGAATGAAAACTTGGACTGTGCCAGTGACATGTAAGAGGCAGTTGGCATTAACATGTAATGGTGCACAGGTCAAGAGAAAAGTATGTCCCCACCACATGCAGGACTTTGTTGTGCTAAACAAGACTAAAAGAGCCACTGGAAACCTCAGAAGACTACTGAACTCACAGCTTGTTCCCATTAATCAACTGATTCATTAATTAATTAACCCTGTAAGACCCAACTTATTAAAAAATAACCAGAAAATTCAGATTATTTGGAACTGGGATGTTTACGAATCCTTAGAACAAAATTCACAAATGTTTTTTGCTGTATTTATAATATATTTTTTGTGACACATTTATTACATTGGCTGTTTTTACGGTTTAATTGTAATATAAAAAAATGAGTTAATAATAATGCATTCATCCATATAATAATGATGATTTAACCTGAAATAAAAGGCAAGTAGATCATTTACTGGGAACAACCATGTTAGAAATGATCAAAACTATGTAGCAAATATGATACAAGGGGCATTATAGGGTTAAACGGCCATTTTGATCTGAAAGGTGTCAAATTTTGAAAGTAGCAGCAGTTGTTATCCCCAACAACAAGCCGTTCATGGACCAAATAGCCTTTTACTCCTAGCTAAACACTGTGGAGTATTGGAAGAAAACTTTGATGCAGAACTTCACCAGGAAAATCAACTTATTGGGAAGAAAAAACTAAATAAGGACATTATCATCACCACCCATAGTTTGCTGGTGCTATAGATCTTTCTCAGCTGATGTCATCCAGACACTCTTGCCGCTTTTCCACCGACAGAACACGGTGCGGCTCGGTTCACTTTAGCCCCCTGCGGACCCTTTTCCACCGCCTTTCTCAGGTCTTAACTGCATCATTCCGCGCCAACCCAGCCTCTTTTTTCAGACCACCTCCTCGGTGGTCTGAAGCGGCCAGTAAACTGCTACCAGTGACACGACTACCTACGTAGTGGAAGCCCCTGATTGGCCCGGCTGTGTGTGGTGTTCACGTGGTGTGATTCAGAAGCGCTCCCGCAAAAGGCTTTAAAAAAAAACTCCCAGCAACCATACAGATATTTTATTTTAAAATACAATTGACTTTGGACAATGGTGACTTCCTCCACAAGAACCAAAAATCAAACCAACAAAAATGAACCACAGACAGAGTGCAAAGTACAAAAACACACGTATATCCNCATCCATTGCGCAAAAACAGAAGAGCTCACTTGTTGCCCTTTTATGCTAAAGCTCTGATTGCAAATTGTAAAACTGTGTGATAGGTGTTTGACCTTGTGATGAGTCAGAATGTGTATTTGAATGGCAGCGTGTTCCTTGTGAAAACAAGATATTTTCTGCATGAAAATTGTGCCAAAAGCAGAGAATTGTGTGTAATTTTTTGAAAAAAGTGTGTTTAAGAACAGCATTTTGAATGTAAAGCTTGTAGTTTAGCAGAATTGGCTCAGGGGGTTGGTGAATGAGTTACATATTGTTGTCATTAGCTACGTTTACATGGGCACATTTAATCAGAATAAACGCCCAATCGGAAAAAAAAGACGTCATGTAAACATGTCAATCAGAATGTTTTGATCTGATGCAGCCTGATCAGAATGAAATTTACTTCCGATCGAGAGGGGTGGTTTTGTCCGATCTTCATTCAGATAGACGTGCATGTACACACCCATTCGGAATAAAGGGGTGAAAAAAGCCCACTGCGCATGCGTACAACTTCAGTGTGACGTCTTTCCGCTTTCGCAGACCCAAGTAGAAAACATGGCGGGAGGTAAACAGAAGGGGTCTGCTGGTGCAGTCATCCTGTCATCCTGCTCTCCTCTCCTGTGGCGGAGGAGCAGTAGCAATATGTATTCAGCCTCTAGCTTGGTTAATGCGAGCAGTAAAAACCCAAACATAAAGGTAATCAGCAGAAGGTCCATATTGGGGAAAACGTGAGTCAGCTCGAGCACACGATGGGGCGGGAAAGACGTGCAGAAAGGACAGAGTTTTTTTTTTTTCCTGCCCCGGAAAGACAACTCGCTGTGCGCATGCTCAACTCATTTAACCTGATTGAGTGCTTGGTGCATGTGTACTCATGGCATGATCAGATCATTTCAGTTAGTGTCCATGTAAACAGGGATTTGGGAATTCTGATCGACCAAGATTTTAATCAGATTGGGGAAATTTGGAGCATGTAAACATAGCTAATGTTTAGGAAATGTTTCAGTAAAAAGTCCCCACAAGTTCTTTACATCCACTGTTATGCTGACAGACTAAACTGCCATTTTAGCAACTCTTGAGGATGGTAGCAATAAGACAAATGATCATAGGGCTACTCAAGAAAAATCCCAGATTGGGTTGATTGATGTGTATCTGTATGCTGGAGGGCATATTCAGTCTCACCAAAACTTTATTCGATTATCTTCAGGCCCCTGATTTAGATCTTGGCATCTATAATTGATTTGGTCTTTGAAGTTATTGATGCCCTTCATGACAAAAACAATGCCTTGACCTTTCTCAGGTCTTAACTGCGTCATTCCGCGCCAACCCTCTTTTTTCAGACCACCTCCTCGGTGGTCTGAAGCGGCCAGTAAACTGCTACCAGTGACACGACTACCTACGTAGTGGAAGCCCCTGATTGGCCCGGCTGTGTGTGGTGTTCACGTGGTGTGATTCAGAAGCGCTCCCGCAAAAGGCTTTAAAAAAAAACTCCCAGCAACCATACAGATATTTTATTTTAAAATACAATTGACTTTGGACAATGGTGACTTCCTCCACAAGAACCAAAAATCAAACCAACAAAAATGAACCACAGACAGAGTGCAAAGTACAAAAACACACGTATATCCGCCATTGTTGTTGTTGTTTTGATTTTTTTGTTCTTTTTAAGTATTTCTTGCTAGTTTTTTCTTCTGGAAATATTTTCTAAATACTTTCCTTCTGATTTGGGTGCTGTGCTGATTGAGTTTTTTGCTTGATTTGTCACTTTTTTGCCACTTGTTATGATGCGTAACCATGGCAACAAGAGACTTGTTTACAAGAAAGAGCAACTAACTGACATTTCTAAGGCTGAAATAATCCTCAAATTGAAACTCTGGATCCCTGATGAGCTCAAAAGAAGAAGACGTGGATGCAGAGCAGGAGCAGAGTGAAGAGAGAGAAAGAGGAAATTTAAACCTTCACTTCCATCAGTTATATTGACAAATGTGAGATCTCTTTGCTAACAAAATGGATGAACTTGAATCTCTGTTGAAGACCCAGCCAGAGTATCAGGAATGCGGCATCATGTGTTTTACTGAGACATGGCTAAAGGAAATCAGGCACTCCAGCGTGTCTCTGCCTGGCATTCAAACAATATGAGCAGACAGAGATTTGAAGAGGAGCAGCAAAAGAAGAGGAGTTTGTCAGCTGATCACATCTGCAGTCACCTGTTGGGGGCGGAGCATCAGAGCAAGTGACATGAAGACGCTGAACAGATTGATAAGGAGGACTGATTCTGTCCTGGAGACTGAACTGGAGTCTCTTGGGTTGAGTGTCCAAAGGAGGATGAAGAACATGATGGAAAACCCTCATCATCCTCTTCAGAACACAGTAACTCAACAACAGAGTGTCTTCAGTCAGAAGATTCTTCATAATCCACTGAAGCAAAGACCGCTACAGGAGATCCTTCCTGTCCACACCTAGAACCCTCTACAGGAGATCCTTCCTGTCCACAGCTAGAACCCTCTACAGGAGATCCTTCCTGTCCACAGCTAGAACTCTCTATGGCTCCCTGAAAAAGAACTCAGCTACAACAACACTTGAATTTCCCTTCGGGGATTAATAAAGTATTTTTGATTTGATTTGATTTACGCGCTGTGACGTCGCGGACAAAGACTTTTGCGCGCCACATTTCATAGCCAGATGGGCACGCCCATATCCCCACTTACGTCCGCTTTATGTTTCCACCGCCTCAAGCGAGTTGATCCGCGCTATACTATATCGCTCTCAAGCGCGCCGTGCCGATTTGTCGGTGGAAAAGGGGCATCTGTGAGCAAACTACCAGCTTGTCTTCNATTTGAAGAGGAGCAGCAAAAGAAGAGGAGTTTGTCAGCTGATCACATCTGCAGTCACCTGTTGGGGGCGGAGCATCAGAGCAAGTGACATGAAGACGCTGAACAGATGGATAAGGAGGACTGATTCTGTCCTGGAGACTGAACTGGAGTCTCTTGAGTTGATTGTCCAAAGGAGGATGAAGAACATTATGGAAAACCCTCATCATCCTCTTCAGAACACAGTAACTCAACAACAGAGTGTCTTCAGTCAGAAGATTCTTCATAATCCACTGAAGCAAAGACCGCTACAGGAGATCCTTCCTGTCCACACCTAGAACCCTCTACAGGAGATCCTTCCTGTCCACAGCTAGAACTCTCTATGGCTCCCTGAAAAAGAACTCAGCTACAACAACACTTGAATTTCCCTTCGGGGATTAATAAAGTATTTTTGATTTGATTTGATTTGATTTGATTTACGCGCTGTGACGTCGCGGACAAAGACTTTTGCGGGCCACTTTTCATAGCCAGATGGGCACGCCCATATCCCCACTTATGTCCGCTTTATGTTTCCACCGCCTCAAGCGAGTTGATCCGCGCTATACTGTACCGCTCTCAAGCGCGCCGTGCCGATTTGTCGGTGGAAAAGGGGCATCTGTGAGCAAACTACCAGCTTGTCTTCAGCAGTATCGTTAATTCAGCGACATGTGAAATTGATTGTCAATCAGTGATGCTTCCTAAGTGGATGGTTTGATTTCACAAAAGTGATGTTTTTTTGAGCAGTGTATTATCTATCATGCCCTTAATGTTGGTGGGATTTACACTTTAACTTAGAGATACTGCAAATACCTCACACATCAACCTCAGTAATGACAGTTAGGTGGCCCTGAACTAACAACAATGTTACACAATGTCGTGCAATGCAACAAAAAAGCTTTGTTTGTACAGCCACCAGTCTGTGGTAAATTTGAGACACCCTGATGCATAAGGTGCTTTCCTTGCTTGTTTTTCTTACCCATCATGTTTGAGTGGCAGATCAGTGGTGAATTCCATTATGTTCTTGGCATATTTATTACATAAACACAGTGTTTTGTAATGCAGACATTTTTTTTTCAGACATGTTGATGCATGGGTGGTATTGTTTTGATGTTCCATGTTGAACAAATAACTGTATTCATGGCTTACGGGTATGTTTATACTGGCTAAACTACAAAATAATATAATCCAATTGCTTGAAAAAGTCAGATGGGTGGTTTTATCAGACACAACTTCCTCCAGTCCTTCACCATTAGTGTCTTCAACTCATACATTAACTGTTGCTTTTAAAAAGTCTCTTAAAACATCTGAAGCAAAAACAACTTAGACAATGACCCGATCCTTCCCTTTATACCCACCCATGAGCACAAATACACTTCAGCTACAGAACAACACGCTGAAATGAAAATAACAAGATGATAACACCTCAACAATGTAACACCCTACATTCCTCAACCCAATAAATATGTATTACTCTCCATGATTACACATCTTGAACATTACATGTTACATGTGCATCACATGGCTCACAAAACGTGCTTCATTTAGTCACATTTGGATCTATGGAAGACACATTTCTGAATACGACATCATATGCGACAAAATAAAGAACAATGTGACAGGAGTTTTCATAATGAACAGTGTCCTAATTGAATCGGTCTGAATAAATGGCAGATTTTTTTCTGAGAAAACTGAACTTGCACTTAGAATTCTTGGAAACTCTGACATATCATTAACTATTTCCTGTAGAAAATAAGCACAGGTAAATTGAACCTTTAATCTGCTCCAACTTTTTAAAAACCCTGTGAGATATCTGCACAGGGGTTTTGTATAAAGCAGAATTTGGCCTAAGGGTTTTTCATTTAGAATATTGGTTTCAGAAATAGTTCAGCTGCTCAAGACAATATGAGAAACTATGGCATTCTCACATCCAATAATATGTGGAAGAAAACAATCCAACAGTGATAATGAGATTCTAGCAGCAACACGGTGCGTCTGAAATGTCAGACTGACATTACTGAAAGGGGGCTGATATTCAATGAAGAATACCCAATGCAACAAAATTTTTCAATGCTCAGCACTGGTTACTCATCAGGCTGTTACAGTTGTTCAGCCGATTGCATGCTTAATCCCAGCAGACCATCTGCTGTTGTTGTCATGGAGACTGGCACATCTGCTTATGTACTGTACCTGGCATTGACACGCACCCCTTATTTCAGTCGCATCAAGATGTGATTCATCCAGATCAGCTTTGTTCCGGACATTATTAATTGAAGCTTCCAAGCAAAATAAATTGCTCTTTTCCATCACGAACTGCATACATCTCTCCTTTCTTCTTCAGCTTTCTCAAAAACAAATCTCATGTAATTAAGACAAGTCGTGCCATAGTGTACAATTTTCGAATAAAAAGAGGAGGAAGTGAAATGTACTGACCATTGGTTCTTAGCCTGTATGTTCCAAACTAAGAGATATAACTTCTGTTATCAAAGTTTGGGGAAAGTAAAATTCATTAAAAACTCCTTTACACACAATGTTGGCCCCTCTATGCTCTACACAACCTGTCAGAATGTGGCCAGATAGTGACAACACAGGAAACTCTTTCCGCATGAAAGCAATCAAGACTCTGTAAATGTGGGATCTCACTAGGCTGATACTATTGGAGAAAAAAAATGTGAATTTTCAGTTGGAATCACAATGATTTAGAACTTAGGAACATTTTGTGTATGTTAATATTCTAAAGCATTTGCACAAATTGTCTTAAAGGTGGTAAAGAGGATTTTGCCCCAAATGAGAAACTCAGTGGCTGTTTGTCGTTTTTCGAAGAGTGCACATGAGTTTGTGTAGGAGTCTCCCCTTGTTTGTTTACTATTAGCATCGCTGGAGTTTTTTCTGGAACTACTATTTACTATTTATTTCTTTGAACATGTCGGGATCATCAATGTTAAAAGGCTGTTTATTGTTACTTTGAACAGTACAAGTGTGATTGACAATCTAGTAGCCAATAGATAACGAAACAGGTTCGTTATCCATTGGCTACTTTAATTCAAGCCCCACCAGGTTTATGCTTTATGAATATTATAACTTTTTCTTTTGGAAACCATAAGTACAAGACAAATTAATGTAGTTAATAATAAATTTGACATTTAAATTTGCTACAAAATCCACCTTTAATTAGTTTGGAATAAGTCACATTTTAAGTAATGTTTTCCCATGCAGGAAATGTTCGATTTTTATTTTTTGTCTTCCATTAGTCAAAACTTGGATTTAAACATGACCAAACATCTCTCAAACTTCCTACATTTCTTGTATTTTCTGATGCACAGAAGGGTCCAGAACCCCTCGACAACTCTGGCTTGAAGATTTGTCTTGTAAATCTTTCAGACATGTTCAAAATTCCAGTGACAAGAGAATGAAGCCCTGACACCTACCTGATTTTGAGAATCCCTGCAAATGATGGTGAATTTTTTTCACCAGCAATCACAACCAAGTTGAAATGTTATTGTAACCACACTCCATATGTCAGCACCATGCTCAGGATCACACATTGGCCCAATTTTCCAAGACCACATTGAGATGCAGTTACGTTCTAGAAGATCAAGTCATGAAAGCATGATTCTAGTGATAAGCCTAGTGTGGCTTGTTGTGTTTCAAATTCTTCATGACGGCTGCGGATACAACAACACAACACTATAAACAGAGTAAAACATGTTTTTCCTTTCAGCACAATTAACCATTAAACCTTTTCAGAAACATTGTTTAAAGAGGCCCTTCCATTAAAAACGGTCAGCAACTTCTTTTTCAGTTTTAATCTCTCAAACTACGCAGGTGGCGATAAAACCCGAGTTCTCCCGAGTCTGAACAGCCTGTATCTGTTTCATCACAACTCCTTTGTTTGTTAGTTTTCGGCAGCTCCCACAGTTGAAACCACGTCTAGCATGCGGCTCACTAAAAAGCTGTAGCATAAGACGTAGCAAACAGGAAGAGAGTACGTCTGACGTTGCCATGCGCCGCGGGGCATTAAACAGTATACCTTGCTCTCATAGGCTAGTTTGTTAGCCAATCAGAATCCAGCAAATTCAAATAACAAATATGAACGAGCTGCTGATGAAGCAGACGAGGCAGCCTGATGGAAGGAGCCGGAACCACCCGAATTTTGATGCAGACAGATTGAAAAGTCTGTTAATCAGTGTTTCCTGATGTTTTTTAGATATAAAATATTTCATATTACAGGTAAATACTTAAGAAATAACCACAAAGTCCTGATGTTTGTATGAAATGGCCTCTTTAAGTTATTTTATAGGTGCATTGTTACAATCAAACTTTGTCTTTGTTTATAATTTAACATGAATGGCATTACAATGTATTCTGATTGAAGTGCACACATTCAGTTTATAAATCTGTTAAATTTTATTTTTGGAGTTGCCCTGGTTCCTCCAGCCCTCCTGAGTTTCAGAGGTGAAAGATGATGGAACTGGCTTAGATCCTGTCAGCAAGTGAACAGAACCATGAACTAACTGCAACATCACAGGGGAATGGGATTTGTTATAATGTGATTGATTAGTGTCTCTGCCTTTTTTTGTGTCCAGTGGTCCAATCAGTCACTATTTAAGTTCTAATATTAATTTTTTCAGTCGGAGGTAAGTTTGTTAAGCTAGTGTCTTTTTTGTCACCAGTTATCGTCAGTGTAGTTTTGTTATTTAGATCTTTTTAATGGCCTGTTTATAGGTAAATTTTTGGATTGATTGTTTTTTTTTTAATAAGCCCATTTTGTTGGAAATTTCCCTGAGCTCTCTTGTCCTTGGCTGTTTGGTTCTCCATAATGAACACAAACAGGATGTTAATATCACCAACCATTCCCATTTTATTAAGTTGTATACATATAAATGGCCCACCCTGTATATCATAGTTATGTTGCCATGCTTCAGCCACACTTCTTTAAGCTCCGCTACAATGATAAACCACCACAACCCTGGACTTGGAATTTTTGTGCATGCTTAAAACCATTATGTACTTCTGTGGGGATTTTCTAGGTTTTTGTGTTACTTCAGTTTCATTTGTAGAAGCATGTCACAGTGGCAAATGATTAAAACTTACTGTTAGATTGTTGATCTCCTTATCAATGAACATTTAGATGCAACTGGTAGCTACAGCTTATCAACAATGTTTGTTCTCTGTGAGTGATTCTGGCCTGGCACCCAGTAGTCTGCTGAAGGCCAGAAGTCTAATAGTCTCTCGTATCAGACTTATACTATAAACATTTCAGACAGAGCCTCATTCCAATGTACCAACATTTGAATGACCACTCTCATGTCATGCATGAAAATATATTAAACTTATTTCCTTTTTAACTGACTTTGACTCTTGGTAAAATTATTTTATAACAATTCAACATCTTCACACTCTACCACAATTAAGGGGGAGCCAACTCTGATCCCAAAAAAATCCCAAAGGACTCTCCAAGACCCTGTAAAGACAATTTTCTGCGTGATTTTATGCATTGTTGCTTCATTTTCCTGTGTGAAGGAGTCTTTAGTTTGAAGGTTGCCCCCTAACATTCCTTGCTGTATCTTAAAGATAAAAAAAAAAA
>SSNP01000151.1:453926-516476 GCA_006937955.1 Pachypanchax playfairii | reverse complement strand
TATTTACAGCTAGAGAGACTCAAAACAAGAGAGAACAGGCTTTTATGGGCAAATCAAAGAGCTGCATTTGTTTTCCATGTGGCATAGCTGAAACCAAAGCAGCTCTAAGACAGAGAACCAAATTTCCTCTGGCATGATAAGAGGTGACAGAAATGCAACAACATGTGGCTTATGTTGTTTTTCTCTTTTTTTTTATTTCAAAAGAAGACACAAATTTAGTATGGAGGAGACAGAAAAGCCAAACACGTAATTTGCAAAACAGACGATGAGTCCAGGTTACAAAAACTACTATTAAGCCTGGGGACAGGCTGAGGCATAATTTCAAAGAAGGCAAAGAACAGCCATAATTCAGTAAGAATAATCAAACTGAATGAGTGACCTAAAGCCCATCACAAGCCACAGTGGGTATTCAATTAAGTGTTGGTGTTTCTTTCACTAACAGAGGAACTGGCATGTCTTTGTTTGGTTCTTTGCAGACTTAAATGTTGAAAATAATTGAAGTTGAGAGCAAGGCAGAAGCATATTGCAAAAACTCACACAGGCACACACGCATCTTCAATTTCTGTGCTTCAAATCATTTCCTCCAGCACCAGCAAACATATGCATGACTTGGCTTCAAATAGCCCACAGAAATGCATGCAACCTGATTATTTAATTAGATATTCTTTTAGATGAGTTGCTCCATACGGATCACAGCATGTGGACACAATATATGCGAAGGCTTCCCAAGCACAAGCCCTTCTGATAAAGAAAACTCATTCAGAAGTTAATGAGATGAGCTGCGTTAATTAATCTCTCTAAAGATATAAAACACACACGTGTACACACACAAAAACAACCGATGAATACATGTGCTCAATAAACACTTGTTTTTAAGTTGCTGATATTTATGTTAATATCCATGACCATTAGGACTCCAAAAGAGACTGGGCGTTTACAATACAAAGCAAAAGATAGGAAAGCAGTGCTCGCAAGATTTAGAATCATTTTTGATGCTTTAGCTGTGCCGAGATAAGCAGGAGTGCAGGCAGAACCAAGAATGAACAGAAGGTAACAGTAATTCAACATTCAGATACAAGCATTTTTAAAAAAATTGTTTTTCATTTATTAACAAGGAAAAGGGAGGAGAATAGTCAAACATAGAACACACAATGTAAAGAATGAAAACAATACAAAAAGAGAAAACATCCTGGACACTGACTTCTGTATTTGTAAAAAAAATGTATATGCATATACAGTATATGAAAATGACGTTTAACTCATTCAGTGCCAGCCACTTTCAGATTTCATACCCCCCTCAGTGCCAGAGATATTTAGCATTTTTACTGTTTTTTGAAGAACCACAGAATATTTCTCCTATAACTCCTATGTGAATTCTAAAACCATCAGCACAAAATTTAGTCTTTTTTCTTTCAAAAGCAAAAAAAAAAGAACTGTTTCTACCTCTTTCTGTTATTTAGTAATCTGCAGTACAAAAGAACACCTTTTTATGAAAATCCACACATTTCAGGACTAAAAGCTGAGATAAAGAGCGTTTTGTGTAAAGAGGTTTTTCAAGCAGATCAGTGACTTTGATGTAAATATTTCATGTTTCAATGATTCATGCAACATCTGAACTATGTTTTACTACTATGAAAGTGAAAGAACAACAGTAAAAAAGTACTTTTGATAGTTTATTTTATGTCTAAAAAGAGTCATTTATAGACCATTTCAACATTTGAATAAAATATAAGAAAAAATGAGGCAAATTGCTGATTCAGATACTCTGTGTGTGTGTGCGTGTGATGAGTGCGCGACTTAATCAGTCCCCCCCAACGGCCATTTGTTTGTAAATACAGCCTGTAATGAGTTCAAATTCAACGAGCAGCTGCCCCAGAATGCTTTGCGGGATTTAAGCCAATAAAAGCTGTAGAGACGTAAAGACGTCAATGGTACTGAGCGTTCAGATTCAGTTTGACGTCTAGACGTCAGTGGCATTGAGCGTTCGGATTCAGTTTGACTTCTCTAGACGTCAATGGCACTGAATGAGTCAAGGGGAGATATACATAGAGATATACATATAAAAATATCCTTTGTGTTGTGTGTGTATGTTTGGGTGATGGGGCATGTGTGTGGGGGATCAAGTGTGTAAGTGTCTGCTTATCATAAAAGTTACTTAAAAATGGCAGGGGTTGGGCTCAGTTTATAGTGTGTTGTCACAGATTTTGAATGCAATGTTACGTGAGCAGATACATTAATTTTCCAAACACTTGTATTAAATGCCACTAAGCAAGGCTTTTATGATATTGCTGGCTTTCCTAACATTTTAAAGTTTTTCCAGTCCTACCTGGCTAACAGGAGTTTTTCTGTTCACCTTGGTGAGCTCTCATCTCCCAGAGCTCCTTTAAGTTGTGGTGTACCTCAGGGGTCCATTCTTGGCCCCCTGCTGTTTATTTTGTATCTGCTCCCTCTGGGCTCTGTGCTGCGCAAACATAATGTCTCCTTCCACACCTTTGCTGATGACATCCAGATCTACCTCCCTCTGAGGTTGGACTGTAAGGAATCTCTGCAGCCGTTATTCTCCTGTATGTCTGACATTAAGACTTGGATGGCTCATAACTTTCTGCATCTAAATGAAACAAAAAACTGAAGTCATTGTGTTTGGACTTCCAAAAGACCCCAACCTTTCCTTTGATTTTATGGGCCCCCTTACTTCTAAATGTATTTCCTCCATTAAGAGCCTTGGTGTCACCTTTGACAGTGCTTTCAAATTTGATAAACAAATCAGCTCCGTAGTTAAGGGATCTTTTTATCATTTACGGATTTTAGCCAAAGTCAAGTCATACCTGTGCAGGAACGATCTAGAAAGAATGGTCCATGCTTTTATTACTTCCCGGCTGGACTACTGTAACTCCCTGTATGTTGGCTTAGATCGTTCCTCTCTACATCGTCTCCAGCTGGTACAGAATGCTGCTGCTCGTCTGCTGACTAGTTCCAAAAAGAGAGACCACATGACTCCAGTCCTCTGTTCTCTCCACTGGCTCCCAGTCGCTTTTAGGATTGATTTTAAAATTTTACTGCTTGTTTTTAAGGTTCTTAACGGTACTGCACCTCCCTACCTGGTAGAACTTCTTAACATCTACCGGCCCAGGAGATCTTTGAGGTCAGCAGACTTGATGATTTTAGATGTTCCTACGTGCAGATTAAAAACAAAAGGAGAGAGGGCTTTTGCTGTAGCTGCACCCAGACTTTGGAACAGTTTACCCCCTCACATCAGATTCTCCACAAGCTCAGGAACTTTTGAATCTGCTCTTAAAACCCACCTTTTCTCATTGGCTTTTAACAAGGTTTAATTTGACTGTTTTATTAGTGAGGTGTTTTATGTATTTTAGAGCTTTTATTCTGTTTATGTTGTTTTACTGTTTTTCTTGTCACTGTACAGCATTTTGGTCAGCCTTGGTTGTTTTTAAATGTGCTTTATAAATAAACTTGACTTGACATTATTGGAGCAATAGGCTGCACGCATGTGCAATATGTCCTCCCCTTAGACAGAGAGATTCTCTGCGACTGGCAGGGCATGTTAACAAACATTGTAAGTTATCCAGGCTCAGAACACAATTGTTTCATTCTGAGGAACAATGTTGTATTTACGAGGTTGAGAGATGGTGAATATGGAGATGGATGGCTCTTGGGTAAGTGTGCTACGTTATTTGTGCTGTAAATATCATTCTGCACATTTGTGGATTTAATAGCTACTCATGATCTATTCCTAAGGCGATGGAACAGACCCCCTTTACCCCGTCCTCCTAACATCTGTGATGAACCCGACTACTGATGGGGAACATCGATATAATCGGACCCACGTACGCACCAGAAAGATTGTGGAGCGCACTGCATCCTGAAAAGCAGGTGTCGGTGTTTAGACCGCACTGGAGGGACACTTTACGCACCAGCCAAGGTTGACCTGCACTGTTGTTTGCTGTATGTTACACAACATCACAGAGTAGAGCCTGAACACGTCTTTGCTGCAGCTCAATAATATTTTGTTAGGTCTTTGTTCTATTTAGTTTTGTCTCTTTATTGTTTCTTGAAGTTAAGTTTTGGTATGTAATTCTTTTTCCCCAGATATGATCTGTGATTTTGTGTTTAAATTTCCCCTGGTCCCTTCCTTGTTTCATGTTCAGGCTTTGTCGCGTCTCGTCCCTTGTCTTCCTGTTTGACTTTTATTTTTTTACCGTTTGTACTTCCTGTTTCCGATGTGTGTCGCTGGTAGCTTGTTTCTCCTCTTCTTGTGTCTTGTTCCAGTAATTAGTTTACTTTGTGTTTAGCTCATATTTTAGCAGTTTAGTTCAGTCTTTCGTTGTTCGTGGATTAATGTTTGGATTATGTTTGTTCTCCCGATCCTCCCTCCAGTTCTTCATTTCATGTAAGTTCGCTGCCCTGTCAGCATTTCTTACTTTGCTCATTAAAAGTCTTTATTTTTACCTGATGCTTTGTGAGGCACGTATCTTCCTGCATTTGGGTCCAGCCTGCCTTTCTCTTCAGCTAAGCAAGCTACAGTTATAACATATTTTTGTATGCCTCTTCCGCTCATATTTGAAGCTCCAATGGTTCAAATTTAATTTTCCATTTCCTATTCCAGAGAATAGCGCCGACAAACTCCTCATTTAAATATTGCTGTTTGTGCTTTTTATCAATTTTGCAAATATTAGTAGATCACCTGCAAATCAGGAACACGCCCTTGGCACAAAATTTCTGCCGCACACGCAGTTTTGTGCTCTTTACTTAGAATATTGATAAATCAGGCCCTCAGTGCCTAAAATGCAGTTGAAATTGAAGGGCAGGTAGCACTGAGGGTGACCGTTTCAACAACCATGCCCACCAACCTCCATGTGACACAGCAATGCCCCCCTTGGCCTAATGTACAGTATAGTGATGCAATTATATATGATGTAGCTAGTTAAGAGTTAAAGAACACCTCATGACACTGTGAGTAAAGCCAGGCAAATGGTCCTACCCTTTGATGCCTATATGGCACCCACTTACCTTGAGATCATATGTGTATGAGTGATGTGATGTTTGAGGGAGTGGGAGAGGGATGAATGCATAGGACTGGGAGGTATAAAACCACCCCTAGAAGACAACAGCCAGCAGAATTTGGCTTACTAAGCACCCCACTTCCTCAACCTCCCCTATGAGATAGTGGATTCAGGGCCCTCCATGCAAACATCCCAGATCAACCCTTTGTCCGAGGCCACATCCTGTTACCCTCCGCGAAGAGAAATCCATTGCCAGTCACCCACCCAGCTACAATTTTGCACAAATAAAATAAACAAAAACAAGGGTGGACAGGACCAACTTGCCTGAGTAAAAGAGAGGTCATCCTGGCTTAACGGTCTCACCCTACCTGGGTAAGGGGGTAGAGCCCTTGTCCAAACACCCCCATTCCTACTCACTTTAACCCCAGGATATGCACGCACTTCGAAACACAAACTGGGTGCCCCAACATGACCCAACCCACCCCTGCCAGATCCAAGCATTTTGAGTTTACTGTTCAACCCCAGGCAGATTTCTGTATGACTGCGGCAAGGAAATATTTTAAGAAACTGTTGACTACAAGACACAATTATGCTGCAAATATATGTTTTTTGACATTTGATCAAGCTTTACACAGTCTTTTTAGAACCACACAGAGAGAATTAAATGCCACTGATGAAACAAAATTAGTAAGTTGATTCTTAGAGAATACAGAGTCTTCCTTGCAGGTACACTGGATGAAAAAACTAATAAAGCCCTCAGTAATTAATAATACCAAGTTTTGCCAGTTCATTCTAACTTTGAATTAACTTTGCAAAGGCATTCACAAAGGAGTTTTAAAAATTCTTTGGGTTAGTTGCAAGGACTTGCTTTCCTAAAATTTGTAAAATTTTTTGAAAGACAATTTAAAAAAAAAAAAAAAGTCATCATGGGCATCTGGGTCCTCTTTGTGCAATGGTTCTTAGGGTGGACTCGAATGCAGCACGCAGGAAACAAAATGCTTTTTAAAGAGGCCATTTCACCCAAATTTTATGACTTTGTGGTTATTTCTGAAGTATTAACCTGTAATATGAAACATTTTATATCTAAAAAACATTAAGAAACACAGATTTACAGACCTTGCAATCTCTCTGTGTGAAGATTCACCCGGTTTTGGGCTGCAACTCATTAATATTCATTATGCGAATTTGCTGGACTCTGATTGGCCAACAAACTAGCCTATGAGAGCTAGGGAATTGTACCTTTCACATCTGAATCGATACGGTACCAATTCCCGGTATCTACGAATTCATGCCGGTACTTAACGGTACCAATTTTCGATACTTATGTATATTACGCATATGTATATTATTTCATTATAATGTATATTGGTTCATTAAATCTCTCTTTCAGTTGAATATTTATTTCTCAGTATAAAACTAAATATGCAACAAATATTATA
The DNA here is from genome assembly GCA_006937955.1 of Pachypanchax playfairii. NCBI lineage: Eukaryota > Metazoa > Chordata > Actinopteri > Cyprinodontiformes > Aplocheilidae > Pachypanchax > Pachypanchax playfairii. The sequence goes on along the minus strand of SSNP01000151.1, from coordinate 510,019 downwards.
AATAACATAGAACTGTAGGTACTTTAACATTGTGGTGTTTTACTGATTATAACCCAGCTCCTTTCCTTTTCCCTCTGGACAAACTGTGTGATGGGGATTCTTGTGTTATTAACTGAAAATGAAACTGAAGTAAACATCTTTGCTGTGAAGTACATTTACTGTGTATCTTCACCTTGCGGGCGTAATCTCCATCACGTTTAGAGAAGTGGAGCCAAACTTTAGAATGCTTTCTGTCTGCTGCCGACTGTTTACACCTTGCTTACAGTGACTGATGTCATTGTGCACTTGCGTATACGATGCCGTCTGGGATTTTGGTCAATTGTTATCTCACAGTCACACAGGTTATCATTAATGTAGGCAGTGTTTCCCCTAGAATTACATTATATACAGGCCTATTCTATTTTACTGATTTGATCAGTAATAACTAAACCACTGTAGAAATACAGATTTATTCTGACTGGACTGAGTAAACAGTCTGATCAGGGCCAGGAACACTGTTAATTACTGCCGTGTTAAAACAGTCACAGAATTAAAAATGTCATAATGTTTCATGCAAATGGTGATTTTTAAATTTTTTACACCATCAGTTTTTCATTTCATGGTTATCTACATAGAATTTTGTGGTAATACACACACACACACTGATGCACTGCTGTCTCTTCTTTCTCTTTCACAGTTTATTGGAGTTATTAGGAGAATATGATCAATAGATTTACTAAGAAAAAACACCTCGCAAATCTTTTTTTTTTCCTTCTTCACTTTGAATGTTTACACCGAGAAAGTAACGTTAGACGTAACAGTTCGCATTTTCCAAAAGCTGACAGGTCCGCTGACAGACACGCACACATTTGACCTTTTTAAGCACGAACTACAGGGAGGAAGAAGGGAGGGGGGGGGGTCTTTATACCCCAAATTGTTGCTGCGTGCACTCTGTTCCCAAGTCCAACAACAGAGACGCTCTTGCTGCTGCTCCCAGGAAGCAGCGAAAAATAAAAGAAATCTCTGCATTTTGCTGCGCGCTGCGCCACAGTAACGTAGGGGACTGCACTGGAAGGACAGGTACCGAGACAAGGTACCATTTCACATAACGTGAATTGGTACTTGGTGGGTGCCACATAATTCGGTACCCATCCCTAATGAGAGCATGGCTTCTTATTTCCTTCCCCACTGTGCATGGCAACAGTGCACGAGTATATTCCAGTTGATACGTGTTTATGCTAACAGCTTTTAGCCAGCAGCATGCTAGGCGTGGTCTCAACTGTGGGAGCTGATGAATACTAATGAGCAAAGGAGTTGTGACGTAACAAAGGAGGGACTCAGCTCTCATCACCACCTGCGTAGTTTGAGAGATAAAAACTGAAAGAGAAGTTGTTGTGCTGTTTTCACACCCACTATGAAGGTAAGAACACCTGTGGAGCTAAAATATTCAACGGAAACCTCAGAAAATGTTTTTTAATGGAATAACCTCTTCTAGAGGTTTATTGAGCACACAGAGTGCAATAAAGAACAATGAAAGTTCATCTGAGAGAAGAGAATCATTAGTCCAAAACTGTCCCAGGACAAAAACACAGGTAAGTCCTCTTGATAAAAGCAGAATCCAAATCTACGATGCAAAATCATAATCCTTGAGACAAGTGAGGGCCAAAAACACTTGTATACTTACACAATGTCAGACTGTGATTTAACAAAAGAAACCCTATGAAAAGTTTTGTAAAATCCCTCCCTGAGATCACTAAGGGTCTACAATGATGTTCGAGGACATCTCATGTTCTCATGCTTTTGTGATGCAAATACACCAATTGACCTTTCACTGAGTCCTGTCCCCCTTAGTTACTGTTGCTACATCCGACAAACACGACCAGAGCAACAGATTACCATGAATGGATAAGGTATTCCCATGCTTGTCAGGACATTTTTGGAGCAATACCTTTGACCTCCTGATCGAACCAGCCTTGATCTCCTTTCTTTCTGCAGATCAGCTCTGCCGAGTGGCGTCTGCTTGGAGCCAGCCTCCCTCGCACCTGGTGAGCACTCCCAGCTTTCAGCACCTCCAGATCATTAGGCTATTTACTGCTGGAAAATGTTTACTGCTGGTTTCTTGCTGATGAAACTTAATGACTGATATGTTTATAAATTACATTGTACTGTCAGTCAGCTAAGCTGATTTGACAAGACACTGCACGAGGATGAAATCAGTGCATCAGTGTGGCAGATCATTCTCACCAAAAAATAATTGTTCAAAAATTACTTTTTTCATTAACACTTCTAGGCCAATCAACTTGGGTTGAAATTTGCAGTGCAGATTTGAGTGAAACGTGTCCAGATGTCTGATTTTGGCACAACTCGATCAATTTTCAGATGATCTGCTCAGGTGATCATGACAGATAAAATATCACAGGACATATTGTCTTTAATTACTGGTCTGAAAACTTTCTTGTACCACTAATCAGCCATGGCATCAACAGCAGACTGCACTGCAGTGATCATGTGATATTATCATCATGTTGACTGTTATTGAGTATGTTTATTATAATAAAATTTTTTCTATAAGCTCATTGTAGTACAGTCAGCTGATGGTCACTGATGTGTGAAGAAAATATTTACTATTTATTTTATAGTTAGTTGTATAATGAGTTACAGAAAAATAGAGAACATAGTGTTGACTGGTTCACTCTGATAACAGCTGGAGATCTTGAACTCTGTTTAGATAATCCATGTTCTTGCAATGTTCATGGAGCAGCTCATGAAACCAGGTTCAGCTTCAGAGTGTCATGGTTAAACTGTATTTTCAGAGTCTGGACCCAAATGCAGGAGACAGTGAGTCAGGAGTAAATAGAACAAACATTTAATAACAAGCAAACAAAGAAGCTGTTGAGGCAGCAAAGCAAACTTATTTCATGTGGAGCCGGAGGGAGGGGGAGATAAAGTATATAATCCCACGAGAGGCGAGGGGGAAAGACCACATAACGAAACGAATCACCAGACAGACTGAACTAAGGTGTCAATGGAACTAATGAAAGTAATTAACTAAACACAAAACACCTGAATGGAAAACAGCAAGCTAAGAGGAACACGGGGAGAAACCGTGAAATGGTAAAACATGAACAAGCTACGTCACACACAAGGGGAAAAACAGGAAGTACAAATGATGTCAAAATAAAAGCAAAACACAAAATGAGACGCGACTAGGAAACGGAACAGAACCTGGGATCAGGAATACATGGATGAGGACAGGAGGAAACAATAATAATCCCATAACAAAACCTGGAGGGAAAACAAAAGCACAGATGATCTCTGGGAGAAACAGAACTAAATGCCAGAACAAACACCCCAAGACTGTCATGGGCTCATGTGACCCACATTGCAGGAACTCAGACAGTACTCAGGTGCAAAAGTGAAGAGTTTATTTACAAAACTGTACAGTGTGAGAATGTGCTTGATGATCAGGTGCGTCAGGGGATGTCTCAGCACTGTAACAGAAATGTTCATTAGTTCCAGATCCAAACTAGAAGGTTCAGTTGATTGTGTAATGACTGGTGAGGTTAACTCACGGGATGATGCAGGTAACTGAACTTGAAGGGAGGGCAGGTCCAGTGCGGTGCTGTGCAGAGAGGTGGTGAGTCCAAGGTCAGGTGAGGAGGCTGGAGGGAGACAGACAGGGAGACAGACAGGGTTCCAGGCGATCAGACACTGGACACGAAGAAATCCTCGGAGCACAAGGAGCAGGATGAATAATCCTGGAGAGAGCAGGGTTAATGCACACAAGGAATAATCCAAACGTTTCTCAAAAATCTCAAAAACACTATTTCTCGGAATCACTAGGACACTAATCACAAAACAGTTTCTCGGAATCACTAGGAATAATTATCAAAGGTTTGGCACAAGGGAGCTACCATTCAGGTCAACAACCAGGCAATGAATGAAGGTCTGCCTCTGGCTTAAGTAGCACCCTGCTCCTCATCAGCGCTGATCGCCACCAGGTGTTGTCAATCTGCCTCGCTCTCCAGCGTAGATCCTCACTGCAGAGAGATGACTCACCCGACACAGAATACACAGCACACACAAACACTGAACCTGACAAAGACCTAACACAGAGTTTGTTGCTTCAGTTTCTGCAATAGCAATTTGCATATATTGTACTTCAGAATGTTATGGATAAGTGAGCAGATCAATTGTAAAGTCTTTCTTTGACATGAAATAAACTTAATTCCCCACACAAAGCAATGACATGCAATGGAATTTTGTGATAAAAAGTCCTACAGAGTAGGGGTGGGCAATATGTGAAAAAAACCATATCACAATTTTTTTTTTTCATTTCAACAATTCAGATATTTTGCAAGTTATTTACCAGTAAAAATACATAAATTTAAAATCATACCCCTTCACAGAAAAATAAGATAAAAGATCATTTCAGACAGGGTATACTGTTTAAATACTTGTTTTAATTTAGGGAAAAAATATAGCAAATATGTTCTTTTACAAAAAACAATCAAAATAAAAAGTTGACAAACAACAGAGCAGAGCTCCCAGTTCTCAATAACATGGATTGTCAGAGACAAATAAAGCTCTGACGCGCAGCTGGACTACATATCACTGGCACGGCAGTCGGAAAACAGTTTGGGAATGGCGGTGTTGGAGAAATATTTTCAACTTGGTACCTTGTACTGCAGATCAAGTACTTATAAGAGTCTTCTGAACCCCTCATTCTCCACAGTTTGGATCGGAACCTTATCCTTTGACAGAAAAAATGTCTCTCCATCCGTGATGTCTCTCCAGCGCTTCGTCGGTGTGGATGGGGTAGCGGCTGTCGGTCTCCTTGTCTTCTGACTTTCCGAGGTATGAACCTCTTCATTGTAAACTTTGCAAATTACGTTTGTTTGCAACGTATTGCTATAAGAGAACTCAAACCAATTCCATAAAATGGAGGTGGAGATTTTTTTTGGGAACCAACTCTTCTTTATCACTTTCTGAAGCCAAGCTTTTTTCACATAACAGCTTTAGTAAAGGGAGAACGCTAAACAAAACCAACACACTGCCTAAAACTTGCTCTGATTGGACCATCAGTGTGCCTGTCATGCCAACAGACGCAAACTAGCAAAAGGCGTGACTCAACTGAGGAGGAAAAAAAAACAACAAACGTTGTGTGCACATACGCGTCAAGAAATCATGGCATAGAATGTAGGTGATAAAATGCAACTAGACGGTTCTACGATCTCCAAGCTTTGGTAGATCGTCATCACATTGTAATCCTTCACGATCTTTTTTAGTGTTTATTGCAAGTCTACATCATACATTTTTCTCTTGCCATGACAAAAAATACAAAGGCTTCCTTTTTTGATCTTTTCTGGATCCAGATTTTTGTAATAATCCAAATCAATCCTTGGCATCATGTAAAACCTATTGGGAACTCTGTATTCCTTTTTACCATACACCCAGCCCAGTTCTTGAAACTTTACATGCAGGTATGTTAAAAACAGCTCTATCTGAAAATGACAAAGAATCCTTAAAAAAAATCCTGAATCTATACCAGGGATTCCTTAAGTGTGGTGCCCGCTAGTGGCACCTCGCGCACCCCTGCCACTAGGGAGGTGGAAAATGTAATGGCGGAAAAATTTAATAATAATAATTATAAAATACAGTGTTGTTACCCCAAACAATCAATCAATCAATCAATAGCTCCTGCGATGGGGCGGTTGACCCGTCCCGGACGTCTTGAGCCAGCTGTTCTGCATCCTCCAGGGTAACTCCATGTTGTCGGAGGTCCCCTGCGATGACATCAAGCCATCGGGTGCGGGGCTTTCCTCGTGGTCTTTTCCAGTCCGCCGCCTTTGGGTCAAACTGGAGAATGGCTCTTGTTATATGGTCGAGAGGAAGGCGCAGGACATGGCCAAACCAGCGGGTGCGACGTTGCGCAACCAGGCTAGATGTTCTGGGCTGGCATATTCGTGATCGGAGCACCTCGTTGGAGATCCACTGGGGCCATCTGATGTTTTCGATGGTTCTGAGGGCCTTACTATCAAAACCATCTATTCTGGCCACCAGAGTCTTGCTTAAGGGCCATGTTTCGGCCCCCACACAATAAAGATGTGTAAATAAATATTTCCTCCGTAAAATTTTAAACAGTGACAATTAAAATTACTATTCAAAATGCACTTCATGTAGAAATGAAGTGTAGAAGAAGTTCTTCTTCTTCTACTACTACACAATTTATGTGCGCACCTAGCTTGTGGCCTCTACTTCATTCATTTTTTCAAATATGCTCAATTGGCTTCAATCGGGGAAACTGTCAGTTGAGAAATTAAAGGATAATAAAGGAGCCGGCACGGGAGCGTGCACAGACACTTTACAGACGGTTCGTCTTCACAGCACTGCACCGGGGAGGCTAACATACTTCACGTCAGGTCTCTCCACTCTGTTATTTGATTTGATCTCATCATTTTCATACTGTATCAGGCTCTAAACACGACCTATAATGTTTTCTCACCTGGTCACAAGGAAATGAGCCATGTCAGCATCCGTTTTCACTCCCAAATGCAGCTGAAGTTCCCTCCATGAACCGAACGCATATCCAATATTTATGCGGGTGCCTGCCCGGCTTCGGTCATATTTTTTTTTTGACTCACGAGATGCTGCTGATAAAGTCTTTTTTTTCTTCGTGGTGCCAATTTTTTGGGGGGTGAGAGTGGATGCAGGTCGTTTGCTGGCTGCAGAAACATCCATAAGTATACCTTCAGTGTTTGAATCCAAGTCCACGGCGGCCATGTACTTCCTGTTCAAGAGCTGTCGGCAACGCGCATGCAGCGTCAATTTACGTCACATCCCTACAACTGTGCGGGAAATTCGGACGTCGAACTGCAGCGCATTATGTAGCACACAGCGTTTCCAAGGCAACAGACATATATGCGGATGGCCTCGTTATTTGGGGTTTTTAATGCTTCATGACCCATTAGTATTGAATAAACTGGAAATGCATGTGTAGTTTTTCACAAATCTTGCCTTATGTCCCTTTAATATAGCCTAAATAAAATTCAGCGTCCTTTCAACAGCAACAAAAATGCTTGTGGCATTTTTTTGAAGGTGCGGGGGGGTTGGGGGTGCGTCAACACGGCCGGGACATAAAAGGGGGTGCGTGGCAAAATAAGTTTGGGAACAGCTGCTCTATACAATGATCTGAATCACCCCCCAAAATCTAATCACTTCTTCTTCTTTGGGCCATTTTTGTTCTTTCCTGAAAATCTCATCAACATCCATCCATATCTTTTTGAGTTTTATTGCTAACTAACAAACACTGGTGAAAACATGAAAACACCTAAACAACAGAATAAATATACTGTAATGATGGAAAATACTTGGCTTTGGCCCAAACCAATTTTCAGCAGGCCTGTAATAGGATAATTGGGGACTTGAAAAAAATTCTAATTTTTCTTGTGTTTGTGAGCTTTGGCTGCCCTTGGCCCCCTAGTGTTTTTCCATCACAGCTGCATTGTTACCTACAAAAACAAGCTTTTCTTAGAGATCGCTTTGTGAAGCAGAGGTTGTGTGATCAGTACCCTCATGATAATCTTTATGTTGTTAGCCTACAACCAATTATTTTGGTCATCATTGTCCTTGCACCTGCTGAGCAGATGAAGAAAGTGGTGTTTATTTATACAATACAGTAAATGCTGTGTTGGAAACACACTGGATATCCCAGCCACTTACACCGAGTCAGCACTTTGTACCTTTCTCCATTTTCCTAACAAGACAAAGCTGAAGGAAAACCTGCAGTTTCTAAAATGTAAACCCTGTAATTCATGTTGAAACAAAATAAAATAATCCATGTTTGATACCAGCAAGCGACACTAAAACATAAGAGAACAAAAGCACACAACTTTGACAAGAGGTGATAATTATTAAAATATATATATATTTAAACCCAATTCTTTAAACAGCTGAAGAGGCCACTTGAATAAACTTAGTGTATTTTGAAAAGAGTAACATGAGAATAATTATCCCTCAATGCATAACAAGATAATTTCATAGTGTGAAATAGTTTTAATGTCCTTTTCTATTTATTGTGGGCTTTAATTAGTCTGCTTCTCATATGAAATTATCAGTTTTACTGATAGGAGAGGCTTTTATTTTTTAATCTTTGTTATAATTGTAATCAGCTGGGGGAAAGACTCTTTTGACAGACACCTCAGTCAACCAATGAAGAGGCCGCTGGGTGAGGAAGGAATCAGTGGTGTAATGACAGAAGGGAATGTTGAAACAAGAACACAGCTGACACCTCTGATGATGAATGCAAGCAGCTGGAGTAGCAGAAGAAAAGTAGGCTGAAAAGCCTATTTCATTGCAGACATTCTGACTTGAAAGTGTAGGAAAGGCACAGGTGTAGTAAAAAGGGCTGTGTTCTACTTCTGCAGCTGTGCAAACTGGCTGTACTGCAGAACTTTCTCTAAGCGAAATGAAGCCCTCGTTAACACACTTGTACTCTTTGAACTCTTAAGTCGGAACGTCTGCTGTCAATTAAACCTTCAGACGGCCCAGTTGAAGTTTACACAGCAAAAGCCACCAGACAAACAAGCCAATATAGAACACAACATAAATGATGGGCAGATTTGGTGAAGGTCCTGTCGTTTTTGTGTGGGTTATTACAGCTTTCTTTTCTTCTTTGAGACTAAGCCACGCCCACATCATTAAACTTTTTGAAAGTCTTTTGAAAACTTTTAACCCCCCATGCCTTAAGACTGTATGACCAAGTTTGGTGTGGATACAATACAAGCTGCAGGGGGAGTTTGTTCAAAAAGAAATTAGGAAAATTCATAAGTAAATAAACAAACAAACAAATAATAAGGGGTGGTTCTCAGTGTCAAGGAACCTTGCCTACTGAGGCACTGCCTTGGTAGAGGAGGCGTCTTGCTTACGAGGACATTGGAACAGACTTCACTCACGTGACCGCGGCTGCCTGCTCACGTGCACTGTTTATGTCCCACCCATCACCCATGGAGCTAGAAATGTTAATAAAATAAAATAAAAGTGCAAGCGAGTTAATACCTTCTAGCTGCAACTACAAAGCAACTAACCAACTGTATAACTGCTTTGGATAAAAAAAAAACCAACATTTTAGATATAAGCCCGATAGCAACAATCAGTTAACTTACATTTAAACAGGAAATTTGCCTTTGAAGTAGCTGCTGTCGGCTCCTCAACCGCCATTTTTTGAAAATACTGTGATGTATTCTGGGAAATTTGTGACCGAAGGAAGGCATCAAGGCACGTCCCATGTATCCTTGGTATGTACGCTAAACAGCGGGCAAACCGAGTACAGATGCCTCGGTAGCACATGAACATTGGAACGCGCCTTGGCAGGTCCCGATGATGTATCTCCTAGGCAACCGGGGCGGGACCAAGGCATCATAGCAGTGTTCCTTGGCTTTGAGAAACACCCAAGCAGTTTCTCCAAGATGGTCCACCTGCCTGTTGAGTTTAGGCCACACCTCCAAGAGAATTTTTTGATGGATCTAATATATTCTATGGCGCCACCAAGTGTATAGCTCTATATGAATTTGTGTGTAGGGGCTCCATTAGTTGATGGTACTGATGAGCCAATTTGTTCCGTCTCTTCACGTCTCCTTTAAATTTCGAAAGTGTTCTCCAACCTTTTTGGGGTACGCAAAATTTTATGAGCTTCGGGAGGTTGGAAAGTCCCCATTTCATTTGATAGAATAAAGAAAAATATATAGCCAGGATATAATGGGCCTTTGCACCACCTTCTGTACTCAGGCCTAATAAAAACAAGAAAAGAACAGCTCCAACTCTGCAGACCTCAGCATGTGAAAATGAAAAGTTTATTTTTTATTCTATTTCTAATTCCATTAGAAACATACTAGACACATATGATAATTTTAAAGGGTTGCAGGAGGAAGCCTCTTCTCACTAAAAATAATATGGCAGCATGACTTTTGTTTGCAACACGGCCTTCTGGAACAATGTTCATAATGTTCATTTGACAGTTCAAAGTAGATGCAAAGCATATCTACTTTGCAGCAAAATCAAAAACCACCTAATCAGTACAACCACCGATTTGATGATTTGGGCTTGTTTTAAAGTCACGGGACCTGGGAACATTGCAGTCACTGAGTCAACCACAAGCTACTCTGTATTTTAAAATATTCTAGTCAAATGTGAGGTCACTTGTCTTGTTGACTTGACAGGTAAAACTTGGACCAAACTGAGTCAAGCAACAGAACACTGACCCTAAATACAACACCATATCTACAACAGAATATCTGAAAAAGGAAATAATTAAGGTGTTGTGGTATTATTTTCGCACTGCTCTGCTCTATGTACACCAACAGCTGCACCTCCAGCCATCAGTTGGTCAAGCTCCTGAAGTTTGAGGATGACACCAGCCTCATCAGTCCTATCTCTGAGGGTGGGGAGTCTGCTTATAGGTGGTAGACTGACTGCCTGGCTTGTGTGAGCTCAATGCTGCCAAGACAGACTATGAAACAGTTTACCTCCTCACATCAGATTCTCCACAAGCTCAGGAACTGTTAAATCTGCTCTTAAAACCACCTCTTCTCATTGGCTTTTAACAAGGTTTAAGTTGATTGTTTTATTAGTGAGGTGTTTTACAGTGGGGCAAAGAAGTATTTAGTCAGCCACCAATTGTGTAAGTTCTCCCACTTAAAAAGATCAGAGAGGCCTGTAATTTTCATCATAGGTATACCTCAACTATGAGAGACAAAATGAGGAAAAAAAATCCAGAAAATCACATTGTCTGATTTTTAAAGAATTTATTTGCAAATTTTGGTGGAAAATAAGTATTTGGTCACCTACAAACAAGTAAGATTTCTGGCTTTCACAGACCTGCAACTTCTTTAAGAGGCTCCTCGGTCCTCCACTCGTTACCTGTATCAATGGCACCTGTGTGAACTCGTTATCAGTATAAAAGACACCTGTCCACAACCTCAAACAGTCACGCTCCAAACTCCACTATGGCCAAGACCAAAGAGCTGTCAAAGGACACCAGAAACAAAATTGTAGACCTTCACCAGGCTGGGAAGACTGAATCTGCAATAGGTAAGCAGCTTGGTGTGAAGAAATCAATTGTGGGAGCAACTATTAGAAAATGGAAGACATACAAGACCACTGATAATCTCCCTCGATCTGGGGCTCCACGCAAGATCTCACCCCGTGGGGTCAAAATGATCACAAGAACGGTGAGCAAAAATCCCAGAACCACACGGAGGGACCTAGTGAATGACCTGCAGAGAGCTGGGACCAAAGTAACAAAGGCTACCATCAGTAACACACTACGCCGCCAGGGACTCAAATCCTGCAGTGCCAGACGTGTCCCCCTGCTGAAGCCAGGACACGTCCAGGCCCGTCTGCGGTTTGCTAGAGAGCATTTGGATGATCCAGAAGAGGATTGGGAGAACATCATATGGTCAGATGAAACCAAAATAGAACTTTTTGGTAGAAACTCAACTTGTCGTGTTTGGAGGGGAAAGAATGCTGAGTTGGATCCAAAGAACACCATACCTACTGTAAAGCATGGGGGTGGAAACATCATGCTTTGGGGCTGTTTTTCTGCAAGGGGACCAGGACGACTGATCCGTGTAAAGGAAAGAATGAATGGGGCCATGTATCGTAAGATTTTGAGTGAAAACCTCCTTCCATCAGCAAGGGCATTGAAAATGAGACGTGGCTGGGTCTGTCAGCATGACAATGATCTCAAACACACCGCCCGGGCAACGAAGGAGTGGCTTCGTAAGAAGCATTTCAAGGTCCTGGAGTGGCCTAGCCAGTCTCCAGATCTCAACCCCATAGAAAATCTCTGGAGGGAGTTGAAAGTCCTTGTTGCCCAGCGTCAGCCCCAAAACGTCACTGCTCTAGAGGAGATCTGCATGGAGGAATGGGCCAAAATACCAGCAACAGTGTGTGAAAACCTTGTGAAGACTTACAGAAAACGTTTGACCTCTGTCATTGCCAACAAAGGCTATATAACAAAGTATTGAGATTAACTTTTGTTATTGACCAAATACTTATTTTCCACCATAATTTGCAAATAAATTCTTTAAAAATCAGACAATGTGATTTTCTGGATTTTTTTTCCTCATTTTGTCTCTCATAGTTGAGGTATACCTATGATGAAAATTACAGGCCTCTCTGATCTTTTTAAGTGGGAGAACTTACACAATTGGTGGCTGACTAAATACTTCTTTGCCCCACTGTATGTATTTATGTATTTTTTAGAGCTTTTATTCTGTTTATGTTGTTTTACTGTTTTATGTCATCTCATTGTACAACACTTTGGTCAACCTTGGTTGTTTTTAAATGTGCTTTGTAAATAAACTTGACTTGACGACATTGGAAATGGTTGTGGACTTAAAAAAATCCCTTCCAGCCCCCATCACCCCCAGTGGACACAGTGGAGTCCTTCTGCTTCCTGGGCACCATCATCTCTGGGGCGGCTGTGGCTCAGTGGCTAGAGCGGTCGTCCTCCAATTTGATGGTGGATCGATCCTGGCTTCCACCGCCACATGTCGAAGTGTCCTTGGGCAAGACACTGAACCCCATGTTGCCCCCGATCTGCGTATCGGGTTGTGTGAGTGTTAGCCCCTACCCTGTCCCCCTGGCTTACATATCGGGTTGTGTGAATGGGTGAATGCAAAACCTTGTAGTGTGAAAGCGCTTTGAGTGGTCTGAATGACTAGAAGAGCGCTATACAAATACAGGACATTTACCATTTACATCTCTCAGGACCTCAAGTGGGACCTCAAGTGGGAGATGAATGTCAGGTTCGTCATGAAAAAAACAAAACAAAAAAACAGAGCATGTACTTTTTTTGACAACTGACAAAGTTCAACCTCCCAACATATGTAGATAATGATGTATTTCTGCACTTCCATCATTGTCCATCCTCATCTCCCCCATCCCTATCTAGTACACTGCAGCTTCAGCCAAGGACAACGGTCGACTGCTCTGCTTGGTTACGACCTTCCTTCCCTCCAGGTTCTGTACACTTCCAGTGCTCTGAAGCATGCATGAGAGCTTGTGGCTGAGTCATCCCACCCTGGACACAAAATCTTTCCAACTCTGCCCTCTAGCAGAAGGCTTTGGTCCATCAGGACCAGAGCCTCCTGCCACAAACAACAGTTTCTTCTCGTCTGCCACTAGGGTACTGAGTAAGGTCTATAGTAAATCTCTGTATATGAGTTACATTAATGCACACATATCAACTCCTTCCCCACACCCCACTGATTTCTTTGCACTTTATAGTTTTTGCACTATTGCAAAACGATTTGGTTATATAGCTGATTTCCTATTTTTATGTTTCTCTTACTTTTTATTCTCTGGGCACTTTCACTCAAGACAAATTCCTTGTATTTTGCAAAATATATTTGACAATTAACTGATTCTGATTCTGAAATGAATACCCACAAACCTCAATGAACTCACTGCTGTAATATAATGAGGGGGGAAAAAGGTTTTTCCATAATAAAGTGAGACTAATAAATTTAAACAGAATAAATCTACAAGTTATTGTTGCAGAAGGTGGTGATTCTACAAAGTGCTGGATTATTTATTGGTTTTCACACACACAGCTCTTCTATGTTGGCTTTATTTTTGTTTAACAGATAATGACACCATGGAATCTACTTGTATTTCTATACACTTGACGTAAGATGCAAATACTTTTAGAATCTGCCAAAGAACAGATTATTTTTATTATGTGCTGGTGCATAAAATCCTAAAACTATTGACAATTTGGATCTTTTTAGGTATTTTCTACTTTCTACATTGATTGTGATATTTTGGTGACACCCACACACACAGACACACACTCCTCTCTTACCTGCACTGGACATTTTTCTTATTTTTATCAATCTCTTGACTTCTTGTCATCAAATAATCTTCCTATCTTACTTCTCTTTTACATGTATCCATCCATCCATTTTCTAAACCTGCTTCTTCCTTTTCAGGGTCGCAAGGGGCTGGTGCTGGATCTCCAGCAGTCTTTGGACACCCTGGACAGGTTCTTTTACATGTATTCAAAACATTATTAAAATAATTCTGAATTTCTAGCTACCTTTAGGTCTTCATTTATTAACCTTAAGTTATTAACTTGATGCTTATGTCCATGTTTTTAGTGGAATCTTTCTGAGAAAGTTGCAATTTTTTCAGAAATGTCTCACATTCAAATAAGAAAAGGCAACATTTGCCCATTGAATTGTCAACCTAAAATATCATTTTTTTTAAATAAATGTTTTCATTTTGACATGGTAAGACTGTAGTCCCCTTTTTGTTGTATTAGAAAATACAGAATCCAATGAATAAATGAATACAGCATATGAAAACATGTTTTTTGGATTTCCGTTGTAGGAAATGAAAATGCTTAGCTCTTTTCTCTGAGAGAGGAACAACAAGAATTCTGTTCTTTCATTTAAAGTTTGACAACAAACGAGAAATTGCAAGATCTTGGTGGTGTCTAATTTGTATGGTCTGAAATGTGAGAGTAAACAAAAAATGGAATTAATGCACTGACCTACGTGATCCATTTATAAATTTATAGCATCAATTCAAGGAGCAGCAATGGACTTGGTTTTACTGGCCTCATTTCTGCAGCAGAACTGACAAATATAGAGTGGAGTTTCTCCCTTTAAAAGTCCCTTGCTTCTAATGCCCTGCAGCCAGATGCTGTTGACTCTGTGACATGGAGTTGGTGTTCCATATCTGTGCATAATGACTCCCCTACGAGCAGTGATGCTATCGTCTCAGCAGCATCCCATTCCAAGTCAATAACTGGACTAAAAACCTGGACTGAAGAAAATGGAAGAGAGAAGTGACAGTAGGGTAATTTAAAAAAAGATGGTGGAGTAGGACTGAATGTTAAAATATGAAGAACAGATAGGAGGAAGCAGGCAAGATGAGTTTAGGGACTTGAGGGGTCATGGGCTAAAAAGTGGCTGTAAGAGAACAGGAAGTGAGGGATAATGTGAGTGCAAGAGAGAAAATGCAGTGGGAGAGGATTTTTGGAGAGTTTAGAGTCAAGTCTCTGTTCTGAACTCACACACTGATGTCTCAGTCTGCACCATCACAGAGTTCTTTGTCTGTGGTTGCAAAGACCGACCAGGTGCTAGGAAATGGGCTGGATGGAGGGGACGGGATGAAGAGACAGGGTGAAACACTCTGTGGACAGGACTGACAGAACTGGCACTCACCATTTCCTGACCCTCCCTCTGCCCCTAATTTTTTAAAGCCCTTTCTTTTTCTTTTTGGCATCTCATCAGGAATGATACCACTGCTGATCCAAAACACCGCTAGATGGGCTGCATGAAAGCAAGACTTTAATGCTGCCAGCCTATTCAGCCAGTCACAGACTACAATTTGGTACATTTTAACAAACTCTTATTTTAATAAGCTTTTAATAACTAAATGTATGCAAATTTATTAACCTTTCAGTTGATCATGAGGTAATAATTCTCGGCACACAAGCCTTGGACTGGTTGATTATGACATCCAATAATCTGGAAAAAAACTGTTCTGCAATCTTAATTTATCACATTCAATTTAACATTCCACTCAATCAAATCTGAAAAACGATACAAAGTCAGTTTACTTATTCTAACAAACAGGCCAGAGAAATATCACTCCTCTGTGAGCCACATCAAGAGGACATCAACGTTAGGACTGAGTAAGTCTCTTACTATTTAAACTTCAGTATGGACAGCGTTATCCCCACTAGAACAATGAAGTGTTTCCTGAATAACAAAAACTTAAATCCCCAGTGTGATGAAAGAATTACTTAAAGGTATAGCGCAGGATTTTTCAGAATTTCAGGAAAGAACTGCCCTCACCACTTGTTGGAAAAATGTGCATGCGCAACACTCCTAACCCTGTCCCTGAGAGGAAACTCCCAGTTATCTGCGTGCACGCTCTGATTGCAAGTTGCTGTTGGAATCGCAAAACACATTCACTGGAAAACAGAAGATTTGCACTTTTTCCACGATGTCAAGCTCGCCACCAGTAAGTGATGCATTATGAGCATCTCCATAGATAACTATAATATAATAAACAAGCTATAAACACATGCACCTACAACAGCCTTCCGTAAATACTAGACCAATAGTCTGGATCAGGGTTTCTCAACGGGGGCTGTAGCGCCCCCCCCAGTGGGCGTTCAGACTATATAAGGGGGCGGTGAATGATTTTTGCCACTGAAGGGGGTACTGAGATGCTTATGGTTGGCGCTAGTGATACAGGACATTCATAACGAACAATGGCTCAGAATAAGAAGAAGTGTCGGCAGTACAATGTGGACTACCGTAGGTATGGATTTATTCCTTCACCTATGAATCCACAACTTCCCATGTGCCTGCTTTGTGAACAAGTTTTTTCAAACGAGGCAATGAAACCCTCCCGGCTAAAGGAGCACCTGTCCAAAATGCATCAGACAAAGCTTCGAAGGAACTTTATTTTGAAATCTGTTCATTTTGCCATTTGAATATTTGCAGTTTTTGCCATTGTACTTAACTGGTGCTCTGATCGTTAAAATATGATTTTTGTATCAGAAAACTTTATTTCTCTGCATGTGACATTGGTGGGTAGTAAGGGATTTCAGCATGACTTAGCGGGGCGTTCAGCTGAAAAAGGTTGAGAAACCCTGGTCTAGATGATCCACCCGGAAGAAAAAAAATTCTGTGCCATGCCTTTAAGAAAAAGGAGTTTCCAGAAAGAGAGGAGGAGGAGAGAAGTATAAAGGAGAACTTAAAGGGAGGGTGACGTGACATAATAAGAAAATTATAGTCAAACCGAATAACTGTCTATACATGAGTCAATTAAAGCAATGACAGCAAAAACTTTGAATTCTAAGATCAAAAAATTGATCATATTTAGTGCAACTTAAGCACCTGCTGAACCAAGTTCAAGCTTACAGCCATATTTGTAACTCCAACACTCCCGCTCACTTTACACAGTGTTGACTATTGTTTACAGGAACGAGCTGGTGCTTTTCTCCTTTTCTCTTTGAACATGCATAGATTTTCAGAGTGTTCTGTTTTCAGTGTGTCAGGATCTCATCACCGCCTTCACAAACCAGCTGTGCTAAATGAGGTCCTACCTGCCATTAGACTGGCAGATCACTGCCACACTGCATAAAAGACTCCTTCACTGACCTTACTAAACTCAGTCATGATGGTACTTCATGCCATGTCTTCATGTAACAGTCTTCCCCAGATCAATCCTTCCATACACCTGTCAGCAGCTTAAGCCTCCTCACTACTGTTCCAGCCACCTGAGGCCTACAGTCAGTCACCAAAGTTCTGTCATGCACAAAGTCACATGTTTGATGGTGATAAACCACATATTGTAGCCACGACTGCCCTGCGGCACATGTTGAGGCTTCCATTGGACATGGGCCAATGGGCCCTCTAACCACCACCAAACATCTGGTAGTTCTCTCTCCATCTGGGTTCTTACTCGTTCTCCCTGGGCCAAGTTTATATACTGTCCTTCTCAGTTAAATGCCTTGCTGTGCTGTGTTTGAGGTCTATGTCCACTCTGTGCACAAGTGGCGGTTGGGTAATGGTGGCCTCTCGTCACAGTTCAACTCACGTTGTTGATGGAAAATTCCTATCCTCCTCAATTGTCCCTCTCCGTAATCCTCGTTCGTTCTATCACAGCATCTTTTGCAGTCTCTTCTGCATTCCACTGTGATCCAAGCCTCATTTTCAAAGTGTGCAGGTCAATTTAAAGTCTAACATTTAGCTTTAGTTACCAGTAGAAACATTTTTGACAGAAAATGTCAAAAACATAATTGACCAAAGAACTATTTGCTTCCTGCAGGGCGACATTGCAAAATACAGAGAGCTTCAGAAACAGCTGGAAAAGAAGCTCCAACTTGCTAAACACGGGTACAAGGATAAGGTTGAAAGCTTTGACTGACATGTAGCACCGACACAGGTGGCCAGAGAAAGAACAGATGAAAATAGCGGAAGCTGCTTCTGTGGACAAGTCAATCTGTATAATTTCGAGCCGATAGTTACTCTGCAATGGCTTAGTGGCATAGAATGGGGCCCGTCTCTGAGTGGTATTTCGTTGTTAGCCAAAGCTAAAGCAAAATTTCAGCACAAACGTGGTGCAAAACAACCCCTATTCATGATGTATGGGGAGTTGCTGGACTGAAGGTGCATGAGACTCGAGGACCGAGTAAATAAAATTATCTTTTAATAACACCAAAAAACAAAAGCTGATGTGGCAGTAAAAACACTCACAAACTAGGGCTTGAAATCAGAGAGCAGCATTGGGGGGCGGAGGGTCTTATGGACAACAGGTGGAGAAAGAAGGAGACATGAAGGATGTGGGATAACAAAATGAACAGCTGGAGAACGGAGTTAGCTCAACAGACTGAACTGGAGATACAACAGTGATGCAGTTTTAAAAATGGACAGAGTAGATGTGATAGACTTAAAGGGACATAAGGCAAGATTTGTGAAAAACTACACATGCATTTCCAGTTTATTCAATGCTAATGGGTCATGAAGCATTAAAAACCCAAAATAACGAGGCCATCTGCATATATGTCTGTTGCCTTGGAAACGCTGTGTGCTACATAATGCGCTGCAGTTCGACGTCCAAATTTCCCGCGCAGTTGTAGGGATGTGACGTAAATTGACGCTGCATGCGCGTTGCCGACAGCTCTTGAACAGGAAGTACATGTCCGCCGTGGACTTGGATTCAAACACTGAAGGTATACTTATGGATGTTTCTGCAGCCAGCAAACGACCTGCATCCACTCTCACCCCCCAAAAAAGTGGCACCACGAAGAAAAAAAAGACTTTATCAGCGGCATCTCGTGAGACTAAAAAAAAATATGACCGAAGCCGGGCAGGCACCCGCATAAATATTGGATATGCGTTCGGTTCATGGAGGGAACTTCAGCTGCATTTGGGAGTGAAAACGGATGCTGACATGGCTCATTTCCTTGTGACCAGGTGAGAAAACATTATAGGTCGTGTTTAGAGCCTGATACAGTATGAAAATGATGAGATCAAATCAAATAACAGAGTGGAGAGACCTGACGTGAAGTATGTTAGCCTCCCCGGTGCAGTGCTGTGAAGACGAACCGTCTGTAAAGTGTCTGTGCGCGCTCCCGTGCCGGCTTGGCTGGTGGCTGCAGTTAGCCACAGCGCCTGTCGCGGCAGCACTGAGTCAGATTTTGTAAAGCTGCCTTAAGTTCCTTTAAAGACTGCTTTCATGCCCCTTTTTATGCAGCTCCAAAAAGACTCAGTGACTGTTTGTTATAAGACTGATTTCATTTGAACAGTACAGTGTGGTTAAGAAAGCACATTTAACAGCTATACAGTGAATGCAAATTCATAGTAGTTCACATAAACTAAAACAAACCAATGTAAATTAAGAATACATATTACATTCATGTTAGGTCCATTTTAGTTAAAGAAATGGTGAAGTGTGCATCAACGATCGACTAGTAAGTCTACTCTAAGATCGACTAGTAGTGACTCCGTCTTCCACTAGGGGGAAAAACTCGTGCGCTCGCTCCTCATTGCATTATGGTGCATTCACACCGGCCGCTTTGTCAACGTCAAGCAACGTTCATAACGCTTCAAGTTTGAAGCTTGAAAGTTGAAGCTTGTAACGCCTGCCAGTTAGAACGCGCAGGCATTGAAGCTTGTAACGCTGGACCATTAAAAAGAGCACGTAGGCGGGGCTTCCTTTGTTATTGCATGTTCTGAGCGATGGCGGATCATATAGAGAGAGTGGCTTGGCTTTATTTACTCCGTTTGTGGATACACCCCATTCTTCAGATGCATTCTGAGTTTGAGGAGTTAAACCATTTGCTCCAGGAGCTACATATGGATGAGGTTTGCTTCCATCTGTCCCGCGCCCTGTTTGACGACTTCCTGCTTCATTCAGGTACGTCACTAGGATGAGACGTTCTGATTGGTTGACATGCCGCTTCAAGCGCGTCAGAAGTACAGCTAGCTGAACTTCTGTGTTGCTTGCGTTTCAAGCTTCAACGCCTGAAACGCTTGAAAAGCTTTGAAAGTTGACGCTGCTGACGCTCACAAAGCGACACAGAGACTCTGACGCTGGTCTGACGGACTCCACCATAGACTTTACATGTAAACTTGATGCTTCTGACGTTGACGGTTGGGCCGGTGTGAACGCACCATTAAGTGACTGCATGAGAGAAGCAGCTCACAAATCACTCTCGTGATTCTTTCTCCCCTGTTTCAGGGGTGTAACACAGACTGGACTTCTTGGGGAAGGTTAGGTTCTTCAACGTTTACAGCAAGATGTTGAAGATCTGCTAAAGAGAGCGTGATCACATCTGCAGTCACTAGAGGAGCAGCATCAGAGTTAATGATGTAAAGAGGCTGAACAAACTGATAAAGCAGGCTGGTTCTGTTCTGGAGCCTCTTGAGTTGATTGTGCAAAGGAAGATGCTTTAAAAAATTAAAAAATCACTGAAAAACCTCGGCATCCTCTTTACAACACAGTAGCTCAACAAATATAGTGTCTTCAGTCTGAAGCAACACAGATCGCTACAGGTGATCCTTCCTACCTGTAGCTATAACCTGCTACATAAGCTCTCTGAAGAAAAACTGATTTACTACAACAATTTTCTTACAGCCATTAAGAAAGTGTTTGAATCTAAATTGAATTGAATGAAGAAATGCAGTGACTCATATGAGACACACTGTAAATGGTGTGAGATGTTACATTTGCAAAATGAGACACAAAAACTGAAAAATGTNAAAAAAAAAAAAAAAACCTCAAAACAACAACAGAGATTAGAAATGATGTTATTGTTGACAAACTGAGCCTTATTTTCCTCTTACATTCGTTCAGATTTGAAAAAAAAAAGATTTTTTTTTTCACTCATCATCAGCAGCTGGGCCACATTACAGGCTGTTCTTCTTTGTGTTCATGATTTACATTGTGTTTGATATTCTTCCTGTCACATTCTTTCTAGAGAAAGCCTGGATTTTCTCTGTAAATAACTTTAAATCCAACAAATTCACACTGCATTTTATTAGAAATTCCATCCTTGCTAACTTGTACGTGCCCATCTTGATGAATTAAGCGGTCTCTAAGCAACACGAAGCACACACTGTCACTGTGTTTGATACCTGGAACTTCATCTGTTGTCCCAGTGGCTCCATGGGAACAGGTAATCAAGTTTGGTGAGGTATTGTCTTGGAACAGCAGCTACTGTATCTGCTGTGTAATTGAAAAGGAGAGTAAATGCGATGTGGAAAGACTGTGGCAAAGACTTCGCTAGGTTGAGAGAAACAGACATAAAAAGAGAGTGAGACAGGTTCATATAGTGTGTGTGTGTGTGTCTCCAGCTTGACTGTCAGGCAGTGTGGGACAGTGGAAACTTGCTGTCCCCTCGGATTCCTCTGCAGTGATGGCTATTGGTGTTCCTTTTCCCTTGGGAGCTTCTGTTCTGTCATCTGCTGCACACACGAGCATGACAAAAACACACAAGCACAATCCTCTGAGACAGCATCCTGGCTCAAAAGGTATTAAGTCAGATTTTTTTTTTCTTTTGGACTCCCTTACTCTTTCACAGCTGTGGATGGCGTCTTGCATAAGTGACTTTGTTTTCAGTGACATTAACATAAGGTACACATGCATACAATGGCTTATTGTATACAACACAATTTGTGGCATCTATTGCAGACTAGCACAATGACAACAAGGTCAATGCCTTGAGGAGATGTGCAATTCTTTTTTTTTCCCTTTCTTTTTTTTTGTATAAAAAGTGACACTGTAAGGCTGCAGCTACGTCTGCTTCTGTAAGGGAGAGCAAGAAAGATTTATGAATCTCTCTCCAGTTGCTCATTCTTGACATTTTCAGCTCAGTAGGTGGCTAGAAACCTTTTCAGCATAACAATGTTGTTGTGGAAACAGGAAATCAATTGATGTTTTTCTCATTTTGCTTCCTTTTACTTTCTGATGGAGAATCCATTAGAAATATACAAGATACCTTTTACCAGTTTATCAAAGGATTTATGTGCTATTTAACTTTATTGACAATGATAGATAAAGTCCTGTTTCAGAAAGTGAAATAAATTGAATGTTTTTCAGAGAACCATAAATTCTGTTCTTTGGACGTAATGCATGACACTTAAAGCGTTTATACATTTTAATATCATGGTTTATAAGCTTTTGTTGTGTTTTTGTCCTTGTTTTGTCTTGTTGATATATTTTTCATGTTTGTATTTGATGATCATTTATTTTGTCAAGTTTTTCTTGGTCTCATGGCTCTTTACTTTGGCTTTTATATGATATATTATTGTTTGAAAGCATCAAGCAGTTCTCAGAGCTTATCTTGCTTTTTCTTCTCTTAGCAGACCAGAAAGCTATACTAACAAGGAAGTTCAATATAACTATAACTTTCTAGGCTTAAAGTTAACAGGTATGATAATAATTCTAATGTCTTAATGGTTTTTTAGATGTCCCTAGACTTAAAAGAAAGGTGTGTAAGGACTGTTAGTTCTAGTATGCAGTTGCTATCAAGTCCCAAGTATTTATCTTTGTGTTACCCAGAGAGGACTTTGATCGTGCAACAATTAGCCTAGCAATATACTGTATATATTTTATTTTAATTTGCATTTATTAATCCCTTGTGGGGAAATTTGGCTGTGCATTTAACCCATCGGAGCAGAGGGCAGCCATCTTGAACAGCACCCGGGGGGCAGTTGCGTGGTTCAGTGTCTTGCCTAAGGATACTTCGACACGTAGCCTCTTGCTGGGACTGGGGATCAAGCTCCTGTCTCCTGATTGGAGGATGGACTACAGCTGCCTCAAGACAGCTGCGGGTTCAGTATCTTGCCCAAAGATACTTCGACGTAGCTTGATGGCACCGGGGATCGAACCCGCCGTCTTTCGAACAAAGGGCGATCGCCCTTCCGCTAGACTACACCCGCACCGCCTGCCTATTACTCATGTACTTGACATTCTCCAACTGCAGAGCAGAACATTTTAGTTGGATCTTTGTTTTATCAGTCTTTGGTTTAAATTTTAAAGGATAGTTTGAAAGAATGTTACAGATATATGAAGGAGCCAATACTCAAATGACGGGTCTTGCACTTAATGAAGAACACAGCTAACCACAGTTAATCCACGTCTACTTTAGCAATACAAATATGTGATTGTGGAGGCATCCACCTGTGTCTTCTGGAGTATTTTTTACAGAATCAGGCTTAATTTTGTTAAATGCACTCACTTGATTTGCCCGAATGAAAGTTGGTTTGTTGAAGCAGGTGTATAATCTGTCTTTCACACCAACCTTACCACGATAAGCAAACTCCTGTGGGTCCTGCAAAGTGCTTGTTTGTTTATGTATGTGAGGCTAACGCTGAAGATACGCTGCAGAATCTCACATAGTTGATCTACACAAGCCTTTAGGACTCTGGGACTAACACCATCTGGACCTGCTGCCTTGTTCCTGTTCAGTCTCTTCAGCTGCTTCTTCAACTGACTGCTAGATACAGACATATGGAAGGGAATGGCAATGGGGACACTAACTTCTTCTGATGTTGCTGGAGATGATGGAGCAGCACCAGAAACAAGATCCATGACTTGTCCATGACATAAGTAGAAGGTGAGATGCTTGAGGTGTGACAGGGAAGCTGTGGATGAAGAGATGGGGGGAGGCCTGTCTGGCTTGGGGCAAGACAGGAAGATGCTGAGCTTACTTTTAAACTGAACCTATTGAAAAAAATGTTCAGTTCATTGTCTCTATCCAGACTTCAATTAGGTTGATCCTCCTTCTGCTTAAAGCCTGTGATCTTGTCATGTTCTTTCAACTTTCATGCTACACACTACTCTTAGTATTGTTTTGTTTTGGTTAGTTCTGTAGTGTTGTTGGCAGCATTATTTCTTTTTGTTTCCTCTGTCCTGCTGCACTCACCTCGTTAGTGCTTATCAGGTTCACCTGCTGCTAATTTCATCAACCTGTCCAGCTTCACCTGTCTGCTCTTCCTCTTTAAAAGCTGCAGAGGAGCAGACAGGGGTCGCAAGTGTATTGGAGAATCTAGAGCCTTCTACAGCGGCGCTAGGGGTGCAACATGATACATACATGATCTGTGATCCCCACGGATCTCTCCCTACGGTTCGGCACGCATAAGGTCCGTGGATTGGTCGATGAAAATAAATAAAGAGTTGTGTTCACGTGGAGGACCGAGGCGCCACTCGTTCAATCCAAAAGAGAAAATCACAGCAGTAGTCATGGCTAGTGGAGGAGGAGAGGAGCACAAAAAAACCACCTGCATCATTCAAGTTGTGTGTATAGGAGCATTTTGGCTTCCCTGTAAAATAGTGATGACGGAAGAAGGGCGGCGAAGTGACGGTGAAGTGACATCCTCCTGGCGTGTCAGTGACAGGATCCAACACAAATGCACAGCGCAACATCCACTAATCACCGCAGCATTTAAACAGCCTTTAGCGGCACAATCCGACGGAGCTAAAGCGATAACAAACGCTATCGATGTGTTTATATCTGCAGACATGAGGTCAGACTCTGTTGTGCAAAAAAAGGGCTTTGTGCTGAAAGTGTTTAAGCTACATTACGAAATTCCGCCACACACCCGCTACAGAGAGAGATGATTGAATTTGATTCCAAATTTTATTTAAATGTTGGATTGACATCTTAAATTAACATTGAGTAGAAAATGTTGCACTAAGTGTTTTACAAAATAAATGGGGAGCAAAGTTTTATCTTTTCATTTTCTTTTCTTTCTGCTGATCCGAAAAGTGATCCGATCCGTGATTCAAAACCGTGATCTGAACCTTGAGTTTTTTGATCCGTTGCACCACCAATCGGTGCCTCCAATTTCTGTTCCCTGTTACCTGTGTAAATCTCCCTACCTCCTAATTTAGATTTCCTCTGTTCCTCGACCTCATCTCAGCCTACGTGTTTGTGTGTGCCTGAACCCGGACTGTTTTTCAACTCTGTTTTTGCCTGCTCCTTGATGGATCCCTGTGTGCTCCTGGTTTAGGATTACCCAGCTTCCAACTGTTTGATGGACTCTGACCCTCCTTCTGCCTGTTCCCTCAGGTTTCTTTAAGTGCCAGATTCAGAAGCAAACTGTTTATGCTGTGTGATTCTAGTTTTTATTCTCCCTGTTCACCATTATCACCCTTTTCCCAACAACTTCATTACAAACTGTTCTTTTTGTCTTTTCTAAAATTCTTGTTTTTTTTTTTTTGTTTTGTTTCAGTCAACAACATTTTTTTTAATTGTTTTTATTGACTGTAATAACCTTGAACCATTTAAGTTATATCATTGAGACGGTAGCGGCTGCATTATCCAGCAATACGGGTGATGGTCATCTCTTTGTGACCATTTTTCTTCACCGTCATTTTATGTTTTCTAATTTTACATCTCTTTACTCTGATTCTTGAGCTATTAAGAGCTTTTTAAAAGCCATTTAGAATATAGTACATTTTTGGTCTGTTTGAACTAATGTTTCTGTGTTAGTGAAAATCTGGTCAGTGTTTGTGGAAAGCCCTTTGGTTTTCCAGGGCATTGCTTATTTAAATCTCCCAAAAGGAAAACTGCGTCAAGCTATCGCAAGCAAAAACACTGTAGAATGTAAAGTAAAGGCCCATTTCTGTGTAAGAACATCACTTCCCTCCTGCTGTGGCGCCAAAAAATCCCTAAATAAAGCACTTCTGATGTCAGCGGTAAGTTTGACAGAGTCTTGGAAAAGATGCAGCATAAAGGTAAGCATCTTTTAAAATATTTTTGTGTTCAGATAAAATCCAGCCCAGTGTTTAGAAGCTGTGAGGCTGAGGAAAAGTGTTTCTATAGCAACCTGTAGTACTTTGATGGATTGCAAATCTCTTATGTTCTAGCACATTCAAACAGTCTTTTATAAACCTGCACATATGCACACACCTCATATTCATATATCTAGAAAAGTAGAAAACAACTCTTAGGTGGAGGTAAAATCTACTAATTACTCCACAACAACAGCAGCAGGGTCTCTTGCAACAGGAAGATATGGCTTCCATTCCACCAGACAGTTTGTGGGTGGAGGGAGAGATAGACAGAAGGTGAGTTCTCTTTCACCTCACTGGAAAAAAGCTTAATAAGAGCCAACAGCTCAGGTTTGTACAGACGCAAATAACACCATCTGCATCTGTGAAAGACATGGCTCCCTTCTGCTCACTGATATAAATCCTTTTGCCTGTACAGACAGCAAAGGATCTTTAGTTACCACCAGTAAACACGGGCTCTAGATTATTGTGACAAAAAAAAAAAGACTTTTGTGGCTGCATGCAGACATGCTACTGATCCGCTTCATTAATATTGATGCCGGCAATTCCACAAGGGTTCACAGGGAGCACAAATATCAAGGATATTCTGCTTTTACCAACCCTATCAAGTCAACTGCAGTTTGCCTGCCTGTCAAAGCACATACACGACACACACACAAAACAAACACTCTTATCTTCAGAATATGGCACAAATCCCTGGATTACAATGCTCATCACAGTTTGTCTGTGTTCTTAACTGTTAATCATATGAATCACGATCGTTTCATGAATATTTTAAGGGGGAATGGAGCTCATTTAAATCTCAGGTAAAGTCTATTGCTATTTCTAGGTAAATTAACCTAAAAAAATACAAAAACTGTAACCCTCTTCTGTGCCACCTAGCATTTGTGTAAGGATTACACACAAGCAGACCTCTTTCAATTACACGGCACCAAGGGCAAATTAAATTTAACCATGAAAAAAACAACAGCCATTTTGGTAGAATTGGTCAATCAATGTTTGAGTCAGCTTTGGTTGCATGGATACTCATAATGCAGAATGGAAAAGGAAGAGGAATGCATTAGCTGAAATATAATCTCTAAGTTGTGTTCTGTTCTCTGACAATGGGTCAGCAATTTAAAACTTTTTATCAGCGTTTGAACACTGGATAAGTCTCAGAACTGCAAGTCTTGACCACAATATTGAATGTTCAAGTTTCCATTCACCATCCTGCATAAGAAATACTGTCCACCCCTATAAAATGAATAAGTAGGTAAAGAAATACACTTAAGACCTGTCCAGGTCTCACCCATTGACTTGTCTCATCCATTGAGCACCAGTCCCCATGTGACCCAGCACAAGTGAGTATGGAAAATGAAAAGATGGTTTGGTTCCCTCCATAAAGAATTGACTTTGATAGTTCAGAGTGATGGTTTTGTGACTTTTAAAAATGTGCACTTCAGGGAATTCAGCTACCATTTTGACATAAATCAGCAGTTTTATGGATTTAAAAACCCTTGTTGACTTAAATGAGTTTTAAATAAAGGATATACATTTATCTGGTCATTAGTGTGGGAAAAATTGGTCCTCTACTTCAGTGGAAATTGATTTAAAGATGAGCAAAAGTCAAACTTGAGCAGAAAATTGAATGTAATCAGTTCAGCAGTTGTGTCTGGTGTCAGGCACCATTTAGCGGCTACCCTGTTGACAATTTAATTCATTCTGTGGAGACACACCATCACATCTGTTTGACATTTAGTGAGACAGTCATTTGTTGTGTAGCAGGACAATGACCCAAAGAGCACTTTCAGGCAAATTGAGAAGCTGAGCGATGTGTCAAAAGGCCCACAAATGTTATCACAAATACCGAACTGGCTTTGGAAAGCAAAAGTTCCCATTTAAAAAAAAAATTCCTTCCCCATGTCTTGTTCAACAAGACAAGTCTGAACAGATTCACTCTCACAAACAGCATACAGCAATCACTGCAATATTCTGCTTGTTATTTATATTGTGTTTTAATTATTTTGGATGTTATGTAATATATTAAAAATGCAATAGTTGGGCTAAAAGAGAGGGAAAAAAGAAGAAAGAAGAGGAGAAGATGGTGGGAGAGAGAGAGAAAACATTGAGAATCTGCTCGAACACCTGTGGAGAGAGAAAAACAAGACCAGAGAAACCGTACCATCGAGCAACTAATGCTTATAAAACAATTTGAATGTAATTTAAATAAAACACACCAGTAATGAGATACACTGTTTAACACATAATAGTAGCAGCTGCAGCCAGGAGCGAACCAGAACACATCCAGCCTCAAACTCCAAGAACCACCAGCACATCAGCTGGTGAAGGCACCAGAAAGTAACGGGGAGTTTGGAAGGGGGAGATAGACCACACTGATCGAGGAGCCTGAGACTCACCCTGAGACACAGACACTGATAAACACAAGCTCACATTCCCACCCTCATGCACACACAAACTCTCCCACACACCAACATAGGATAAGACGCCAGACACTTCCCCCATGTGACAACCAGCCCCAAATTTTCAGATTTGAAATCTGACCCATTTATAGTTTTCAGATCTAAACCAGTCAAATATTATATTCAGGTTGAAAGTAAATTCCTAAAGTTAAAAAGGCACATTATAAATACATAAAATGCATATTGTGCCTAATTAAACGTGTCACAGTTTCTTTTCAAATAGCTGTAATCCACCTTTATCTTGGCCCTGCTCAGACTAACTATTAGCCTAGCAACACTTAGCCTCCCAAACTAAGGTTGTTTCAAAAAGCTATCAACAAATAGTAACACATTCATTGTTTATAACTTTTCCACAGAAAACCGCTTCAAAAAATCTGATTCATCTGTAGTACACTTCAAAATGTAATATTTTCTAATATATTCACCAAAGATGCTCAGCCTTAAGTGAGGTATGATAAATGGTACATATTATTCTTGCATGGACGTTTGATTTTATTTCCTTTGCACGATGTCCTGCTAAAGTAATCGCTTGTAACTCTGATTATTTCAGCAGATCCACTTCGAAACATGGGCATTGAAATACAAAACTGAACAGCAGGAGCTTTTGACACGTAATACTGCGCGTGAAGGGCATGGGAGGTATGAGGGAATCATGCTTCCTGATTATCCTGACATTCTCCAGATGACAGAAATGAATGTGCATAAGCAGGGTGCCACAGACATCTCCCCTCTATGAGAGGGTGGCCTATGAGCATTCAACACACCTCCTCACAATCAGTCAGCTACACAGTACTTAAAGATGCACATCTGATAGTTTGAAGGGTGACATAAGTTAGCGTACAAATTTTGTTTCTTGCTTTGATGGTATCCTGCAATGTGCAGACAGACTACTACCAAATGCCAGAAAGCCTCTCAACCTGACAGTTCTTCTCACAAGCTTTGCACATCAGCTTGTGTGAAGAAGCAAGTGATTCCAATGTGAGAGGTTAAAAGCAAGCTTTTCTCTGTTTGGCATTTGGAGGCAAACCACACGGAAACACTTCCACAGATGCACGAAAACTCTTGTAATGTGTTGGCTGGGTGTACAGACATCTATAAGAAGAAGTAAAAAAATATATAACCACATGGTTTGGCTTTTTTTGTTTAAAAAAATTAGAAACTAACTTCAGTGAACATTAAATCATGAATATTAGATTCCTGCAGTCCACACAAATCAAGAGTTCTGCTGAAAAAACAAAACAAAAGCAAACAGAACAATCAGAGTGCACAAACATCAGGTTATATACCTTCAGTGCAGCCACAAATGTTAATTAAAAATAACATAATTTCTGCCCGAAACAAAAGTTACGGAATTATGCCAGTGATAATTGCATTACTCAGCGTCGAGTGAAGCTCATCCCAGAGGACAGGGCTTTAGCAGGCAGGCCCATCGCCATCCATATGGCTGTGGAGTGGGATGATGCACATCCAGGCAAAAGTCAAATTCCTGCTTTTGCAGATCACGGTGTCAGATGGTCAGCAGGGAAAAGCTCTCATTCCAGTCTGCATTTATTCAAGTTTATACAGACTTTTTTTTTTACCATCCTTCACATTCATGCAGTTAAAAAATCTGGAGCTGCCCTGCAAACCCAAGGGTCTGCCCTGCCAAGGTGCTGAGTCAGGAAGGGTTAACGGCATTAAAACCAAGGTCACCTAGGTGGTAGGGTATTTTTTTATGAGGATGGAAAAGTCCTAATTTTTTATGAAAATTTACTGAACATTGCTTTAAAGCCCTTAGCACTCTCTACATGAGGTTAGCTGCAATATGTCACCAAATATCAGTGTTAGACCAGGCCCAGATGTTCATCAGAGTGCAAAAAAGACCTTTAAAGGAAAGCAGACAGCCCAAAAAAATGCAACCTTTAGTTACTGAAAATTGCAAGTATTGTGTTGTCATTTTCTTATTTGAAAATATGTATTCTTATTTTTAAATGTTTAAAATTTTCTTACAATTTTAAATAAATGTTAAATAAATATTCGTATTCTTTTTTTCTTATCCTTGGGCAAGATACTGGACCCACAACTGCCCCGGAGCGGCTGTAGTCTAATCGGGAAGGAGGTCGTCTTCCGAGACTTAGACACGTAGCCTCAGTGAATTCCAAGTGTCCTTGGGCAAGATACTGAACCCCACAACTGCCCCCTGGGTGCCGTACATAATGGCTGAGATCTGCTCCTCACCTCACAGATGAGAATGGATCAACTGCAGAAAAGTCATTTCCCTTAAGAGGAATTAATAAAAGATATATTAGATCAAAATTAATTCTAATATTAATGAACTTTAAAGCGCCATCAATGTTGGATTCTTGACCATAGTGTAAAGAAAAGCAGATGACCTCATGGCAGTACTTTACTGTTAAATGATACAGTGCATGTTGATACAATGCAATAATGAAGATAACTACATACATAGCTTAAAACATTTCTTATGGAATTCTCTATAACTTTAAATAGATTGTTTCAAATATAAATTTATTCATTCAAATTTCAAACAGATAAAATTACTAAACTTTGATGCACATAACAAAAGTATGCTTTTGGTTCGTGAAGGTGCCTGTCTATGTATATGGTCCTGTGATGGACTGGTGACCTGTCCAGGGTGTCCCCTGCCTCTCGCCCAAAGACTGCTGGAGATAGACACCAGCTCCCTGCGACTCTGGACAGGAAGACGCAGGTTTAGAAAATGGATGGATGGTTCATGAAGGTTAGTTTTAAGGGATGAAATGATTAGAGATTAATAGTTTCTAAATGTTTATTGTATAATAGTAGATTTTTGAAAAAAATGAACAAAAACATGTACATTCGTGAAGTGGCAATGACCCACGTAGGTTAAAAAATGGTGACTGTACGCTTCAAAACATAGACATTAATAAAGAGTAGACTCCACATTGGCTGCTGGGGCTTGAGAAATGCAGACATCCTCTTGGACCGGTCTTCCTACCCATAGACATAAACCAAAACAGCAGAAGTAAATACAAGATGCCAAAGTTTGTTTGGAACATTATTGTTTGAAACAGTGAACCTTTGAGAGTAGGACTCAAGAGATTACTTTTCACATGAAAGATTGAACATTTCTATTGGTCACTCATCCACCCATCCACCCATCCACCCATCCACCCATCCATCCATCCATCCATCCATCCATCCATCCATCCATCCATCCATCCATGTTACTGGGGAAACTTGAACCTCCACCCCACAGGTTGCTTTAGAGCTTGATAAAGGTGTTTTCTGCTCTTTCATCCCGAAAACATCTTTGAAAAAGGTTAAATCACTAAAAATAAATTACCTATGTGTGTAAGGGTATACTTACACAGAAGGTATGAACATGGACGTTTTTAGAGATGTAATTGTACACTGAAAACACACTTAACACTAAAACTAAAAGCCTAATTAGACCACCACTGTCAGAATTTACTTTGCAATTTTACTTTTTGTACCTCTAGTTTTTTAAAACTTGAACTTCTCTCCCTCTGTGCTACCGCTAGCTTTGTCCGTTATTGGTTTAAACTCTGTCGAATTCCCAAAAACAAATGTGGGATATGTAGGATGTGAAAGGATCCTTCATTTGTAGGAAGTATTTGAAGAATCCTTGAAATTTGGACACCCTTAGTCGTAGTGCTGTGATGTTGCATCCTTCAAAGGATGCAGACCCTGAATTTGGACACGGCCAAAGATTCGCTCAGCATTTAGCCAGAAATCCATGACCATGTTTAGCAGTTCAGGTTCAAGTACTGTGACATAATAGTTCAAAAAACATAATAGATAATAGAGAAAACTGAACTGCTTAAAAAAATGACCAAAACATTTTACAAAAAGATCTCCTCAACATAAGGAGTGACAAATTTATGCTTTTTGCCCTCCAAGACACTTTAAATTCACTACACAAAACATTTAAGGGCTAAAAAAGAGGAATTTTCATGATACGTCTCCTTTAATCTGTACATTTACCTCGGGATGGAGTTGTAGCTCGGTCTCAATTTCTTCACAAAACCTGCCATTTTGTTTTTTTCCACCTTCTTCAGGGATTTGAGAAATTCTCAAATTGTTGCACATTCTGTCCTGCGAATCATCACATAAATTAGTCAGAGCCACCGTGCATTTTAACAGGTGCTGCAGCATCCTTTCAGGACACTGTCCGGTGTCCTCTGCCAAGCTGATTCTCATCTTGTTCTCGGCTCTAATTTGTCCATCCTCTGATTTCGATCCGTGACTGACATTTCTAGTCTAGATAATGAGGCCTTTGTGTCTGCAAATGAGTCTTTGTTTTCTTTCCTCAACTCTCTTAATTCCTGAAGAGTCTCTTCCATGTTCATTACTTCCGCCTTTCCACATCCTCATCCTGGGGAGATGACGGCCCTTTTTATTCTTCTTGTAGTTTATGCTGTTTCCCTTGTAACCATATCTCTGACTGTGCTCATGTTTGTCTTTGGGGACTTGAGTTCGCCCTCTTTCAATTAAGATGTCACATAATTTGATATAATTTTACAAAAAGCACTGATTGCCAAGGGAGCTTACACTCTGTGCATGTCTCAGAAGATGGTGTCACTGGAAGTCAGGGCTTAATTTTTTTACACTTGAGGCAAAGAAAGTGATTGGAACAATTTAATACAATGATGCATATGGGTGAGTGAGTTACTTTTGTCAATATTTTTTTATTTCCATTTCTTTTTGACTCATGCATCACTTTGAAGTGTTTCCAATCTAAGTCTTACATGGAAATACTCATCCTGTCTATTTATAAATGTGTATTCAAACACGTCATATGATTTTGAATCAGATTTTTGGACTATATCACTGTTATCCTTCTATTCATAAGTTTTGTGTGTGTAGTTGCTGAACTAGTGACCTCTCTTTAATGAGGACTTCATGCACCAAAACACACAATAATCTCCCCCTTTATGTAACTGTGGTCTTTTCTTACACAGCTGCTCTTCTTTTTGTCCTCAATGCATGAACATCACTGTCTTAATGTGTTTTATTGACCACAAATTCCAAACCTTTGCTGATGTCTTTTTTCTTCACACATCTGAATGCAGATGTCACTGCTGTTCACTTCGCAACACTAAACAGTTCTGCCATCTGTGCCCGAACAATGAACTCTCTTTCAAAGTCACTTAGATCTTTTCGTTCTGCCTTGAAACGAAATCTGAATCAGTTCGACCTGCGTAGTGTTTTTCTGCACGTCACTGAGCTTTGACTGCTTAATTGTACCGTGCAATGCACCTGTGCGGCAGCAGCTGCCTCCTTGTTGTGTTTCTCTGCTTGTTTGATTCAATTGTTACATTTTATCATATCACTTATTTTTGCAAATGCTTATAAGTTACAGACTCCATATTTCAAGATCAATAAAATTCGCCCATTTTCTTCAGCCATGCCATTAACTCAAGAGTATGTCTGACAGTAAGATGTAGTTATTGTAGTTATGGGATGGTGCTAATGTTGCTAACATTATTAGGAGAATTATTTTAAAGGAGAGGTTAATGGGAAAAAAAGACACTGGGAGGAACCATAGGAGACGTAAGTAAGATGTACTTCTGCTGAGGTGAAAGCACAGAGATGTTAGTTGGGTGGAGTTGGGGGTCATACACAGTTAATTCACACATCCAGTTCAAATCCTAATTATCTAAATCCATAAAACAGGCTTTGGTCAATAACTCGATGAGCATGAATTCATGGAATGTTCCATGATTCAGTTATATGGTGAGATGATCTGAAGTCCAGAATCTTTTATCCAATATTGGAGATCATGAGACAGCAAGGCAGGGTCAGAAACACTGAGTAAAATACATAAACTATGACTGAGTGGTGGACTGAGATAAACAAAGGAATGCAACAATCTGGCAGACTGTGAGCTAGAGATATAGGGATGTAGGATGGGTGTGTGGCATTGTGTTAATGAGTCAGGCCAGGTAAACAAAACAGAAATCTGTAACTAGCAAGGCTAGTTCACAACACTTTGTGGTCAGAACATTTCTTCTGGCTGTGGGTGGCTTTAGCTCAGGAGAAAGAGCGACCTTATTGTAATCACAAGGTTGGCAGTTCGATCCGGGTTCTCCTGTCCACATGTTGAAGTGTCATTAGGCCAGATATTTAAAGGTGCAATATGGAATATTTTCATAAAAAGCAATATTTTTAACAAAATAATGTGAAAACAGGTCAATAACTTCTCTTTCAGTTTTTATCTCTCAAACTACGCACGTGGCGATAAAACCTGAGTTCTCCCGAGTCCGAACGGCCTGTATCTGTTTCGTCACAACTCCTTTGTTCGTTAGTATTCATCAGCTCCTGCAGTTGAAACCACACCTAGCATGCTGCTGCTAAAAGCTGTAGCATAAGACGTGTCAAACAGGAAGACACGATGTCTGATGTTGCCATGCGCAGTGGGGCAGGAAACAGTATACCTTGCTCTCATAGGCTAGTTTGTTAGCCAATCAGAGTCCAGCAAATTCGAATAATGAATATGAACGAGCTGCTGACGAAGCCTGACGGAAGGAGACGGAACCAGCCGAATTTTAATGCAGACAGATTGAAAGGTCTGTTAATCAGTGTTTCCTGATGTTTTTTATATATAAAATGTTTCATATTACTGGTTAATACTTAAGAAATAACCACAAAGTCCTGAAATTTGTATGAAATGGCCTCTTTAACCAAGATCTGAACTCTCTTTTTGCAGCTGAAGAATTTCCCAAGTTGCATCTCTTTCAGATAATGCACAGCTCCATGATTAATATTTCCAAATGTTATGCACTTATATACATGAGCACTAATGAGAACTGGATCAGCACCAGACAAGCCTCTGTCTACCTGCAGGCCAAATCAGGATTTAGTTTGCTGTCCTCATGATAAAACAAGTTTGTCAATGCGTCCAAGTGTTTATCCGTTAGTGTTTTGGATCACTGAGACTCCTCTCTCAGTAAATCCATCAGTAAAAGCCATTGTCTGAACCTTTCTCTTTTTTTCCCATCTCAGAGTTTTTCTTTAGTGGCACAGACTCAGGCTCATTGTTTATTTCCATCAGTTCACTGGCTAAGTCTCTGATAGTCTGTCTCCAGGAATGTTTCACATTGTTATTTCTTCAGTAGGGCCAGCGGCTCTTTCACTGGCAGGAACATAAAAAAAGAAAAAGAAAACAGAGTATTGCTTTATAAAAAAAAAAGATGAAGCAGTTAGAGCGGGAGGAAAATAATTGGTGGTATTTATTAGGATCAAAAATGCAAAATGTTGACAAAAACATTTGATTTGCAACATTATTAGCTTGTTTTATTAGTTCATTTTGTCTCATTTTGGAGAAGTGAGACAAATAAACAAGGTAAAGCAGTTTGGTGAATTGGCCAATCACCACAGCCCTTACTTTTGTGGTTCCCTATCTCTGTTACAAATCATGACAAATGAGCTGGTTGAGGCTAAATGTATAGATACCCCACTCCTCAAGCCCCTGCATCTGGAACAACAAGCCGTTCACACAGACAAAGCTAGAGGGAGCTGTGGGTGTTTAATAACAGTCGGACTTTTTCTCTGAGAGCACACACACACACATATGTGCCAATACACAAATGCACAGGTGAGTTAATATCTCATGAGCACCTCACAGAATGGAGTCAACCCCGGCTGCTGTAACATGTAAAATGCAGGTTCTGTAGTCAGTAGAGGAGAGACAGAACAGATTTAAAAGGAAGCATTTAAGTGCTCCCTTCAGCTGTATCAAATCAGTGGAAATTATACCCACAACCCAATGCAGTCAGTTGCTCACTCAAGAGTACAATGTATGAATGTTGAACGCATGAGGCAGCATGTACTGTATGAAAGTCCACCTTAAACATAATTCTGAAGACCTTTCACAAACACCAGCAAAAACTTTTTAGACATACTTAAGAAAAAGTTTCCATCCTTCCAGCAATCAACCCCCCATCTATTTTACTTCTGGCTTTCCCCTGCTCTCGCTTTAGTGCGTCTGGCCCCACCCACTGGCAGGACTACTGCAACAGCTTTATGGGTCGCACCTGAGATTAATCAGCCGTTTACACCTGTTCTTCAGCGAGTGTATCTACCCATCGCCTGCCACTCTTCAGCGTCAGGTTGTTGAATCATGTTTTCTTCAGTGAAGAGCTGCACTAGTCTGTTCTTAGAGTGAAAGACCCATTTATCTCCAATCCAGTCCAGCAAGCAGAGTAGTAGCACCTCTCTGCAGCTTATCTAACGTTACCCTCCCACATTCCTATAGAGACAGCGTCTGCTCAACCACAGTCCAAATTAATTTAAAAAAATAAGCTCAAGAACAGTAAATCAAAAAAATCTGATTAAAATAAGCATTGTTACTATTTCAGAACCAAAAAATAAAATCATTATAAATGCAGCTTTTTGAAAGTAAGATCTCTTTCATCTAAGTCTTTGTACCTTAGATTCAATCCTTCTTTCATCGTGACTGCCTGAATCACCTTATGTGACTCCTTTTGATGTAAAGGAGCAGTGGCTCTATTCTACTGAGCTCCCTCTGGATGATTCTACCCCTCACCTTATCTAATGGCTGAGCCCAGCCGCCATATGGGGGAAGGTTACTTCAGCCCCTTGTATTTGGGATCTCATTTTGTCAGTTGAACATGGATTAGGAAACAGAGATTTGCCTTTGCTTTTATCACAACTTCTTCTTCTCTATAACTGAACATACCAAGGCTCTCATTACTGTAGACATGGGGTGTTTCTCAATGTCAAGGAAGGAGGCACTGTCTTAGTAAAGGAGGCGTCTTGCTTACGAGGACATTGGAACAGACTTCACTCACGTGATCGCGGCTGCCTGCTCACGCGCACTGTTTATGTCCCGCCCATCGCCCATGGAGCAAGAAATGTTAATAAAAATAAAATAAAATAAATGTGGCAGCGAGTTAATACCTTCTAGCCACCGAAGCTGCAACTACAAAGCAACTAACCAACTGTATAACGGCTTTGGATTTAAAAAAAAAAAAAAACATTTTAAATATAAACCCGATCAGTTAACTTACAGTTAAACCTTTGAAGTAGCTGCTGCTCCTCAACCGCCTTTTTTGAAAATACCGCGATGTATTCTGGGAAATTTGTGACCGAGGGAAGGCATCAAGGCACATCCCATGTATCCTTGGTATGTCAGCTAAACAGCGGGCAAACCGAGTACAGATGCCTCGGTAGCACATGAACATTGGAACGCGCCTTGGCGGGTCCCGATGACGTATCTCCTAGGCAACTGGGGCGAGACTAAGGCTTCAAGGCAAGGTTCCTTGGCTTTGAGAAACACCCATGGTCTCAATCCATGGGTCCATCACCCTCACCATCCTGCCACCAATTGTGAATAATATACCAAAGTACTTAAACTTCTCTGCTTTAGGTGAAAACTTACTCTCAAAACCAGAGCAGGAATTAAGTCTGTGGAGATTCTCAGATGTCTTGGACTGTCCGGGTTATGAGTTTTAAATGATTTTCTTTTCATTTCTCATAGAATTTTACCAGGGTCTCCTGTGATTTTATTTTGGAGGGTTTTTGTGTTTTCTGTTTTGATGTCTTTCTGTGCTCTTTATTTTTTTATGGTCAGTAAGTTTAGTTTGTTTTCATTTTCATGGAGTTTTTGCCAGGGTTAATTGTGATCTTATTATGGAGCGTTTTTGTGTTCCTGTTTGCCTCAGTGTCACTGTGTTGTTTATTTTTAGTCAGAGATTTTGTTTTGTATTTTGGTTTTTATTTTGAAGACCTTTCACCTATCATCGAAAAGGCTTCTTCAGTTATGCTCAATGTTGAAAGTTCAACATAGACTTAAAGGTACAATATGGAATATTTTCATAAAAAGCAATATTTATAACAAAATAAGGCTTCCATGGGGTGTTTAGAGGGTTGTAGAATGAAAATACAGTATTTCCTTTAAAAATTATATTTGACGTAAAATATAATAAAATATCAATTTTGATGAGCACGACGTTTGCATTTCGTTTACATCTACCAGCCAATAGCTGGCAGAGCAGCGGGCACCATTTTGGGTTGCCTTATACCATAAATAATCCAACACAGTGAGGCTGGTACTGTGGAGTCTGCAGGTCAAGCAGCTGGAAGCACCGGGGACATGTGGTGATTATATACCTTATTTGCTTGCCATATAAGGGTTTCCCAACACGTGACTTAGCAGGGTTGTGTGGGAAAGTTTTTATTAGCGGTTAGCTAATACAGAGCAGTAGCTGGGTGAAGTGGGGGGACTCCGGGCTGCGGGTTCAGCTGGAGGATACACCACGGAGGGTTTTGTTGCTGGTTGAGAAGTGACGCGTGCAGGATGGTGTGTGAGGAGGACAAAAGATCTTAGGAGGAACTGCAGGAAGTTTTGGTTTGCTCAAGAAGAGCCGCGGGGAAGCTACATGAGCTCTTTGCCACGGATTGATTGAATCAATAGCTACGTTTACATGGGCACATTTAATCTGAATAAACGCCCAATCGGATAAAAAAGACGTCATGTGAACATGTCAATCAGAATGTTTTGATCTGATGCAGCCTGATCCGAAAGAAATTTACTTCCGATCGAGAGGGGTGGTTTTGTCCGATCTTCATTCGGATAGACGTGCATGTACACACCCATTCGGAAAGAAAGGATGAAAAGAGCCCACTGAGCATGCGTACAACTTCAGCGTGACGTCTTTCCGCTTTCGCAGACCCAAGTAGAAAACATGGCTGGAGGTAAACAGAAGTGGTCTGCTGGTGCAGTCATCCTGTCATCCTGCTCTCCTCTCCTGTGGTGGAGGAGCAGTAGCAATATGTATTCAGCCGCTAGCTTGGTTAATGCGACCAGTAAAAACCCAAACATAAAGGTAATCACCCGCAGAGAGTCCATATAGGGGATAACGTGAGTCAGCTTGAGCACATGATGGGGCAGGAAAGACGTGCAGAAAGGACGGAGTTTGTTTACTTTTTTTTCTTCCCCCGGAAAGACAACTCGCTGTGCGCATGCTCAACTCATTTAATCTGATTGAGTGCTTGGTGCATGTGTACTCATGGCATGATCAGATCATTTCAGTTAGTGTCCATGTAAACAGGGATTTGGGAATTCAGATCGACCAAGATTTTAATCAGATTGGGGAAATTTGGCGCATGTAAACGTAGCTAATGACTGAGCGACAAACAGGTAGGAGCTGCTTTTATCAGAGTCAGTGTGTGATCAGCATGGCTGGAGAACATGATTAGTGAGCTGAACTCATATTTTATTGTCCTGCTCTGATCGGGGATCTGAGTGGGTTTGGTGAGGAATATTGGTTGACCTCAGCAACAGGGGTGGGGCTACTACCCTGGCACCCTGATGGGTGAGGGCTTTGTGCTGTTGTTGTGGTGTTCATGTTCCATATTCCACCTTTAAACTTTTAATCAGTTTTATACACAGATGTCTTAAGAGTAAACTGAGTGGTTTACAAATTTATTCTTTAACTTTCTAGAACAAGATCATTCAAATGTAATGTGTAAAGCTAACAAAATGGCAAATTTATTCCAATATACCAGACTTACAGTAGAAATCTGACAATAGATCCTAAAGGCTTTTTTTGTAGCTCCAAAATGGTTCAATGTGTTTTGACAATTTCACAAAACACTGAGATCAGAGGGTTGGGCAGATGTTTTAAATGATTCCAGAGGATGGCATTGACCCATTTTGCCATGCTCACATGATTTGTGTATGCACTCATTTATTTTAAACTAAAATTATTACCACAAGATTTGGTGTAGATTGCAGGAATTATGTAGGATATACAATGTCTGTGCAACGTTTCAATATATGTGGGAGAAATGTACATGTCATGGGGTTGTATGCAAGTTAATTTAAAAAAATTTCCCAGTTGACCCCTCAAACCCATGCCTGAGGTTATGATGGAAAACCTTGGATGCTCCTGTCATATGAGCTGACTGACAGTTCAGCTTAAGTCGGTATTCTGATTTCATGCTCACGTGAACCTTCAGCTTTGCAACAGATCTATTAAAAGAAAACTGCATTTACATCATGTTTTCATGTGTAAGGTAACACATTTCAGGTCTGTCATCTTTATTTAGTTCTTTTTTAGTTGAATTTCTCTTCTGGGATAAATAAAGTATTTTTCATTTCATTCATTTATCTTCTGCTTTACAGGTTTGATTCAGTCAAAGCAACAAAAGCAGATAATTGTGCTCAAGTTTTACTTTATTCTGCCATTGTTTCAGACAGTAAGCCTGGTATTTTTTATATTTACATCTACTCAGAAATGTTTCCATCATACATACTGCTTGGTACAAGTACTGTGATTACAGTGTTTCAAATCTGATAAATCTTCAGTTCATTTTGAGCTACAGCCAAGGACAAAACTACATCAAGGTCTTTGCAGAGAATCTGCTCCCCAAGGATGTGCCACTGAGGTCCATCACATACGGAGAGAAATAAAGGACATATCAAACATCTACAGGCTTTGGGCCTTTGTCCTGATGGTATACGAGTAGTCACCAAATGTCACTCCTGATTGAAAATGCTGAATATTCCTGGTAATCTCACTGTTAAATTAATAGCGTTCAACTGTACATCCACTTATAAAATTACAATTTTTTTCATTTTTCTGTAAACCTGTATAAACTGGCAGGGATCAACCATGAGTTTGACCTACTATAATCTATTTTGTGTCAGTTTTATAGTTGCCAACCATCCCTCATAATACAGAATCATCCTGTATTTCAAACTTTAAATATGCAGTGTCTATAAACGTGATAAGAAACATTAAAGGTACAGTAGCCTGTATAAGAATTAGACCTTGTCGTCAAATCTGAGTCCTGCAGTTAATGTAGAAAAAAAAAAAAGTCCGCTCTCAGCCACTCACCCCCTCCCCTCTTTGATTTTTCTGCAGGGTTGCCAGTTCCAATGTTGGTCCTTGTTTAGTTTCTCTTGTGTTTGTTCAATTTTTGGGAATGTCTGAAGGCATTTTATTTTCCTAAGTGCGTTTGAACGCCCCATCACGTGCAGCTCGGCTGCTTAGTTGGAAGGATGTGGTGGTTTATTACTTTTTGCTGCTGGTCGTTGTGGAATTACAGCTGCTTGTGTTGAAGACTTGGCAGCCTTGGAGACTCACATGTGATTCATGATGGAACCAGGATGTCTGGATGTGTAAATAATGATTATGGTCCAGGATTGCTTTTTTAAAATGACAGAAACTAGCGACCACCCAGCTGGCTGAGATCGAGATCTGTTACAATGTGACTTTATTTTCAACATCGGTGGGACATTATAATGTTGTGTGAGTATTTTACTTTAAAATTCTTACTTATTGTACCTTTAAGAGAGTAATGCCACAGTGGGTCCTAGGGAAGGGTACATACAGTAGCCTGTGTTAGTGAGTACTTAAAATATAACAGCATCAGAACTTCCTTCACACTGAGAAAAAATTGCAGCAATGCAGCCACATTCTAATAGGTTGAGTAAGTCATGAGTGAAGCAGGTTTTTCCATTCTGTTTGAAGGGGGCCTAACCAATACTAAAATAAACAAAAACAACAGACTGGACTCTGATGTCATAATTCTTTTATGTTCCAACAACAACCCTGGGCACACATGTAGTTAGAGATGCATCCTTTTCTCTCCAAAAGTCCATGATCTTGACTCTGACCTTCTCATTACTTCCTTACTGTTCTATTTCCCTTAGTCTTGGTTTGTTGGATCAGAACAATAGAAAAAAGAGAATCAAACTGTAACATTGCAGTTCAAAGACTGGACTTGAATGCATCAGGAATTAGGCAATAGGGGATTTAAAAAGTTTTAGGTGAAAAGCAACAACACAGAGCAAGAAATACAGGACAACAACTAGATCTTCCTCTGGGGGCAGTGCAAAGAGCAGAACTCCAAAAAGCAGTCCAAATTGAAAAAAGTACTGATAATCCTTTTTCTTCTATGGCAGAAGCTGAAGTTCAAAATCCAAAATCCCCAAATCCAATATCCAAAAACAGACATAGGTCAGACATTTAGATTGATAATCTACACAGTCTAGACTGCAGCAATGTGTCATTGATCTACAATAAACTGTTAGCTAACACTAACAGTTACAACTGTCATTATTATACAGCCTTCAGCATTTATGGTAGAATCTGTTCCACAGACCACAATTAAAATCGTAGTTGTTATTAAGCCACGTAGTGAACTTCCTGAAGAAGCTGTGCTTATTGAAAGCAAACATTTGAAGGTATAAACCATAAAAACTACTTGGAAATATTAACTACTTTTAGTATGACAAGTGAAGACCTCCCACCATTCATTTTTCCACAGTTTCCCTGTCACACCTAAACTGTCTCACCTTCTACTTCAGTCATGGATGCTGTTTCTGGTGCTTTTCCATCAAATCCAACATCAGCAGAAGCTGGTGTCCCCATTCCCGCCTGTCTGTCAGGTGAAGAAGCAGCTGGAGAGATGGAATAGGAACGAGGCAGCTGGTCCAGATGGCATTAGTCCCAGAGTTCTAAAGGCTTGTGCAGATAAGCTATTTGGGATTCTACAGCGTATCTTTAACCCCAGCCTCACACTGGAGAAGGTACCAGTTCTATGGAAAACATCCTGCCTTATTCCAAGACCAAAGACATGTCATCCATTGGCCCCTAATGATTACAGGCCTGTTGCCCTAACATCTCACATAATGAAACTCTTGGAGAGACTCATGTTGGTCCACCTAAATAAGCAAACAAGCACCGTCCATGACTTACTGCAGTTTGCTTATCATCATGGGGTTGGAGTGGAAGATGCCATCATACACCTGCTTCAGCAAACCCACTGTCATCTGGACAAAGCCGGCAGCACTGTGAGGATCATGTTTTTTTTTTTCTCCAGTGCCTTTAACACAATTCAGCCTGTACTATTGTGTCAAAAACTCCAGAAGACACAGGTGGAGGCCTCCACAATCACCTGGATAAAGACTACCTCACAAACAGACCACAGTATGTGAAACTGAAGAGTTGTATGTCTGACCAGGTGATCAGCAGCACAGGAGCACCACAGGGAACTGTACTCTCACCATTTCTTTTCACTCTGTACACCTCAGACTTTCAGTACAGGTCAGAGTCCTGCCATCTACAAAAATACTCTGATGACTCTGCAGTTGTTGGTTGGATCAGAGATGGAGAAGAGACTGAGTACAGAGAAGTGGACCACTTTGTCTCCTGGTGTTCGAACAATCATCTCATCTTGAATGTGAACAAGACAAAGGAGATGATTGTGGATTTTAGGAAGAGCAGCAACATACCAAAACCTATTTGCATCATGGAGAAGAAGTGGAGGTAGTGGAGGAGTATAAATACCTGGTGTTCACCTGGACAACAGACTGAACTGGAGACACAACTGTGATGCTGTTTTTAGGAAGGGACAGAGCAGACTGTATTTCCTCAGGAAGCTTAGATCCTTCAACGTTTGCAGCAATGTTGAAGATCTTTTATAAGTCTGTTGTGGAGAGTGTGATCACATCTGCAGTCACCTGTTGGGGGAGCAGCATCAAAGCAAGTAACATGAAGAGGTTGAACAGAGTGATAAGGGGGGCTGGTTCTGTTCTGGGGACTGATCTGGAGTCTCTTGAGTTGATTGTCCAAAAGAGGAGGAAGAACATAATGGAGAACCCTCATCATCCTCTTCATAACACAGTAACTCAACAACAGACTGTCTTCAGTCAGAAGCTTCTTCAGATCTGCTGCAGCACAGACCGCTACAGGAGATCCTTATTGCCCAAAATGTTATCGATTTCCAATAACTCCAATAAATAAACTCCAAATCTCATGAGAATCCATCTTGCAGCACAAGGTTATCGGTGCATCCCTACTAAATACTACAGTGAAAAGTCTAAATTTCAGCAGAACATAGCATGACATGAACAGAAACAAAACAGGAAAGCACATATTGTGAAGCTATTTGATGTAAAGTCATGAACCAAAGTAAAAAGGAAAACTTTAAGAATATAACACTTGTGCTACTTGAGGGCTGCAAAAGGCAATGTCAGGAATCCGTTGCTCGGAACCAGGCCACACAACAGCAGCACTGATGTGCCTTTCGTGCTTTGATAAAAAATTTCACATGTTTACTCCCCAACATAACCTAGGCTTCTCCTCTTATTTCTATGCTCATTTCAGAGCCTTCGAGTCAAAAAGAAAAGGAAAGGGAGAGAAATTATCAGAGAATAAATAAGTCCCGTTGCATCAGTGGTGCAGTAATGTGTTTCTAATGATCATCTAAAATGAGAAATCCTCTCCTATTAGGCTGAAGTAATTAATAATACACAAAACAAGGTCACAGTGAGCAGGAAAACAATGACATGTGCACGACTAACGAGCTTGCTGTATGGATTTATTCCTGCGACAGAGACGCGAAGGTGCAGTCAGAGGGCTTTGTGTTGCATATTATGAATACTTTGACATCAAAACATGTCATTACAAAATTTTATGGAAGTCTGCTGTTCGTCACTGCTGAAACTCATCTGATTACTAAGATGCAGCCAGTTTATCTTCAATAAATGAAGATAAAATACGAGTAATAGAGTGTTGTTGTTCTTTTATTTTGATTTTTGCAGCCATGTAGCATTTGGAGTAACAAATGCAATTTAGAGTCACTAATAAGATACACAAGGCACTACAAATTATTTATTTATTCCCAAAGGTGAGATAAATCAAAAAGAATGTTTGGCTGACTGGTTT
This sequence comes from Pachypanchax playfairii, assembly GCA_006937955.1. Taxonomy (NCBI): domain Eukaryota; kingdom Metazoa; phylum Chordata; class Actinopteri; order Cyprinodontiformes; family Aplocheilidae; genus Pachypanchax; species Pachypanchax playfairii. The sequence continues at coordinate 465,045 of SSNP01000151.1, read as the reverse complement.
GCTTTGAAACCTTTGGTATCTTGAAGACAGCATAAACAAACTGCTGCAAAGATCCAAATAGTTTCCTTTTTTATTTGTGGAAAATGGTTTCTGTCAGATCAGATTTTTCTTTCAGACTAACGGTTCGTTTTTACCGTAACTTTGTATTGCTAGGCTTTTAGAGCTGCTGCATGTTGTGTTTTCCTGTGCTTCTTTGCTCCTGCTCCTTATTTCATGGCCCATGGATCTATGCCAAGACTTATCCTTTCAAAACCATGTGATGTCTGACAGCTTGCACATACATTACACTTTGTACTATCGTTTTCCTGTATTAAGACCATGACATAAAATGTGCCATATCTGGCCGCAGTTTTCACTTACAACATACTTTATACAGTAAATGACCCAAATAATATCAAGTAAACATAATCTGTTGTAAAATGAAATATACAGTTACAGTAAAGTAGGAGTTAACACTACTGAGGGCATTAAAACATGTTTACTCTTCTTACATGAACAATAATATTTTCAGATGACCAAATTATAAAGCAAACAATGTAAGCAATCAAGTAAATTACAGAATAACATTTCTGGATCAAAACTCAACATTATTATAGAATATATGAACAAATCTATGAGCAATCTTTAAGATTTGAACTGCAGTCCAAATAACAAAAAGGCAAGAAAAAAAAAACTGTTTAAATGCTTAAAATGCGCAGTTATCAGATTAGTGTGAACCTCTTAATTCAACCAGACCTAGTGTTAACATAACAGTGATGCAAAAACACAAATGTCTCTGTGCAGCATACAGTACGTCTACCAGAGTGATCCCATGTGACCTGTCAGGGATGTATGTACATATCAGCTCTCACTGGTGTGTTGAGTCACAGACATCTTGTACGAGGGCTGGGGTCACCATCACCAACTCTAACGGAAAATCCCAATGACTGCAATAAAGATGCAATCTTGAATATATTTCTTCTATTTTGTTCTTCTAGTTCCAATGCAATCATTTCAGTTAGGTGTGTTCAAGCAAGACAACATCTAAGTATCTAAAACAGGCAGGAAAATGGGTCACAAGGAGTAGCATTATAGAACACTGGATTGAAGTCAGTAAAGCCGTTTTCAGACAGATGTTTAGGAATATCTTTAACCAGAGTTGTTTTTTCAGACAAGCCACTGTTTTGAACGCAAACACCATGTTGGAGAACGTCTGCTCTTGTTTCTAGGTCTTCAGCAGGAAAGGTTCTGGAATAGATTATGCGGACAGATTCTGGAACAGTGCTTTCAGATCCAAAAGCGAAACGGACGAAGCCGGGAACATTACCATCTTACATGGGCTGTCCGAAAGGTGCATAAGTGTTTTTTTTTTTTTTTTGCCTGCTTGTTCCTTCACAGAGTCATAGGGAGGTGGTTCCTGTATCCAGTGGTCATTTGGTGATGCCCTGAAAAACTTACCAGTCCATCACAGGGTCATGTGGAAAGGGACAACACCCACTCACAACTAGGGCTAATTTAGAGTTGCCAATTAACCTTTCCTGCATATCTTTTGTCTGTGGTCTCTGAAGGAAGCTGAAGTCCCCAAATAAAACCTGCATATGCATGAGGAGAGGCTGCACAGTGGCACAGTTGGTAGAGCTGTTACCTTGCAGCGAGAAGGTCTGAGGTTCCTGCATGGAGTTTGCATGTTCTCCCCGTGCATGCGTAGGTTTTCTCCCACAGACCAAAAACATGCAAGAGGTGAATTGGCAACTCTAAATTGTCCCTAGGTGTGAGTGTGTGTGAGTGGTTGTTTGTCCATGTGTCGCCCTGTGATGGACTGGTGACCTGTCCAGGGTGTCCCCCGCCTCTTGCCCAAAGACCGCTGGAGATCAGCACCAGCTCCCCTTGACCCTGAACAGGAAGAAGCAGGTTCAGAAAATGGATGGATGAATGAGGAGAACATGCAAACTCTAAACAGAAAAGTCCTGACCTGGTTTTGAGCCTTCTTGTTGCAGAACAACAGCACCACACAGTCCTGGTTTGATGGATTTATAATCATTTTACTATTGTATTAAAGAGGCCATTTCATACAAATTTCAGGACTTTGTGATTATTTCTTAAGTATTAACCTGTAATATGAAACATTTTCTATTTAAAAAAATGTCAGGAAACACTGATTAACAGACCTTTCAATCTGTCTGCATTAAAATTCGGGTGGTTCCGGCTCCTTCCGTCAGGCTTCGGCAGCAGCTCATTCATATTCATTATTCGAATTTGCTGGGCTCTGATTGGCTAACAAACTAGCCTATGAGAGCAAGGTATACTGTTTCCTGCCCCGCTGCGCATGGCAACATCAGAGTTGTGTCTTCCTGTTTGCTACGTCTTATGCTAACAGCTTTCAGCCAGCAGCATGCTAGTCGTGGTTTCAACTGCGGGAGCTGTCGAATACTAACGAACAAAGGAGTTGTGACGAAACAGATACAGGCCGTTTGGACTTGGGAGAACTCGGGTTTTATCACCACCTGCGTAGTTTGAGAGATTTAAACTGAAAGAGAAGTTGTTGACCTGTTGTCACACCCACTATGAAGGTAAGAACACCTGTGGAGCTAAAATATTCAACAGAAACCTCAGAAAAAAACGTTTTTAATGGAAGGGCCTCTTTAAACAACTGAGTAGAAAACAGCCACAATTTGATCAAGTTAGCAAGTTCTTCTGACAGGAAAAGTGTATATTACAGAATTTTACTTATGTATTTTTTGGGATCTTGGTCTCCTTGTGTAACTAGTGATAGCTTGTCACAAGTTGTTGCTCAAGACTCAAGTGGAGAAACATTTTAATACCACCTGTTACATGATGTTTGTCACTGAATCCCATCATGCAACTGTTTTCCCTTGTGTAAACACTCTGCAGTCATGCTACTTACACTATTAGGAAATGCATATGTAGAGCTATTTATGTAATGTTGAACTAAAAGATGAATTCAGATTTTTAATTAGGAAAAGAAAATGCCATCTTACTTTGGTGTGTTAGCATCCTCAAATGTCCTCATTAACTCTAAACACTGGAAGATTACAGCTGAGACCTATGGGACAGCCAGTCAAATTAGAGATGGAAGAAATTAAATTTAGTTCTTATGATGGTGCCAAGATGTTAACAGAAAAAACAAAATTATCTCAATTCATCTTGGTGAGAACTATATTTGTTGTAAACAACATTGTGATCCAGAAGGAAGAACGTAACCTCACAGTCCTTCACACTCCAATAATAATATATAACATTTACATTATCATCTTGTAAACCAGTGAAGAACCTTTTCAATATACCAGTTATAATGATTCCAGAACTTTTGTCTTTTCCTGCATTATTTCTTTAAATAAAGACGTGAAAGATTTTTTGTTTGTTTGTGTAAATATTATTTCGGAGTAAAGCTGATTCTGTTGTTTTGCATGGTGTTTTTGTAAATTATTGTCATAACTGGGTGTTAGAATCACACTAGGCTGGGTCTGTTGGAGGCAAGAAGGAGACACAGAATGGTCTGCATCAGTGCTTAATTTGTAAATCCAAAGTTACCGGAATGCAAATAGCGCTATGAGACCAGAATTCACTGAGGCCAAACTGATAACGGAACGCACACACATAGACAACCGTCGGACCAGACCGTGTAAATTGTCAAGCAGGGCTAGAGAAAGTGAGGATAAGCCCAGAAGAAGTAAGTTCTACTGCCTTTTTGGAATTTTGGTGCCGCTATTATTTATCCCAACCTATCCCCATTTAAAAAGGGCATCTACAAAAGGTAGAATAATATTTATTGATGAACCTTCCTCCAGAAGCCCCACTTCAGAAGATCTTAATTTTTCCTTCAAGTCATTCAGGTGAAGCCACACTGAAAATAGCATGATAAGTCAGTGCCCATTGTGTCCTGATGTGCTGCAGGGGTGACACTGAGCTGCCTCTGTGGAGCTCCTAGTCGATAGGGACTTACAACCTCAGTGAAGTGCCCAGCAAGGCAAAAGCAGAATAAATCCTTTTTTCTCCTTCTCTCCCTAACACAGGACTGAGCTGGCAGTAGTACAAGGCTGGGATAAATGGAAGTACATCAGAGTGGAGGAGTGAGATTATGCTGCCTGGGATTTGGATTTGGACTCTGAGGAAATGCTGAAGGTGGGAGTACAGACTGAAGTTCTCACCTAAGCAGTGAAGGCTGGAAGAGGGCAGTCAGCTAAAAGATGAGAAAGACGCCTCAGATGCAGAAAGTTTCTATTAGTTTTTCAGTCTGTACACAAAAAAATGCTTTAAAGAATTTTTGTAAACTTATGTGTCTGTATTTGTCGAACTGGAACAGCTGTTTGCAGTAAATGTGACGATTTTACGGTAAAATCCAATCTAAAATGTTGGTGCTCATGTTAAATAAAGAGTATAACTTGAAGAGCATTACATTGCTTTGTTCCATCAGAAATTATACAATATTCAAATATTAACATAAATGTTTGTTCAGAATGGGGGATTGTGTTGAATTGAGGATTCAACCCCTGGCTGCTTCTTTACGACTTTTTAAAACTAATTGGTATTAATAACTTACTGTATTTGATTAGTATTGACAATTGCTTGAAATGTTTTTATGAGGCTAACTTTGACTCTGGTGTATTGATATAAATTGGACTTGATATTTCTCTAAAAAGCCTTGGAATGACCTTTGTTAGTAACTGGGGTTTCATTAATGAATTTAATTTAATTTAATTGACAGCAACTTTAAAGTTCACTTTCATGCCATGCAGTGAATGAAAAGATTGACTGATACTCCAACATTTAAAGTGTTTGTGAAACGCTCAGGTCACAATAAAACATTTAGAAACATTATAACTATCTTTAATGAATCATGGTACAAATTTGTGTCGTTTAACACTTATAAGGCAAATATGAATGGTTTTATGAGCTTTGAGCGAGTCTTAATTTTGAAGCAAAAAATCCGGAGGTGATGAAATACAGGAACACATTTCTTTGTCTAAATACTGAATGGACATTGAGAATCATTTGTCAGCTATGTTTTCATTGATAAAACTGAAATGCTGAATAGCAAGTGGTTATAACTGTCAGGTTCAGTTACCAGGTAGGGGGGGGTTGAACTGAACTCCAAAGCGGCCCAACTCCAAGACACACACACGAGAACCAGGGATCAGTGAAATCAAGTTTATTGTAAACATGCACAAGTCAACAGTACAAGGAATATGAAATGTGCACGATGAATAAGCTCAGGACTGGACTGCAGTGGGGTGGAAACTCGATCCTGGAGGAGACGTGTGTTAGTGACACATGAAAACAGCCCGCTGCAGTGTGCGGGAATAGTACTCGGATACTCACAGTGACGCGGTGACTGAAGCTGCGTGTGGTGAGATCCGAGGGACACTGCAGCGGGGGTGGTGCTCCAGGAGTCGAGGCAGTACGGTGAGGTCCGGGACGCGGTGCTGTCGATGCCTGCGTGGGTCCAGCAGGGGAGGCAGCAGCGCGCTCACCGGAGAGGTGTGGATCCAGAGGCGACCAGGGACAGACAGGAGCCAGAGGGGAAGAGCCAGTCGCGTATCTCCGCAACTGAGCTCTAATTCTTCCGTGTCAAAACCAGTGCTCACGATAGGCGGGTACNGAGTCCTCTATCCGGCTCCAGGGGCTGTCTACACAGTCGTTACTGTGGCAGGATTGACAGCAGCGCGGTGACCGGTGAGGCACTCAGAACTGGAGGAGCGCTCCAGCATATATGACTACGATATGAAGGGAGAGAAGGCAGGTTAGCAGCACTAACAAAACAACTGTCATAATTATTCCCTGGCCACTCTGTACCACGTTAAGGTTGTGTAAGAGAACGAACTGGCGCCTGTCTGTGGTTCTTCCTCTGTTTAAATACCCAGCTCTCCTGAGCTGGGTAACGATCCACACCTGCAACCACTGATGACTGCCACGCCCTGGAACTGACAATTAGTGTCACAAGCACCACACTCACCAGCTGCAGAGATCCCCATAGTCACCAGTGAAAACACACAACTACAGTGAAAATACAGCCATCACCAAACATAAGCCCAACACAAAACCCCAGACCCTGACAGGACCCCCCCCCTTAAGGGGCGGCACCCGACGTCCCAAACACAAAACCCCAGTACGGGTGGGAGGTGGGAGGTAAGGCAGGGGGGACAAACCTAAGGTCAGGGTCAAACAAACAAAAAACCAGGCTAAACATAAACACAGTCAAAAACCTGGAAACCAAAAGCGCCCTAGGCGCAGAGAGTCAGGAGGCGGCCTAGGCCCTGAAGAGTGGCTCCTCGACTCCAGTCTAGCGGCCGGCCTGAAGACCGCTCTAAGAGGCGTCCAGAGTCTGGTGGACGGCCTGGAGGCCGCTCTGAGAGGCGCCCAGAGTCCGGAGGGCGGCCAGGATGCCGCTCTGAAAGGCGCCGACAGTCTGGGGGACGGCCTGGAGGCCGAGAGGAGAGGTGCCCAGACTCTGGAGGACGACCTGGAGGCCGAGAGGAGAGATGTCCAGACTCTGGAGGACGACCTGGGTGCCGCGAAGCCGTGAGGCGCAGCGCGCCTATGGTGCGGCCTGGACGCCGCGGAGCCCTGAGGCGCAGCGCGCCTATGGTGCGGCCTGGACGCCGCGGAGCCCTGAGGCGCAGCGCGCCTATGGTGCGGCCTGGACGCCACGGAGCCTTGAGGCGCAGCGCGCCTATGGTGCGGCCTGGACGCCGCGAAGCCCTGAGGCGCAGCGCGCCTATGGTGCGGCCTGGACGCCGCAAAGCCTTGAGGCGCAGCGCGCCTGAGGTGCGGCTTGGGCGCCGCTGAGCGTTGAGGCGCAGCGCGCCTGAGGTGCGGCTTGGGCGCCGCTGAGCGTTGAGGCGCAGCGCGCCTGAGGTGCGGCTTGGACGCCGCTGAGCGTTGAGGCGCAGCGCGCCTGGGGTGCGGCTTGGACGCCGCTGAGCGTTGAGGCGCAGCGCGCCTGGGGTGCGGCTTGGGCGCCGCTGAGCGTTGAGGCGCAGCGCGCCTGGAGGACGGCCTTGGAGCCGCAAAGCGAAAAGGCGCAGCGCGCCTGGAGAGCGGCCTTGGTGCCGCGAGGCGAAGAGGCGCAGCGCGCCTGGAGAGCGGCCTTGGTGCCGCGAAACGATGAGGCGCAGCGCGCCTGGAGAGCGGCCTTGGTGCCGCGAGGCGAAGAGGCGCAGCGCGCCTGGAGTGCGGCCTGAGAGCCGCGGAGTGAAGAGGCGCCTGACGTCTGGAGCGCGACTTGAGAGCCGCGGAACGAGGAGGCGCCTGGCATCTGGAGTGCGGCCACTGCTGCCAGCAGAGAGACGGCCGCTGATGCCGAATGGAGGTCTGGGTGGTCTTGGAGGTCTAGGCGGTCTGGAAACTGGATCTGATGCCATCGGGGAACCGTCGCGGACGGCGACGTCCCCGGACCCCGGTGTTGGAGGAACGTCGCGGACGGCGACTTCCTCGAACCCAGTCTGAAGTGTTGGAGGACCGTCGCGGACGGCGACGTCCTCGAACCCAGGCAGAGGCGTTGGAGGACCGTCGCGGACGGCGACGTCCTCGGACCCTGGCGTTGGAGGCGCGTCGCGGACAGCGACGCCCTCGGACCCAGGCGTTGGAGGCACGTCGCGGACGGCGACGCCCTCGGACCCAGGCGTTGGAGGACCATCGCGGACGGCGCCGTCCTCGGACCCAGGCGTTGGAGGACCGTCGCGGACGGCGACGTCCTCGAACCCTGACGGAGGCGTTGGAGGACCGTCGCGGACGGCGACGTCCTCGGACCCTGGCGTTGGAGGACCGTCGCGGACGGCGACGTCCTCGAACCCAGGAGGATGTGCTGGAGGACCGTCGCGGACGGCGACATCCTCGAACCCAGGCGGATGTGCTGGAGGACCGTCGCGGACGGCGACGTCCTCGAACCCTGGCGTTGGAGGCGCGTCGCGGACGGCGACGCCCTCGGACCCAGGCGTTGGAGGACCGTCGCGACGGCGACGTCCTCGTACCCAGGCGTTGGAGGACCGTCGCGGACGGCGACGCCCTCGAACCCTGGCATTGGAGGCGCGTCGCGGACGGCGACGCCCTCGGACCCAGGCGTTGGAGGCACGTCGCGGACGGCGACGCCCTCGGACCCAGGCGTTGGAGGACCGTCGCGGACGGCGACGTCCTCGAACCCTGACGGAGGCGTTGGAGGACCGTCGCGGACGGCGACGTCCTCGAACCCTGGCGGAGGCGTTGGAGGACCGTCGCGGACGGCGACGCCCTCGGACCCAGGCGTTGGAGGACCGTCGCGGACGGCGACGTCCTCGGACCCAGGCGTTGGAGGACCGTCGCGGACGGCGACGTCCTCGAACCCTGGCGTTGGAGGCGCGTCGCGGACGGCGACGCCCTCGGACCCAGGCGTTGGAGGCACGTCGCGGACGGCGACGCCCTCGGACCCAGGCGTTGGAGGACCGTCGCGGACGGCGACGTCCTCGGACCCAGGCGTTGGAGGACCGTCGCGGACTGCGACGTCCTCGGACCCGGGAGGAAGCGCTGGAGGGCCGTCGCGGACGACGACGCCCTCGGCCCCTGGAGTTGGAGGACCGTCGCGGACGGCGACGTCCTCAGACCCGGGAGGAAGCGCTGGAGGGCCGTCGCGGACGGCGACGCCCTCGGCCCCTGGCGTTGGAGGCGCGTTGCGGACTGCAACGCCCTCGNGCGACGTCCTCGAACCCAGTCTGAAGTGTTGGAGGACCGTCGCGGACGGCGACGTCCTCGAACCCAGGCAGAGGCGTTGGAGGACCGTCGCGGACGGCGACGTCCTCGAACCCTGGCGGAGGCGTTGGAGGACCGTCGCGGACGGCGACGTCCTCGAACCCTGGCGGAGGCGTTGGAGGAGCGTCGCGGACGGCGACGTCCTCGGACCCTGGCGTTGGAGGAGCGTCGCGGACGGCGACGTCCTCGAACCCAGGAGGATGTGCTGGAGGACCGTCGCGGACGGCGACGTCCTCGGACCCTGGCGTTGGAGGACCGTCGCGGACGGCGACGTCCTCGAACCCTGGCGTTGGAGGCGCGTCGCGGACGGCGACGCCCTCGGACCCAGGCGTTGGAGGCACGTCGCGGACGGCGACGCCCTCGGACCCAGGCGTTGGAGGACCGTCGCGGACGGCGACGTCCTCGGACCCAGGCGTTGGAGGACCGTCGCGGACGGCGACGTCCTCGAACCCTGGCGTTGGAGGCGCGTCGCGGACGGCGACGCCCTCGGACCCAGGCGTTGGAGGACCGTCGCGGACGGCGACGTCCTCGGACCCAGGCGTTGGAGGACCGTCGCGGACTGCGACGTCCTCGGACCCGGGAGGAAGCGCCGGAGGGCCGTCGCGGACGGCGACGGCCTCGGACCCAGGCGTTGGAGGACCGTCGCGGACAGCGACGTCCTCGAACCCTGGCGTTGGAGGCGCGTCGCGGACGGCGACGCCCTCGGACCCAGGCGTTGGAGGCACGTCGCGGACGGCGACGCCCTCGGACCCAGGCGTTGGAGGACCGTCGCGGACGGCGACGTCCTCGAACCCTGACGGAGGCGTTGGAGGACCGTCGCGGACGGCGACGTCCTCGAACCCTGGCGCAGGCGTTGGAGGACCGTCGCGGACGGCGACGGCCTCGGACCCTGGCGTTGGAGGCGCGTCGCGGACGGCGACGCCCTCGGACCCAGGCGTTGGAGGCACGTCGCGGACGGCGACGCCCTCGGACCCAGGCGTTGGAGGACCGTCGCGGACGGCGACGTCCTCGGACCCAGGCGTTGGAGGACCGTCGCGGACGGCGACGTCCTCGAACCCAGACGGAGGCGTTGGAGGACCGTCGCGGACGGCGACGTCCTCGAACCCTGGCGTTGGAGGCGCGTCGCGGACGGCGACGCCCTCGGACCCAGGCGTTGGAGGCCCGTCGCGGACGGCGACGTCCTCGGACCCAGGCGTTGGAGGACCGTCGCGGACTGCGACGTCCTCGGACCCGGGAGGAAGCGCTGGAGGGCCGTCGCGGACGACGACGCCCTCGGCCCCTGGAGTTGGAGGACCGTCGCGGACGGCGACGTCCTCAGACCCGGGAGGAAGCGCTGGAGGGCCGTCGCGGACGGCGACGCCCTCGGCCCCTGGCGTTGGAGGCGCGTTGCGGACTGCAACGCCCTCGAACCCAGGAGAAGGCGGACAGCGATCGACGGGTCCCTCAGGCGGACAGCGGTCGGCGGGACCCTCAGGCGGACAGCGGTCGGCGGGACCCTCAGGCGGACAGCGGTCGGCGGGACCCTCAGGCGGACAGCGGTCGGCGGGTCCCTCGGGCGGACAGCTGGCGTCGAGACCCTCGGGCGAACAGGAGGCGTCGAGACCCTCGGGCGAACAGGAGGCGTCGGGACCCTCGGGCGAACAGGAGGCGTCGGGACCCTCGGGCGAACAGGAGGCGTCGGGACCCTCGGGCGAACAGGAGGCGTCGGGACCCTCGGGCGAACTGGAGGCGTCGGGACCCTCGGGCGAACTGGAGGCGTCGGGACCCTCGTGAGACCTGGAGGCGTCGGGACCCTCGTGAGACCTGGAGGCGTCGGGACCCTCGTGAGAACCAGAGGCGTCGGGACCCTCGCGAGCACTGGAACCTGGACCCTCGCGAGAACTGGAACCTGGACCCTCGCGAGAACTGGAACCTGGACCCTCGCGAACTCTGGAACCGGGACCCTCTGGAACTCTGGAACCGGGACCCTCTGGAACTCTGGAACCGGGACCCTCTGGAACTCTGGAACCGGGACCCTCTGGAACTCTGGTCCTGGGTGCGTCGCGGACTGCGACGTCCTCGAGGCTGGAACCCATGTTCAGCCAGGAGCGGGTCCGGGCAGCAGAGGAGTGGAGAGCGGACAAAGCATCTCTGACACCGGGTGGAACGGTGGGTGCTGGGGGGCTGGCAGCAGCGGATGAAGAACAGGCATGAGCTTTAACCTGTTTGTAGCAGATGCAGCTTCCCCGGGCTATGGCAATGTGAACGGCCAGGTCCGAGACCTGGGGAAGCTGCCGAAACTGTGGGTGCTGTGAAAAAATGTCCTGTGCCAGTCCAAGAGAGAAATGAATGTACTTTAAGTCTGTGGACTTAAAAGCTGCTGCCAGCACCCGGTCCAGTCTCTCCATGGGGACCTGGA
>SSNP01000151.1:396421-449387 GCA_006937955.1 Pachypanchax playfairii | reverse complement strand
GGGGGGTCTGCGGCGGCGGCGGGGGAACGTTACGACAGTGAGCTTTCACAGGGGACCAGTAGGGGGAGAGCGAGAGCAAAACTTACTTAGTTCTGCTTTAAATAAAATCCTTTTTTAGTATTTCGGCTTCTTGTGCTGGAGTTGTACAAAGGGATTCATCCAGTGCTTAATTTGTAAATCAAAAGTTACCGGAACGCAAATAGCACTATGAGACCAGAATTCACTGACTGATACCGGAACGCACACACAGACATGTATGAACGCACACACATACACAACCGTCGGACCAGACCAAGCGCAGTGCGCCGGCGCACAGCGGGTGTAAATTGTCAAGCAGGGCTAGAGAAAGTGATGATAAACCCAGAAGAAGTAAGTTATACTGCCTTTTTGGTATTTTGATGCCGCTGTTATTTATCCCAACTGGCGCCGTTAACGGATCCTAGCAAACAGTTACCGGAACACACCCTTTCAAAATAAGACAGTTCCCGGATCTTGTTCTGGCTTAAATTAAGCCCTGGATTAATCACTCTTAGGTGGACATCTATTGGCTGCTGATTGACTTACAGTGACGGCAAGGTGAGCAAAAGCAGTTAGTTGCAGAGCGGAGAAGTGACAATGGAGGAGCATATGAGAGTTGCCGGTCCCATGAATGAAAAATTTGCTTTTCAAAAACGTCCCGACAGAACCATGGATAACAATAGTGTTTTTCTTAGCTATTATTAAATGAGAATAAAAATAAGATTAATTAGATTAATTAATTACTGCTCAAAATTAAATAATCTCAACCAATTTTTAATCTCATGACAGCACTAATAAGAATATAAATAGATAAATAAATTGTCAATTTGCACTGTGGCGGCATTTTTCATCAGGGCAACATAAATCATCAGAACACCACTTATGGGTGCGACCCAAATTACTGAAGTTATTAAAGGGACTTAAGGCAAGATTTGTGAAAAACTACACATGCATTTCCAGTTTATTCAATGCTAACGGGTCATGAAGCATTAAAAACCCAAAATAACGAGGCCATCCGCATATGTCTGTTGCCTTGGAAACGCTGTGTGCTACATAATGCGCTGCAGTTCGAAGTCCGAATTTCCCGCGCAGTTGTAGGGATGTGACGTAAATTGACGCTGCATGCGCGTTGCCGACAGCTCTTGAACAGGAAGAACATGGCCGCCGTGGACTTGGATTCAAACACTGAAGGTATACTTATGGATGTTTCTGCAGCCAGCAAACGACCTGCATCCACTCTCACCCCCCAAAAAAGTGGCACCACGAAGAAAAAAAAGACTTTATCAGCGGCATCTCGTGAGTCTAAAAAAAAACATGACCGAAGCCGGGCAGGCACCCGCATAAATATTGGATATGCGTTGGGTTCATGGAGGGAACTTCAGCTGCATTTGGGAGTGAAAACGGATGCTGACATGGCTCATTTCCTTGTGACCAGGTGAGAAAACATTATAGGTCGTGTTTAGAGCCTGATACAGTATGAAAATGATGAGATCAAATCAAATAACAGAGTGGAGAGACCTGACGTGAAGTATGTTAGCCTCCCCGGTGCAGTGCTGTGAAGACGAACAGTCTGTAAAGTGTCTGTGCGCGCTCCCGTGCCGGCTTGGCTGGTGGCTGCAGTTAGCCACAGCGCCTGTCGCGGCAGCACTGAGTCAGATTTTGTAAAGCTGCCTTAAGTTCCTTTAAGTGTAATAAAGGGGGACCAGAAGCGCCCAGAGTGTCTAATATGAAGCTGAATATGTTTTTCGGTGAGTATCCACTTAGACAAGTTTCATAACAGCTTAAAGTTATTTTGTGCTGCTTTAATCTAATATTGTATTTACTGTACAGCATTTTGGTCCAGTGCAGGTTGTTTAAAAGTGCTTTATAGATAAAGTTGGATTGGATCTAAAATATTCACATACTTTATTAAAATGAGCAGGTGTGGGAAAGTCATGTCAGTTTGCTGGGAAACAACACAATGCAGAACATTATCAGAATAGAAGATATTGTTTTCTGTTCCTTTGCAGTTTTATTTAGTTTCTGCTCTTTACCTCTGGATAAAACTCACGCCCTCACAAATCCCCCTCTCTGACGTACAGGATGCGTTTCTACTTCATCTAGACGATGTGTTTTCTGACACACACAAACTCTCTTATTATCTCACACACACACACGTCTAATCGTATGTAGCTTGTTCACAAAAATCACACAAACCTACACTCTGACGAGGAGACAGGAAGTGTGGGTGTAAAACGAAACGAGACGAGAGACATGACAAAGAGACATGAGATCATTGCATGGTTTTCCTCACAGTGATAAGGACAGAGGAAGTGGACATCAAGTGAGACACTGTAAGTAAACAGGTACATATAAGGTCATGTTGTGTTTAACAAAATCATTGCGCAGGATAGATAAGGATGTTAGTCCCATCATGGAAACACTCAATGAAGATGACAAACTTGATATTAATGACTTATAAAAACTGGAAGACGTGTATGATCATGTATCTTGCTACAGTCTCAGTATTTGTGTTGAACATAATTGTTTGACTAAAATGAACCGTGACACTGGAATATTGCATCATGCTGTGGGCCATTTCATGGAACAACTGGTTTGTTTAACAGCTTTCCATGCAACACCTACATATACAGGTGTAAAAATAAACTGTCATCATTGTATATACAATATGTTCTACAAAAGACCTTTAACTGAGGTTAAAGAAATGGAAAGGCAAAGAGTTTATTTGACCGTGCCAACGTGAACAAAAACATGATACCTGACATTTATTCACAGAAGAAATAAAAAGTCATTGGAGTTGTTTGGTTTTAGAGAAGCACTAGCAGTTACTGCACCTTATACCTCAAGACTTGAGTGTATTCATGATGTGGAACACTCACTCACTGACATGTCTGCATCGACTAATGCTACTACCCAATCACACTGTGTGTTAACGCTGAGTGGTTCCCAGTGAGTCGGAGGGTCTTATAATGCCGGCTGGGGTCTAAGCAGGTGCTGTTGGTGTATGTTGAAGGATCCGAACTTGCTGCTGATTTATAGAGCATGGTGAAGGAGCAGGCGTGTAACTCATGGACACACAAATAACAAGGAAACTCCTTCTTGGTGAGCTCTCAGAGCTGAGCAGCCTCGTGACTGCTGTAACCATGAGGGAAGTTTTCCAATTTTGTTGCCATCTGTCCATCTGGTTGTCTATGTCATGGAGAGCACAGTGAGGTCATCATCTAATGTAAAGGAGGCCTTATATGTCCGTATCATGTAAAGTAATAACCCAAAACATTGTAACTACCTCCACTGTTGGTGCCTCACTTGACATCAGTTCCCGGCTACTTTTCCATGACATAAACTCTAAAATATATCTGAGTTAACTTGTTTTGTTTGACACCAAGGTGCATGAGATCATTGTTCCTCAACACCCTGCTAGTGTCAGTTTGGGATGACTTCTGTCAGTATATACAGACTGCTGCTGCTCAAGAAGCCCCAAAAAATGAGCTTTCACTTTCCAAATATCTTAGATGTGACACAGTCTGTTAGTACTGAATAAATATATTCCCTCCTTCACAGATCATGTGTTCTCTCGTCAGTGAGGATAAAACATCTGTTTAAACTCCACCCACACACAGACATATGAAATGACCTTTTAATCATTTAACCGAGAGTTAAGCAGTAATGTCCTAAACCTACCTGTGACGACATAGTTTTAATGAGTCAAATATGACTCATTCTTTTGATTTCTCTACCCTGAAAGTTCAAAAAAACATCAGGATGACTTTTTAATATTACAGGGGCAGGACGAGTTAGATTAATTCAATAAACAACAAAAGTAGGTGTGGCTGAGAAGAAAAATGGAATCTAGGTGGGCCGATCACTGGCTTCTCTTGTCTTTCATGTTGGAATTAAAGCATATACTAAATCCTATTAAGTCCAATTAATTACTTATTCGTAAGTGTGTGTGTTAGCAGCACTGTCTGTATAGAATATGGAGGTCTGTATGAACAAGTCTGAAGGGCTCATTGGTACATAAGTTTCAAAGACCCACTCTGATCATCATCTTTGATCAAAATGATAAAACCTGTGCCTTTTTCTAGGAAGTAGTTTCTGCATAGCGGCAGTAGCTCATTAGTAATTTGTGTCTGTGCTGTGGGTGGAACGTTAGCACAGAAGATCCCCCTTTATGTCTCTTTAATTCACCAATCATGAGGCAACTGCTGTCATTCTATATCTCTTATGAACCCCAAAAACTACTAACAAGGGAAGAAGACTTAAAGGGTCAGAAAGAGTTGAGTGAGGGTGCGAGGTAGGCCAAGCGTGCACACATCCATCCAGACTGACAACAGTTACTGATCTCAGTCCAGGTGAAGGAGGTCAAAGGGTCGTTCCTGTAAGCATGACCTACAAGAGCATCTGCAGCCATACCATCTGTTTTAATATAATGTAGGTTTCTGTTGACTGTCCCAGCATCAGTCATTCATGTGGACCTGAAAGTAGGGATGTGCGGATCGATCCTGAAAGATTGATACCTCCGATTCCAGCTTTTTATGTTTTGGAATTGATTATCTTATTAAAATATCGATATTTTAGTCATTTTAAGTCCATATGTAGTTTGTCATTAACTGGAAAACTGTATAAATCATGCTCAGTTGGTGGAACTACTTTTTCTTTCGCCTACCAAAGTGTGTGATGTTACAGTATAAAAGCAGAAGGATGCAGAGCGGCGCTGCTCACCTGTTGTTGTTGTGCGTTTGCTGTCAGCTAGAATTAACACGGCAGAACAAACACCGTCATGTGTGGAGCAACTTTAGTGTCACAAACAGCATCGATGCAGTATATAACGTGTAAGAAGACTGTGAGTTGTTCACTGGTAGCATGCTATGTGCTTTTACA
The DNA here is from genome assembly GCA_006937955.1 of Pachypanchax playfairii. Classification (NCBI taxonomy): domain Eukaryota; kingdom Metazoa; phylum Chordata; class Actinopteri; order Cyprinodontiformes; family Aplocheilidae; genus Pachypanchax; species Pachypanchax playfairii. The sequence goes on along the minus strand of SSNP01000151.1, from coordinate 444,488 downwards.
CCGGCAGGATCTGTAGAGGAAGTTCACTGTATGTACTATCAAAATAAATGCACTAACTTCCATTCAAGAATTACAGATGGTGTCTGGAATATTAACTTTCCTTCTCCAAATGGATGCAGTAACTCAGTGTTCCTGCCCTGACTGAACCAACACGTGGAAACACTAGGAGAGGAGAGGAGAGGAGAGGAGAGGAGAGGAGAGGAGAGGAGAGGAGAGGAGAGGAGAGGAGAGGAGAGGGTCCAGGTAGGACAGAATGTGGAGTTCCATTTCTAAATTGGAGAAAGTGATTTAAATCATCTGGTATTTAGGTATTTATTTGTTGTAGTCAAATGAGAACAGCTGCCTTAAAGCAGAACTAAGTAAGTTTTGCTCTCGCTCTCCCCCTACTGGTCCCATGTGAAAGCTCACTGTCGTAACGTTCCCCCGCCGCCACCGCAGACGCAGATGCTCTGCCGATGTTCACCCGCGACTGAGCTCTCTCTCGGTCCCAATCATTTGGTTGAAATCTTTGCGCTCCTAAGGGTGGCGTTGCTAACAACGGCAAGGGCTTCATGCTTGTATTTATGTACGTGAGTGTGAGTGCCGTAAAGCAGGTTTGTTCTCGCGAGATTAGTCGGGTCCGATCCACTGAAAGTTGCAAGTGCTGCTTTCAGGACACAGACCCCGGAGGGAGGGGAGGGACCCACGAATCACCTCGCCAAGTCCTTGTTTACCCCCCACAGGGACTCTAGAAAACATTTATTGAGGTGAAAAAACTTACTTAGTTCTGCTTTAAATACACTGATTTTAAAATGTAATTTTCCAAACAGAACATTTTTCAGCAAAGTATCGGTATCGGATCAGTATCGCCGATACTGGTCTGAAATTTACTTGGTATTGGATCGGAAAGAAAATTAGTGGTATCGCACATCACTACCTTAAAGATTTTGTTAGGGATTTCCATTCTATTGAAAAGTATTTGGTCATGTCTTCATGTACATGTATGTTCCCTCGAGGTGCTGCTTCTTCTTATGACTGAACATTTAAAGGGTGTTTGTGTAGCTTTTATCTTAAAGCCGTGAAAGTTTACACATGTTCTAGTAACAGCAGGAGCCACAGCTGGTGCTTCACTCCAGCAGATGTTAATTAAAACACATGATCAGAGGATAAACAAGCCAAACCCCTTTGTGGGATGGTTTTTACTCCAGAGTTTACAGTTTATAAAGCCTTGGTTCCTGTTTTTCTTTAAATAACATGTTGCATTAACACCATTTGTCTCCTCAAAGAAAACACCTGTGTGACTTTGTCGAGTGTCTGTGGGTTTCCTACTTGTGGAAACTCACACGTCGCCACAGACAGACGCATAAATAGATCCTGTAGTTCAGTCCTGACACATCATTAACCTAAAAATCAGTTTGTTTCTTTCTGGAGATTGAAGGAGGTTCTTAAAAGTAACTGTCCCACTGAAAACATTTGACTCAGAGAAACAGACTTTAAATCTGAATCCTCAGTCGTACAAATACTGTTGGCACTTAGACTATATTGTGTAGCTAGATACAATATTTTATAAGAAACCCATACATTTGTTATAACTCCACTGTCAAAGTTACTTTACAGACATTACATTAATTAGTTGTTTCACATAATTTGTTGTTCAAATAACTGTCAGTTTTGCCTTAAAAAATATTACATATTATCTCGTTTTCATTTGTCCAGCTCTCCTGCCTTCTTTTTTTTCTCTCAGTCTGTGAGTTTGGGCTTCATATTGTACAGAGCAGTAAACCCTAACTTTAATTTATCTTCAAAACACCAAAACATACTTCTTAGCTCTGATTATAAACAAAAGAAACCATTAATTATTTCTCCTTCTTGTCCATGTTCTAAAGCAGCCGACGTCTTGACTTACAAATCTGAGGTAAAACTAATACAGTAAATTCTTTGTATTTGACTTTCTGACCTAATAAACATCGGGCCTCTCAGTGTGGAGATAAGACACACAGGGCTGTTCTATATGTCACACTAATATTAGCAAAGAATAAGCTCTGAGTTTGGTTAGTCTTAGATAGTTGGAGACCTTTTTTGTAGATAAAATAACATGAGCATCTCTTTCCTGGTGGATTCTTCAGTTGCTTGTGAAAGAGGAAAAAAAAAATCCTTTTTCTCAGTCACGTTCACCACAGAGACTTTCAGGGAATTCAAAGCAGCTACATTCCATGTAAATGTCTCTTCTACTAATCATTTGGCTACTGCTGCCCCCAAGATGTGTTTTAGTGGTTAGTTACCATCCTGTGATTCAACTATTAAAAGGAAGCTGGAAACCCAGCTGGGATCTGTAGACACTTTGTAAAAAGATTAAAGTTTTCCATGAGCTCATCAGCTCTGAATTTGAAGGGAAAGTCTTTTCTCAGCCTTCTCCAAAACTTTAGACAGCAACTGTATTCTCTTATTTTTTCAAACTTTTTGTTTTTTACTGATCTTCATAGAACATGCAGGTGCATGAGCATCTCATAGAATAAACACCAGCATGGAAATAACTTTGCAACTGCAACTGAGCTTTGGGCGAGTCTCAATTTCGAAGCTAATAAACGCAGAAACACAGGAGCGCAGCTCTTTGTTTACATCTTACATGGACATTACATTATGTTGTCGTGTTTTCATTGATAAAATGATTAAATGCTGTATAGTAGCTGGTTGTAGCAACAATGCTTCATTAACGGATTTCTCTACATCAGACCCAGACAATGATGAAATCACTCACACAGAAATAAAAGACTTCATAAAGACAAACATCGTGCTGGTGTTACTTTTTGCACAGCTGTCAATACACAAACATACACACACAGTCGAGCGCCTAAAACTCAGAACTTATTCATAGTAATTAAAGCCTGATAAACACAGATAATCAGAAAAAAGAAACACTCTGATCAGATCAAACTGATTCGGATCAAGTCGCTTCACTGCAGCTCCAGATGCCGGAGGTCTCTTGTCCACCTCCGAGGCTCTCTCATCAGCAAACCCAGCAAATCCTGCTTCTCAGGCCCCCTCGCCACCTGTGGCTGCACATTTTTCCTTGTCAGTTTACACACAATCACATGTGGACCTGGAACAGACTTTTCTGTGGCACAATGAAATACTAGTAAAACCATGAGAGATTTCTTGGTGGATTTTGCTCTTTTCTTTCCTTTCTCTCCTGCTACAGTCGTAGCCCAAAAGGGAAGGAGTTCGTCCTCTGATCAGGAGGTGAGTGCTGATGGCTGATTCGCCCAGGTCGCAAAACTAGCAAGGATTGCTACTGTCAGCAGTCAAGATACTGAACCCCAAAACTGCTTCCTGCACAGAGGGCAGCCCTCTGCTCCTCAGGGATGGCTCATGCAGTAATCAGTTTCCTTTTGTGTAACATACTTGGCCAGTAAATAAATAAATAAACCTTCGTATGCAGTGATCGGGCTGTTTATCCGTAACATTTGTGTGCATCCACGATGACACTGACACTGACTCTGTTTGAGCCGCAGAACTTGAAGCCTGTGAATCCAATTTCAGCTCAAACATATACGACACATCAAAACTTGTCCTCTTTACTCTGTCTCTTGTCCTGAGTCACGGCTTTCTTGTTCACTAACAGACAAACGCCAAGAAACAACAGATTGCTGATTTTATTAAGCGTGTCTGCAATGGTTTACATAGCTTTGTTTGCATTCCCGTTCCTGCTTTCGTCACTTCCGGTTTTACAAAAAAAGTTCAGAAATGTGAAGCGATATTCTGTAAATATGCATGTTTGAGGCTTAACTGCCAGAAGTCTGTGCATCCAGATTTATGTAGGAAAGTGTCAACAGGGCATAAATATAATATTTATTGAGACTAGGTTGTAAAATCACGCATAAAAATCACAAGACAGGTCAACAAACAACAAACGTGTATTTGCAAGATTAGCAAAAATATGTACAGTAAACCTGCTGTGAGTTAACATTTGAATTTGAATGACTTTGTTTTGTTTTTCTCTCTTATTTTCTTCAAGTTTGAAGTTAAGGACTTTTTTTAGCCCCATGAACTGCTTGGGTTTTTATAACAAAACTTCTCCTAAATGGCAACAAAACCAGATACATTTTATGTGTATCATGGTTTGGCTCACAATACAGCATTTCACAACATGAACCCTAAATGTTGAAACTCAATTGTAAATTGTAAATGATGCACAGTGCATTACAATATGCTGCAAGGTGTTCTGACAAAGCCCTGATATCTGATGCTGTCAGACTGAAATTACTCTTGTCAGCAGTTTAGAAACATGCATACTGTACATTTCCAAGCACTCTTTAAAGTCAGTGGACACCAGCAGTGCAAATGCCAGTCGTCTCCTTGGAATCAGATGATTGCTGTATTATTTCACTCATTGGACTCTGTAGGGAAATATAAGCTTTTCTGCCCAAACTGCTCTTTATAGTGTGCGTTCAACAACAACTCAGCAAAATCTGACAAACTGCAGAATTCTCATCCCCTGGACTGAACCCTGGATGATGTCATCCAGTGGGTGGCTTTCGTTCAAAAAATGATGGGAGACACCTGTAACCTATAGGACAGAACAAGGTGTGGTCGAGTGTCAAAATGTCTGCCCTCCATGACTCTCTTTGTTTACCCATTCCATTGGATACTGCATCTGTAAGAGCCAAGCAAACACTAAATGAACATTTGTAAGTTTTCTGTGAATTAATATGACCTCACTCATTTTCTGTTTTCAATTCGTTGTGCAGAGAATCACAGGAGTCTGTCCCTAGCAGTCATACTGGACAGGGATGGGGGTGGAGGGGGCTCATCAAAGTGCATAGATATAAGGAATCAAAACCATATTCCCTATTTTATGGGACTCTTTACTTCCAACATAACTAAATCAATGAGATCTTTCATTCTCCAGTTTTCTCTGAATTATTTCAACTTATATTGTGCGCTGGATAAACTGCATAAAGACAATTTATCCGTCATTGTTCTGGAAACATTTTAACATCCTTTGAAGACTGAAACCTGGCTTATATTAAGCATGTTAGCACAATAGAGTATTGTTGGAGGATAAGACATTGTAGTGCTGCCAAATGTGTTTACAGAAAGAGAAAATGAGGAATAGAGAGGAAGGAGGGAGACAGACTTGTTCTCTTTGCTAATATGCTTCTGTTTGTTACTATTAGGACACGGTCCTTTACAATACTGGGACTCAGCTTCTTATGTTTCCTTTAAAGGTCTTGTATCCTGCTATTTTACAGCCTTCAACATCTGGGATAGACACACATATAATAAGATCTAACCTTTGGTGTTATATAGTCTTCATTTATAACTTATATTCTCTTGTTATTCTCTAACCAGGAAGTGAAACACTCGGTTTACCTAAAATCCTGTCTCTCCTCTCTCTCCTCCCTCGAGTTTGGCCTGAACAGAGCTGTCTCCCCAAATATTAAAGAGGCCATTTCATTCAAATTTCATGACTTTGTGGTTATTTCTTAAGTATTAACCTGTAATATGAAACATTTTATATCTAAAAAACGTCAGGAAACACTTATTAACAGACCTTTTAATCTGTCTGCGTTAAAATTCGGTGGTTCCGGCTCCTTCCGTCAGGCTGCTTCAGCAGCAGCTCGTTCATATTCACTATTTGAATTTGCTGGACTCTGATTGGTTAACAAACTAGCCTATGAGAGCAAGGTATACTGTTTCCTGCCCCGCTGTGCATGGCAACGTCAGACGTTGTGTCTTCCTGTTTGCTACGTCTTTTGCTACAACTTTTAGCCAGCAGCATGCTAGGCAACTCGCGAGAACTTGGGTGTTTCACAATAGCTCTCACGCTGGCATTTTGCAAATAAATTTGAAACGAACACTTTATGGAAGATATACAGTAGTTTCACTTCTTTATGCAAATATAAAACAGATTTGGTTACATTTGGTCTTTTCTGTGTTTTAAAATTTTCTCCCATGAAGGCAAAACACACATCATTATATATAACAGTGTTTCTATGTACATTCTGTATTATCTGGCTTATGAGGCACACCCACATTCAATCAAGTTTTGGTCAATTCGGATCTTTCCTTCTTCCTGTTTTTTGATGTACAGGATTTTAGTTTCTCTGTCAAAATCCTTTGGTCAAACACATCAAACAGTGTCCCAGAGCCACATAAACAAACTTTAGACGGTAAAACACTTACAGTTCAGTGTAACTTGTGAGCGTCGGTGAGCTCAGCTTTATGGGTGGATTATAATGTGAGACTCATGAGGGGAAAAAATCACAAAGAGAGGGAGTCACTCAGACGTCACCTTTACCCCCCACTTTCACTCAAGTTATCATAATGTTTGTTGTTTCCTTTGTTAAGGTCACTTTGAAATCAAGTCACACTCTCATTTGAAACCTTAGCACATCATATATCACCCTTCACAAAACAAAAAGCTCCTCAGGTTCAGGTTAGCGATACTCAGGAGTGTTAATGTGGTGTCGCTGGATTTGGGCTGACAGCGCAGTTAAAATGTAAGATGATAACAGATTTATGTAGTCGAACATGTGCAGAGCTCAGTGAAAGATGGGATTTCTAAACCAAGTGTGTCATAAAAGTAAAAAAAAAAAGTCCAGATGAATCAGGGAGTTAAAGGTGAAATTTACAGTTCAGTTGGTCTTAAATGGAGTTTTACAATCAGGTCTAAACCCACCTGTTGACTGCTTGTTACTATGTGGTGCAGTTTTAATATTATTATGAGGATCAATAGTAATGTGTAACTACACTGTATAATATACGTATATTCTCAATTTCTATTTTTTCAGGGTCAAGGGGAAAAGGTGGGGGTGGGGAGGTAAATTGGTGTCTATCTACATATCGCCCACTGAGCAGGAGACGGCACAACTTGTACAAATAACCAGTTCATCACATTCTTGATAATTAGCATCAAACTTGTACAATTAAAGAGGCCATTTTACACAAATTTCATGACTTTGTGGTTACTTCTGAAGTATTAACCTGTAATATGAAACATTTTAAATCTAAAAAAAACATTAGGAAACACTGATTAACAGACCTTTCAATCTATCTAAGTGAAGATTCAGCTGGCTTCATCATGCTATTTCCTTCCATGGCAACAGCGTGCAGAGTCTATTCCTGTTTGATACGTGTTTATGCTACAGCTTTTAGCCAGTTGCATGCTAGGCGTGGTTCGAACTGCGCGAGCTGATGAATACTAACGAACGAAGGAGTTGTGACAAAACAATAGGCCTATGAAGGTAAGAACACCTGTGGAGCTAAAATATTCAACAGAAACCTCAGAAAGACCGTTTTTAATGGAAGGGACTCTTTAAGGAATATTTAGACTGTAATGATGCAAAAGGCTTCTGCTTTTCATTTGTATAAAACCACTGGGGCCCTGCTGATGCCTTTGTGCTTACATTTAGGATATTTTAGGTTTGAAGTCTATAACAATAGATAGCAAAAATGTGCAGGTTTTCTGTTTTGAGGGAAAAAAGCAGAAATTTCAGTGTCACTGTTATTGTGCTGCTGAGTGACCAGGGAAGATAACAGTGTTGTTCTCGCAAAATATTCACCCTGAGAGAAGGCGCAGAATAATGGCTGACTGATTTCAAAAGAGGCTCAAATAAACACAGACAGACAGACAAACGATGCGTTTTGGTTCTAAAAACATTTGATTTTTGTTTGATTGAAATTCTGACTATTGGGGAGGTCTATAAAATGTTTCAATTTTACATATTATCAGCAGTTTTTTATTGACTTTGGTTTTGTGTTTTGTTTTGTTTTTGTGTCATACAAAAACTATTTTCTTCTAGATAGCAAGAAATAAACAACACATGACAGGAGAGGGTACTAATTAGGGATGCCGAACCTGGTATCGTGTATCGGGGCCAATACCATTCTAATGTACTCGTATCTGTATCGGTTAGTAACCGATACCATGAACCGATACCTGAAATGTGGAAACTCTGCAATAATTTCACAAAAATTTTTTATTTTTTATTTGAAATTTTAGTTTTGTGGTCATTTTTATTAATATCTTATTTTTTTTATCTATTTCACCATCATTTTTTGTTACAAGCAGAGAAGAAAATAAAACCTGTCTTCCAAAGTATCTGTATCATATCTATTTGAAGTGGTATCCGTAGTGCTAATCATTCTAATCTCTGAGGTTCCTGATTGGCTCCTTGGTCTGTGATGCCTTCACACTGTAGTACTGCTGTCGGGGTTTATGATTGTTTTAGTGCTCCAAATGGGACAGAGGTTCAGGAAACTGAGTTTCCAACATTTCGCCTTCACCTCACTTGCAGACTCACTGCTGAGATCTGGGATGTTCCAGAGATCCAAAACTCTCAGCTTTCTAGTTTTCTGTCCACATGTTAGCCCATCCAGCTGGACCGGAGAGATGTTGCTATGGAGCCATATTTCAGTCAAAACAAAAACACTACGGTTTCCTACTTTGTGCTATGTGTATAACGGCAGCCATAAATAATCCATCGTATTTTCCAGGGATCTAATATTACCAGGACAAAGACATAGCGCTTTAAGACATGTCTCTCATCTTCTTTTCTCCACTTCTTTTTGTCCTAACCCGGTCAGATAGCTACCTCCTCAGCTTCTGTGTAGCTTCTCTTTCATCACAGGAAGTCAAGGAATTAGCCAACTATCACACCCAAAGTAACTACTCTCCATAGTGTTAACTGGAAATTTTTCCAAATAATGTGTTATATGACAGTATCTAATAGTCTGAATAAAATAAAACAGAGATGGACAGACAGAAAAAGTGGAATAAAGTTACTTTATTTTAAAGAACATTTTTTTTGAGATTCCAATTTAAGTTGTTCCAAATCAATGACATTAAAGGTGATATACCCCCCCTGGTTTGTAAACATGCATAGCCCCAGAAGACGACAGAGTGCAAGACACTGGTCTGCAGTTCATTCAAGTACCATAACACGGTGGAATCACCGGTAAGTGAAAACAATATAACAACGAACAAGTAACGTTAATTGTTACTTTATCCTGAACCTGACGTGGAACCAGCCGGCGGCTGTTTCTCCTGCTGCGACATGGTAGAGCGGCGAACACTCCCAGCAGTGGTGTGCTGCGGTAATATGTCTCAGTTTTTTAGGAGCACAGAAGCCAAATAAATGTGGACGTCCGTATGATTGGAGAGACTGTCCAATCATTCCTTTCGGGCCGAACCATTTGATTGGTTGATGTTTGTAGACAAATACGGGAGAACCACTTAATTATTTTTTTTGTTTTGTTTTTTTTTTAATCTTCACAACATATTTTTCTCCATGCTGTGTTAAAACATTTTTAATGGGCATGAAAAAAAATATGTTCAGCTAATTTGTTATGCAAATTAAGGATTGCAGCTTTAACCAAGTTCATCTTTATTATTCAAATTGAAAACTTCTTCAGAGAGGAATGAAAGGGGGAAATATTTTACCATAACGCTTCTGAGACGCGGCTTCGCGCCCAGTGGAAATGATCCCGTTGACTTTAATGGAAGCTGTTAGACATGTATTACGCTTCACTGATGTTATGCACGGCTTACACATCAAGAGTAAAGGAGGGGTTTGTGTCAAACATTTATGTCGATTTAGTTCTCTACTTTCTACATACATTCTTCAGTCCAGCCCCCTTCAGTGGTATTGCAGAGAAATACATTTTCTGAGCTGTAAATCTGAGCAGGAAACAGTCAACTTGTTGGAAACAATATGAAAGTACCTTTTTCAGTCTGTTTTCAAATTCACAGTTATTTTGTTTTTATCCTCTACCTCCTCCTCTCTCCTTTACCTCACACTACTGCACTCCGCCCACTCGTCGTGTGGGTTGTATACACAATGTGGTTATGGTCTTCTCAGCTCACAAGCAATTAAACTGTATAGAAACAGTTTGAGTCTGTGCATTGTTGATCATGAGGGCCAGTCCTCCAAAGACCTTGTTGTGTGTGATTGCACAAATCCATCACCCTTGGGCAATCATGACAGAACAAGTGCGGTTTAAAGGAACATTCAGTGATCTGCCAGCTGTAAGGGTATACTTGTGAAAATGAGCATGTTAGTATTTTCTAATCTACCCATATGGTGTGATGGGCATCTGTTATGTTAATATTATGGGAGCTGGAATGACTTTAAAGAGAATACTCAGAAGTGCAGAGTTTACTCTATCCCTGTGATGAAAACGCATGTTCTGTTCACAGAAATGACAAAGAAAGAAATAAGAAAAACATTGAATTTCTGTCTTGAGTCCATAAATTCGTATAATATGGACAGTCAAACAATTTTTTATGTGGAGATACAATTACAAAACTTATTTTATTGTTGCTAACCAAAACCAGACTCCACAGGACTATAACTGTTAATGCAAATTTGATTAAATGACCGGTTGACAGACTGTGGGTGCAATAAAATGATGAAAAGAGACACATTTTGTTTCAGTTCCATGTAGTAAGAAAAAGCTTGGCTGATGAAAACTGTTACACCAATACAAAGAAGAATCCAGAATCAGAAACAAAACACTGGTTGGATTAGATTTAATAAATCAATTAGAAAATCTAATTTGAGACAGCAAAGTTAGTTACAACTTTGATGCAAAACTCAGGAAGATGTTAATTGAAGTTTGAAGTGCTCATTTTAAGCATATTTTTTGTAATCAGGGATAAACTGCTCATTTGGCAGTTTTACAGAGTTTTGAAAAAGCAGTTTCTCGATAAAACACGTCTTAAAACAACTTGGAATAAGCTGTTTTAAAAACTTGCTGAACCCTTTGTTTGAGGGCTGTCCTTCTGTTTCTCAACTCTACTTTCTTCAAGTTCATGGACTCAGCATGTCTGTTTTAAGAAGTCTGGTTTCTGATTAACGATGAATAAGAAGCCATACTTGCAGGAGCCTGCACTCAACATGCGCTGATTAATTCAATTGTAAAAAAAAAAAAAAACCTAGTGGGACCTCACCCCTCAAGAAAAACTGGAGAGGAGATTTATGGACTTACCTGTGAGATTTCCACTGACTTCATCTCCACATCTCTATTCTCTCTCCTTTGTCAACACTGCTCTAAATGAGAGAAAACCTTTCTCAGATAACAAACTTTTCTGTTTGCCATTTTGTCAATACTTGCCTGATCTTTCTGCCACATTTCCATTCAAAGATACTAGTCAGTTCCAGATAAAAATTGTTTAACTGTAATTCAAGCAGTCATCATTCAAGTCCAGTTAAAACAAGAACATCTCAGTCAAGTCTTAAGAACAGATTAGTTATCTGACCAGTTCGTCATACAGTTAGCTCACTGATACAGAGGCAGAACACAATCGCACTCCTGATCACACCACACGCTACAAAAAATATGACTGCTACAACTGCTTTAAACAAAATGCTGACATTTTGTTGACTACAGCCAAAACAAGTAGCGTTCTAACTGAATACAGCAAAACTACCTTCATTCCTTACTGAGCATGAAGCTCCATCCATGTGATGCAGCCAGACCCAGGTGCAGTTCCTGAGTGTTCTACGGTTCACAAAACCGTGACGCTGTTACAAAATAGCCTCAATTAAAGCATTTAAAGTTAGGGATAAAACAGGCTAATTATATTTAGAATACAGTAATATATAACTGCTTATAAAGGAATAAATATAAGAAGTAAATCAATAAAAATATATTTTTTGGTGGGAAAAAAATTATGCAAAAGGTCGACCAATGAGAGTGTCAGTCAATCAAGACCGCATCGAACGATCAGTCGCCTAACTGACTGAAGTTGACAGCCCTAGTAGTTACACATTCATGTTGGCTAGTTCTTTAATCTCTTTTTTCATAGTTGTGGACTGGTATACTACAGGGTGGGCTATTTATATGGATACACCTTAATAAAAGGGGAATGGTTGGTGATATTAACTTCCTGTTTGTGGCACATTAGTATATGTGAGGTATATTTTAATCATGAAAGAATAAAGTTACGTTAACACCAAGCACATCATTGTTTTTCTTGTGAAATTACCAATAAGTTTGATGCGTCACATGACCCTCTTCCTATTGAAAAAACAAAAGTTGAATCCAAGATGGTCGACTTCAAAATGGCCACCATGGTCACCACCCATCCTGAAAAGTTTGCCACCTCACATATACTAATGTGCCACAAACAGGACGTCAATATCACCAACCTTTCTAATTTTATTAAGGTGTATCCATATAAATGACCCACCCTGTACAACAATCCCAAAATTCTGTTTTGGTTTTGGTGAGCCACTGTTCATCACTGCAGCATCAACAGGGCTGAACCTGAAGAACAAGATAAAATGAAAGATATTATTACTTTTTTCCTTTCCTTTTTACTGTCAGGCTTCTGGGGAGTTTCTTCCTCTGTTTTTCTTTTTCCTCCTTTTTTCTTGTTCTCCCTCTTTTTCTCTTTCCAAGGTTTCCCCTCCTTTAACTTATTCTCATGTGAAAGTTTTCCAAATGAAGTAGCTACTTATTCTATGTGTCGTTCTATCTCATGTGCAACCCAACTGAGTGCATCTTACTCTTCTGACTGAAGTACAGTTATCATGTCCGGTAAAGTTTTACCTTTGTCATGAATCACATGGGACTAACTTGTAGTAGATGCAGCACATAAAAAAGTATACAACCCTTTCATGAGATCCTTTCACAAAATACCTTCAAGTAATCCCTAAGACTGACCTGAGTTGGGTCTGAGTGGCTGTAAAGACTAAAACAACATGCAGATTAGAAGTTCTTCTGTGGATATTTCTTCACTGACTCGCCATGGACAAAGCCACCAAGCCAAATTGGTCAACATGTGTAACATTAAGCAGTCATTGAAGGTCGAGACTGTGAGGTAGATAACAGTCTGTGTGACCAGCCAGCTGCTGGATTTAAAATGAAGATGTCCAACTTATATTTTATATATGATCCACTTAAATACAGGTAGTCACAGAGTTGAATTAGCAAGCATGTGTAAGGGGCTGTCATGCTTCACTCCAACCAACAGCACTGTTATCACTGATCTTGCAGCATTGGCTTAAGGACTTTAAGCATATGTCGACCTAGTCTTGAGCTAACGTTTGGCATGTAACAGCTATAGCAAAATTTTTGATTGACATGTTGTAAAGCTAATTTGTGCATTCCACCCGAGAGAGCAGTATCATGCTATCCTACAAAGTAGATAGCTTGTTTAAAATCCTCCAGTTTTATTCTTTATGATTTATGGTATTTAAAATGTGAAGGAAAAGTGGTTGTCCTTTAAATCACACATGTAATTGTGCAACCATCATGGTTACAGTCTCTTGCAGAATAACAATGCTGTGTTTGTAATAAGGTAATAGAGCTGTAACCCAAATGTTGCTAGGAAGCCAAATGTTACTTCACCGTTCCAACACTTTGTCTGTAATCCCTCATATAGCCCCTCCCATTATCTGGCTCTTAGTGTCTCACAGCTGCATATAGCAGACCAGGCCTCCATCCAAATCCATTTAATAGTACAGTGTTGCAATGCATACTCGTATGTGCATGAACACAGACAGAAACAAAGTGCAACAAAGCAAAGGGGAAGTTCCTACTGACAGGAGGTTTAGTTAAGTGTTGTGTTTATTCATTTACCTCTCATTTATCATGTGTTTTTTAGGGTAGATTATATGTATATTTGTTGATTTCACTCTTAAATACACCAAGAACAGATTGCATGTCTTTTTATTATTGGCATAAAATATTTTTTTCTGTGGTTTTGCTACGTTTTTGTCAAATGTTTTGGTCATGGAAATTTGTGTTTGAGTGATAATTAATTTGATAAAATGCAGTCAGTGAATTACAAAATTAAAACAGGAAATTAAACTAAATGACTCCATCACATTTTCATTTAATACACCACCAATACATGCAATCATTTTCCACATAATTTGTCTGACTGTTGACGACCTCTGTAGCCTGGAAGTCTTACTTTGGGAATAAGAGAGTAGACCACACACACACGCCCACACACACACACAAAAGTTAAAATAAATGCATGTGAAAAGCATGAACAGAGACTTGTTCTCTTGAGAAAACAAACAAACCAAATCTTGGAGATTAGAGCAAAATTATCTCTAAATATCCAAATTTGGATTATTCTGACCTCTGTCAGAACATGTAAAATACTAACTACTGAGGAGCAAGCCACAAAACCCCACTGTGAAAAAATAAATAACTGCACCGAACATATCCTTCTAACTTAAACATGCCAAAATACAACTAGACAAGCAGTTTACCTTTAGCTGTATTAGAATCTATGAAATCAGAGTGCAATAACAAATCACATTATTTAACAGTAAATCCTTTACTAACATAAATATTTATCATACAGACAATAAGATGACACTTGACCATGAGTTGATGAGATAATCTGCAGGACATAATGTCCACAGTGTGCACTGCTTTCAGCTGGGATGTCTGTTGGCACAGCAAACACTGGTATATCTGCTGACACCCTCTAAACCATCCTGTGATGGACTGGCAGCAACCTGTCCAGGTGTGACCCCGCCTCTCGCCTAGTGACTGCTTGAGACAGACACCAGCTCCCCGTGACCCTGAACAGGAATAAGCAGGTATAGATAAAGTCCGACTGACCCCGCTAGACCTGTTTCATTCAGATACTCTTCTCTAAGACTGTAATATGTGGTGTGAATGTTCCCTCTAATTTGGTGGCTGCACTCGATTGTTCACCTCCATCATTAGGTCAAGCGTTAACAGGTGGATTATGCTTACCTGTCAAAAATCACACAGCAGGCTAACATTGTGTGTGTGCACTTATTGAAGAGTGTCTGTGTTTCTGCAAGTACATCTGACGCTTGTGCGTCTGCATCACATTCTCCTCATCAGACACACTTTGATTGATCTAACAGTTAATTAGTGTTTGGCACTTGGTTTTTCACTAATGATCTCATGGTGCTCTTTGTCCTGATTGGCTCCAGCACTGCAGGCCAGCACCTAATTGGATCAACTATTATTTACATTCTTAACTATGCATGCTAGCATAAATGCTGTCACACTCTGTACACTCTCAAGTTTACAAATACATATATTTAACTCATTCCCTCTGCATGAGCTTTCAAACACATACAAATGCTATGTTCATCTCTGATTTAAATGACCTTTGGTTACTCTTTGATTGTTGCTTCTGCTCTAACGTACATAAGATTTAGGGATTGAAATAAGAAGACAAACTCTTTGTTGTTTGTTGTGATTTGGAGTTCTGGGAAACCTCTTTTCATTATTTTTTTCAATTGCAGCAGGAAAAGACCGACCCCCCCTCCCCGGACCCCATGTATGAAGCAAGCTCCACTTCAAAATGAATTCTATTAGGATTTTGAAAGAATGATTACAATCCTGAAGAGCAAGTTTTTAAAACTGATTTACAGATTTCAGTTATTTCCAAGTAAAATCTGACATCATAAATGTTTGCTGTTCCCAGCAGCTTTCATTAGCTTTATTTTCTTTTTTGTTTTCCTACCTCATATTCATTCTCATTACAAAAGTAGAACATGGAAACAGTTTATTCTTTTGAAATTAAATTTAGGAATTGATGGAGACTAAAACATAACCAAACAGCCAACTGGATATTCATTTATCAGTTACACATGACATGTGGCCAAAAAATCAGTGTAAGTGTCTATAAATTAACATTCAGGCTGATTCAGTGTAATAGTTCTTGTTTAATGTAATTTATTCTTTTCAACAAGGCTGATAAACATAATTAAGATAAAAAGGAAGTAAAGGTTAAACCGGCTATTTAGGAATTTATTTCAATAAGACGAGAACAAGAAAGACAGAGGGTGAGTGTGTATAAGTGCCAGGGCTTTAGCAAACCACATGAGTTCATCTGCTGCCCATATGGCTTCAGTTAGTATGTAACCCCCCCCCCAGCTTCCTTTTTATCTGACTCCTCTGCTCCCCCCCCTCCCTTCTACCCACAGCTTCCACACCAGCACCAAACATCTCTGACACAATTACCTCCTGTAACCTTTCTGTTTTCACTCTGTGTGTGTACCCAACCTCCCACTGCTTTTCACCCTAATGCACCACCACCAAGGTAGTCCCCCGTCTCTTTTTCAGACATATACAGAGAACAAAGCCCCTATAGTTAGTAGAAAGTCCACCGGACTCCACAGAGTTTGGGATTTGGAAATCACAAGAATGAGCACCAGAATGTTAAATCTAGTGATAGACCTATAGCAATATATTTCATAATAAAATCAACAAAAAAAATTTTTATATTACACGTTTAACCATTTAAGTTTTTTTAACTTTTTTGGGAAAGTTTTCCATGTTTTAATTTATGACCTTGTGAATTTGTGTTACAAAACTAGAATTCATGACATACATAAACTTCTGTTTTCTAGTGTTAAGCTGATGACACACTGACCACACACACATATAGTTCACTATTTAACTTCACTTCTATCTTGGTCACTCTTGCTCTTCATTCTGTGATGGTTCCCTCAGGATGAACACTCTGAGTCATTTGGAGTCCCCACACCATCAGACCACCCAAAGTTCAATATAAGCTTTGGCACAGTGTGTCTGGATGAACATCCCACCCTTCTCCCTCTTCATTATTCCTCCACCAAAGAATCAAAATGAAAATATGTGGATATGGAAGCAGAATTTGTTTTAATTTTTGTTTGTTTGCTTGTTTTTTTTTATGGGGAAAATGGCTGTTTGTCTGTACAGCCATAAAGACTTTAAACAAGTTATTCAATGAAACTCAGTCTTACTATTCTTTTAAATAAAAGTTCTGGAGTTAAAATTCAAGCTGGATCAAATGCTGCAAAGCTGAACAGTTGAAACCAGTTGTTTACATAAAATGTATGATAAGATGTGTTAACATTCTTTTCTCACTGTTTGACCTTAAACCAGACTAAACTTGTCTTGTTTTAGGACAGTATTCACAAAATAATTTCTATTTTCTGAGGGTTATTATTGATTGGGAAAACCTTTTGTTGTGCTAAAATTTTCCCTTCCAGACTGATGTATTTGGGTGATGCTTTAATATTTCCACATTATCTTCTTTCCTCATATCGTCA
The DNA here is from genome assembly GCA_006937955.1 of Pachypanchax playfairii. Lineage (NCBI taxonomy): Eukaryota > Metazoa > Chordata > Actinopteri > Cyprinodontiformes > Aplocheilidae > Pachypanchax > Pachypanchax playfairii. Next base: position 427,461 of record SSNP01000151.1, on the reverse strand, counting down.
TCTACAGTCATCCATAGTCATTTACGTTCCTGCATGTTAGGTGTGTTGGGCATATAGGTAGATGTTACCTAAAAGTTTTAATGGTAAAACATGAGTCTTCTGTTTTTTACAGTTAAGTTTTAATTACGTTTAAAGGGAGAAGAAGTGGCATTGAGTTCATGAACAGATACCCACTGTCGCTCTGGAGCGGAAGTAATTGTGAGCTCCTGCTACTCAGCCATGATGTGGTAGGCCAGGCAAAGCCTGTTCTTGGCACAGGAGATCGCCAAGTACACGGTAGGGACACTACTGCAACCTTAACCTCCTGCATGCCAGGCCCTCTTGTCTAACATCAGTACCTGACCACACATGTGATTCTGTAAGAAAAAGTTCCCATGAAACCTTTTCTGAGTAAGTAAAAGTATATTTATAAAGGCGCCTATTACAGATAAATACCACAAACTGTGTCTTAAAAACAGACCCATGATTTTTTTTAAAATCAAACAAATAAACAAAAAAAAAGACAAAAGTTGTTTAGAGTGGCCTACAAGATACACTGGCTGGTCAAAACTAACACCTGAAATCATTAAGTCTGAATTTACAGCAAAATTTAAATGACCCATTTGTTGCCCGGTAAGAGGAACCATGCCCTCCAGGGTCAGACACACTTTTCACAGTTCAGTTAAAATAAGTTATTTTTTAACAAGTTAGAGATTTCTGATAGGCTGCCAAGCAGTTTGAAGAAGTCTAACTCTTAAAGGAGCCGTACAGCTAAATGTCATATGGTGTAATATATTGTGAAATGTAATGTTTTATCCAACAGAGTGTCATAAAAACAGGAGTGGGCAGAAAATAAAGCCTTGGGGTACCCCACAGATCAGATCAATAGAATATGATTTAGTTTATATGAACACTAAATCTTCTCTATGAAAAGATGATCTGAACCACCCTAAAACTGTTCCAGAAACCCCCTAAATAATGAAATCTGTCAGTTAAGATGGTGTGATTGACAATGTCAAAGGATGCAAAGACTAAAGACAGTACATTTCCCAGTGTATGAAGCCATTATCATTCCACTGGATACTTTAAGTAAAACAGTTTCTGGTGAATGTTTTTTTTTATAAAAAACAGATTGATGTTTATCAAAAATGCTTTGTTGTTCCAGAGAAGAAATCAGATGGTTAGTCACTACTTTTTCTAAGAAATAAGAAAAAAAGGATATTGAGAAATGGGCCTATAATTACGTGGCTGAGATGAGTCCAAACCGGGCATCTTAAGAGTAGGTTTAACAAAAGCATGTTTAAAAAGAGAGAGGTGCAGCTTATTTGGAGGGAAATATTTATATTGTCCACCATGCAGGGGCCAATTAGGTCAAAAAATCTTAAGAAAAATAAAAAAGTTCTGAGGATATGAACAAGATTTTGAGGAGGATTTTATGTGTTTTGCAATGACACTCCTAAACCTTGTGGAAAGCCTTCCCAGAAGACTTGAAACTGTCATAGCTGTAAAGGGTGGGCCAACTCCAGATTAAACCCTACATATTAAAATGGGATGTCATAAAAGTTCATGTGGTGTAAAGGCAGATGTCCCAATACTTTTTATATAACAGCACAGATTTGATATTTGTACCTGGCAGCAAAAATGTGTCAGAACCCATGAAGAATTATTCAAAACTTGATATATGATTAAAAATTTCTGCCATGTATGTTTTATTATATTTGACCCTTTTTAATACTGCTGTAAGATATAACACAGATAACTACATTTTCATTTCTTTTGGATAAGGTGATTTACCCATTTTTTCTCATTTTTTTTTAGAATAACAGCTATGGTGGAAGTTTAAGAAGTTAGTGGTATTCAGTGACAAAACGAAGAGTTAAAGAATACCTCTTTAATTGGTCAGAGACACGTGAGATTCACAGTCAGGCTGCATTTTAGTGAGTCATTAGTGGTGGAGAATAAATTTCAGAGCTGGAATTTGTTTCAGACTAAAAGCAAGGCACAAGTCCAAAAGATAAATGTTCTTATTCACATCGTGGGCAGTGAGTGCAATCCAAACTATGCTGTTTGACTTTAAAAATAAAAATATATAGATATTTGCACATAGAAGATTTGATTTATTTCAATACATGACTTTCATCTCATGTAAAGAAATATAGATTTTTACCAAGTTCAATTTAAATAGTTTAAACTGGGCAAAAAGTGGAAGTTGTTGATGTTTTTTTAAAGCATAACTTGTGGTAAACATGCAAGTAAAAGAAAAAAAAATACTTGGCTTGATTCATTGCTACAGAATGAGGGAACATCATTTGGTTGTTTTTTAAATACCTTTGTTGGATGTCAATGAGATTTTTACTCTTTTCTCAATACCAAATATGGATTTGACTCACTCTTCACTGTAATACTCTGGCTCTGGTTCAGCATTCATAAGCCATAATAGCATATATGAGTAAGGTTTACTCATTGTAGAGGAAGCACTTAGGATCAAAGAAATTACCTTCTGGCATAAAATCCCCGAGACTCAAGATGGTACGACGGGGTAGTTCTCTTTTTCAAAGCTGGTGTAGATGTCAAGTGGTTTTTATTTGGGGTTAGAGTGGGGATGGAGGCTAACCAGATGACAGTTAAAAAATGGTCTCCCAACTTTTATAGCACCAGGGAAAGGAAACTAGAATGCCTCTAAACTTCCTGTTGCTGCCACACACACATATGCACAACTGGTGTGTATATATCTATAAGGGGACACTCCATTTACACAAGTATTCCTGGGTATGTAACATTAAACCTGTTATGTCTGAATGACTCATTTTAACCATTTAATCACAATCTAATTCAATTTGTAAAACCAAAATCACTGTCAAGAATCAATTTAAATCATAATTAAGTGCTTATGTTGGCTAAAAGCCTATATGGTTATATTATATATGTTATTTTAAATCTTATTATATAATTTAATGTATCCCCTTCTATTAACCATAACTTTAAAGTAAAACCCTTATTCTGGATAATAATATGTTGGTACAGTTTAACAGTATTAAAGTGTAACAATAAAAAAAAAATGAATTTGTCACTAAAAGAAACACAAAAACTGCATTTGTTTGTTTGGGGGACCAGCAATGTGTGTGATTTTTGCATCTAGTACTCTGTCAAACTGAAAAACCCTTCATGGTGTCGGGGGGGTTGGTGTCTCCACCAGTCACAAAGGACAGTACGAGTTCACCATGGACAGGTTGACAGTCCATCAGGGCCAACTAGAGACAAACAATCATGCATACACACACACACATCATTTCATCTAACATGCAGGTTACTGAACTGTAAACCAGAAACCAGATGACCCAGTAGAACACCCACATGCACAAGGAGTCCGTGCAACCTCATGAATAAAGGGTCCCAGCTGGGAACTGAACCCAGAACCTTCTTGCTGCAAGACAACAGAACTAACATCACTATCCTGCAGTATCATTTGTACCTGCATAGCATATCATATCTCTTTCAATGCAGATGTACACAATTACCCGTGAGATTGCGCTGACCATTTAAAAGAGTGGTCATATAAAATGAAAAAAGTCATAACTAAGTGCACGTACACACATGTACGTCATTAGTGTGCTCTAAAACAAATTAGCTCTACATCCTTTTGTGTCTAATCCTCTGAGCTTTTTTGCCTCTTTTTTAAACAACCAGACAAAACAACCTGTTGCAAAACACAAAAAGGAAACAGCAGGAAATGAAGTAGCACTCTAGATCCCATACTGGACATCAAACACTGCTCTCAGGGTTCAAACAATTTTCTCCCTCACTAAGCACATTTCTATTCACTCCCTTTCCTGTCCAGTTTTCAAGTAAGCTGTTTAACCCGCATCCCTGACCATGGGTCAGACATTCAATTAAATCAGTAAATCTGAATGGCTAAAGCTGGAATATATCCCGCTTTCTTGTTGAACCCAATTCAAGTTGACCGGCCCAGGCTGTGGTCACAGCAGTGCCCTTATTTATTCATTTTCTGGGGTTGGTTCATTTGGCTGTAAACGGACACTATTAGCCAGAAGGGTCTCTGAGCCACTTTTGGCCAATTAGCTTTCCTTGAAATGCAATACTCAGCTGGAAGGCTCATGCTTGGGTTTTAATAATAACAGAAAGAAGGATGTATATATTTATATATACATATTAGTGCTGTCATGAGATTAAAAATTTGTTGAGATTATTTAATTTTGAGCAGTAATTATAAGTAAGTACTTATTTTTAATCTCATTTAATAATAGCTAAGAAAAACACTATTGTTATCCATGTGTCAGGATCTCTACTGCTGGTGGGTGGTGTGGTTTTTTCTCTGCACTAATTGTCTTGCAGGGCGTGGCAGCAGCTCATCAGCGGACACAGGTGTGGATCGTTACCCAGCTCAGGAGAGCTGGGTATTTAAGCAGAGGAGGAACCACAGACAGACGCCAGTTTGTTCCACTAACTTCTCGTGGTAACAGAGTGGCCAGAGATCGATTAATGACAGACGAATTGTTAGCTGTGACTAACCTGCCTTCTCTTCCCTTACTCTCAGTCCCGTGTCCTGGAGCGTTCCTCCAGTTACCAGTGCCTCTACGTGGTCATCTACCCGTCGTTACAGAGGACTGGCTCACCACGGTTCTCCTGCTCAGTTGTGGCATTGCACGACTGGCTCTTCCCCTGGCTTCCTGTCTGTCTCTGGTCTCCTCTGGATCCACGCCTCACCGGTCACCGCGCTGCTGTCACCCCTGCCACAGTTCCGCCTGTGCAGACAGCCCCTGGAGCCGGACACCAATATTCAACGTTCGGACAGCTTGGATCATCACCCCCTGCGGCAGCACCTCCGGATCCCTCCTCACGACAGCACGGCTTCTCGTCACCGTGAGTTTAAAGAGCACGATCCCCGCACACCGCAGCTGGTATCTCCACCTGTCACTAACGTCTCTCTCTCTCACAACCAGGACCGTTCCTGCCCCGCACCAGTTCCAGTCCTGAGTTCATCCCACTTGTACAGTTCACATTGTTGTTGTATTGGAGCACTGTACATATTAAACACTGTAAACCGATCTCTGTTTCTCGCTTGTGTGTTTGGAGTTGGGTCGTCCCTGGAGCTCAAAACAACCCCCCTGGTACCGTACCATGACACCATGGTTCTGTCGGGACGTTTTTGAAAAGCAAATTTTTCATTCATGGGACCGACAACTCTCATATGCTCCTTCATTGTCACTTCTCCGCTCTGAAACTAACCGCTTTTGCTCACCTTGCTGTCACTGGAAGTCAATCAGCAGCCAATAGATGTCCCTCTAAGAGTGATTAATCCAGGGCTTAATTTGAGCCGGAAGAAGATCAGGGAACTGTCTTATTTTGAAAGGGTGTGTTCTGGTAACTGTTTGCTAGGATCAGTTAACGGCACCAGTTGGTTAAATAACAGCGGCATCAAAATACCAAAAAGGCAGTATAACTTACTTCTTCTGGGTTTATCATCACTTTCTCTCGCCCTGCTTGATAATTTACACCCGACAGCGCTTGGTCTGGTCCGACGGTTGTGTATGTGTGTGCGTTCATACATGTCTATGTGTGCGTTCCGGTATCAGTCAGTGAATTCTGGTCTCATAGCGCTATTTGTGTTCCGGTAACTTTTGATTTACAAATTAAGCACTGGATTAATCCCCTTGTACAACTCCAGCACAAGAAGCCGAAATACTAAAAAATGATTTTATTTAAAAGCAACTCTAAAGCAGAAACTGTAAATATAGATTAAAAATTATATTAATGCGATTAAGGAATATAACGCACCAAATATGGCTGTAATTAATTAATCGCAACTAACGCGATAATTTGACACCCCTAATACATATATATCCTTTATTGATCCCTCTTGGAGAAATTAATTCTGCATTTGACCCATCCTCATCCATGAGGTGAGGAGCAGAGGGCAACCATTTTGTACAGTGCCCAGGGGCAGGTGAAAGGTTCATTATCTTGCCCAAGGATACTTCAACATGTAGCCTGCTGGGATTTGGGATCGAACTCCGACCTCCCGATCAAAGGGCGATCTCCTCCCCCACTAGGCTTCAGCTGCCCAGTAGCCTACTGTTAAAGGATAGATGTTCCTTTTCAGTATCTCTAATTCATGCTGCTCATGGTGTGAATGTATTGAAATAAATATTCAGTGCATCTGTTGATTTCCTTAATTAGGAAACATTTTAAGAATTTACATTTTATGAGTCACTGAAACTGATCATATTACAACTGAATTGAATTGACTGTAAATAACTGGATTAAATCTGAAGCAATTGATGATTTATTTGTATTTGTTTTGTTTTTGTGCTTTCAATTACTTTTGTTTTGAATTTGGTGCTGTATGAATAAACTCAGGTGAAGCGCTTTTGCCTTGCAATAGGAAAGGTCCTAGATTTAAAACATGCCAGGACCTTTGCATGTTTTCCCTGTAATGCATGTTTTTTTTCAGGGACTTCGATGTCCTCCCACAGACCAAAGACACGGATGTTAGGTTAATTAGCATCTCTAAATCGGCCCAAGGTGTGAGTGTGTTTTAGAGTGGTTATTTGTCACTCTGTGTCACTGTAATTGACTTGTAACCTGTGCAGAATCTGTAATACTTCTTTTACAATGACTGACACTGAAAGGCATCAGCCCCCCTGAAAGCCGGCAAAGGATCGAGCACATGTAGAAAACTGATGGATGGATAAACTAATTGATATTACATTGCATTTAATTTTAGCAAGTCTGTTAATACGTTGTTATTGTTACCTAAATAGAGATTTAAATGGTTTTTGTAACAGAAAATACCACAAATAATGTTTTGGTTAGCTGCAAAAGAAACAAGGAGCAAATGAGATAAAAAAGAAGGAACAGAAGGTGAAAGTTCAAAGTGAAACTGCAGAAGACACTTTTACATTGAGTTGAATTTCATTACTGACTTCACTGAAATAAAAAAAAAATGTGAAATGTAAACACTGAACTTGTGAAGATAATTAAAAGTGTTTTCAAAGAATAAAATGAAATCAGAAACACACAATTTACTGCAAATTGTTGAGGTTTTGAGACAAAGAAGGAAAAAAGGAAACAGTTTAGTGACTCAATAAGAAATGTTTATAAAAAGACCCGGAAACAAAACAGATAAATGCTGAGAAGATGAACTGTTCTTTGGAAGATTATAGCCTGATTCTTCAGCCCTGCAATAAGAGATCAAAGAACTATTGAGCTGTGTATTTACTATCAATATTATCACAGTGCAGTTCACATCTCTGTTTGTATGTGATGTTCGTATGAGACATGCAAGAGAGACTTTCTGAAACATTATATTCAGCTAAATGAAAAGGGGGAAAACCCAAAAATGGGCAGCACATTGCAACAGAGAACATAATGTTGGTCTTGTGTACTTTGATTACAGACCATCAGGCCAAGTGCATCATGGATGTATAAACAGGCCATAAACACACTGAAACCAAGGTAAGTGAAAGCATCAGTGATGGTGAAAAGTTACACAACAGAGTTTCAGCCAATCATGATTTGATCTCTAATCATTCTCAAGCAGCATTTTATCAAATTGAGGATTGTTGTGTGACAAAATGCAGGATTAATAAACTAACTGGTCCCAGTAACTCAATAAAAAATCTGCACCATCACTATCTTTATCCAACTTATTATTATTCCTTTCTCTGCTGTTTCTCGTGTTGGCCAATAAGCAATCAAGCTGGTGTTCTTCCATTCATTTATTTATCTGTGACGAGCCGTACAGATGAAGTTAGCCTCATCGCACATTTCATGTTGTAACAGAGTCATTGTTCAGATGATAAAACAACAACAAAGTGAAAGTACAATTGTCTAAGTTTTGATAAGTTAATATTGGATAACAGAGTTACAAATAATTTCAGTATATGTGGTTTTAAGGGAGATCTGAGTGGCAGCATCTTCTGCAGCTCTGAGACTTTCTTCACTTCTATCAAAACAAACTGCCAGGTGGTATTTTTCTACTACAGGTAAGGATTCTAATACTATAATAACTTTCCAGGAACCAACTTCAAAATGGTGCAGTTGTGGTTTAATTGGGGAAGGAGGTCGTCCTCTGATTGAGAGGTTGGTGGTTCAGTTCCTGGTCCCAGTAAGGCCATGTGTTGAAGAATCCCTGGGCAAGATACTGAACCTCAAACTGCCCCCCGCACCTGCCGTAATAAAGGCAGCCCTCTGCTCCCCGCTTGTGGATGTGTTAAATGCATAAAACAAATTTCCCCTTCCCCAAGAGGGATCAATAAATCCAATCCAAAATATATGAGCCAAAACTTTAATGTGGTTTCCAAAACATTTGATCAAGAATGGAAGAAATTTGGACTGTGTAGCTTTCTTTTTATTATACACAAGTTGAATAAAAAAAATCAGTCTGTCACTTTTTACCTAAATAGAGGATGATTAAATAAGCCTTTGATATCCCTTTAGATCAACAATTTATTCCATATAAACCGGGCCTTGCTCCATCATTAGTCAGTTTAATAAAAATATGAGGTGGTATAAACAACTGGAATGTTTGTGACAATATTGTGGTGAAATTGATTATGTGCAAAAATCACAAGATCAGTGTTCTGTTTAAAATAAAAAGAACATATTCTATGATTACACTACCAGTCAAAAGTTAGTACACACTTTCAATTGAAAGAGAAAGTCTTTTGACTGATTTGTTGTTGTTGGTGTTTTAAACTTTAAGCAACTCCTTTTAGGTTTAGAAAAACGATCATTGTTTTAGTTTTTTGTAAACTCTTTCACAACACTGTATGTATAAGTTCTTTCAGTGAGCAGAAACGCTTCCTGCCAAAAGGTCCTGAGGGCAACCTTCTCCCACATGTGGTCTTACTCCCCAAAGGTACAAGGTTATGGTTTATTCAAAAGATAGATTTTCTTCATTGACCCTCTCCTGTAACTGTGTGCAGTTACCACTGGAAGCGATTATAACCCCACAGAGGAGGTAAAGTTAAAGGGAAAGATGTTCAGTCTTGGACTGTTCAGCCCTCTGGACCTTCAGACATCAGCCATGTCTTACTGACTTGCTACTTGAACTGACAACAAATGGTGTTTGGTTATAAAATGATCAATAAGAGTCTTCTTACTGGACTATCCCTGAGAATGAGTTGAATAAAAACTTCTCTTTCCTCCTTTTGGTTGTTTACAAATGTTCCTTTGCATTTTCATTTTTTCTCTTCGTCTTCAAATTTATTGTCATCATTGCACCTTCATCATATTCTTTTCTTCCCCGTACATTCTTCTTTATCAATGTCTCCGACGTCTCTCTAATTTCAGTGGTTTTGCATGTGATATCTCTACGTCTGCTTTCCATTTTCCCTCTCTGATACAAGAAGCCATGTGGTGTAATTGTAACCATGTGTGTGTTTGATGGTTACAGTGTTAGTTCTGTCAGACTCTGACAAACTTTACTGTAACACATGGTGGTGGCACACACAGATGTGCACATAGCTTCAGACACACACGTGCAGTTCAGCAGCGATGACGCCAGACAAAAGACGCACATTTTGAACACAGAAAGGAAGTTGTATCACATTGCCTCCCGATTCATGTCATTGTGGTAAATATTTTCATATCAGGATTTTATGAAGTGACAGAACCCTTAACCGCATGGATAAGTATTTCACAAAAATGGAAATGAGATAAAAAATTGCCTGTTAAAAGGCGCTCTTCCTGTTTTTTTTTGTGTGCTCTGGGAACACATGATGATGCCAAGCTTTGTGTATTGTGCTGTTGCCTTGATCAGTTTGAAATAATGTTGGTTCTGTGCCTCAAAACTCAAAACAACGGCTTACATTTGAGACAAAGACACATTGGGAGAAGGAGTGACAAGATTGGACAATAATCCTTATACTGTATGTCCCAAATTCTAAAAATGCTAACAAATAGAAAATCTTGTTATTCATTAAACGCATGTGGTTTTCAAGTTTTTAATAAAGTAAAAAAAAGCTGATGTTTATCGTAAAATTCCTAAAGAGATCATTTCATACAAATTTCAGGACTTTGTGTTTATTTCTTAAGTATTAACCAGTAATATGAAACATTTTATATCTAAAAAACATCAGGAAACACTTATTAACAGACCTTTCAATCTGTCTGCGTTAAAATTCGGTGGTTCCTGCTCCTTCTGTCAGGCCTCGAGCAGCAGCTTGTTCATATTCATTATTCAAATTTGCTGGACTCTGATTGGCTAACAAACTAGCCTATGAGAGCAAGGTATACTGTTTCCTATCTTTCCTGTTTGCTACGTCTTATGCTAACAGCTTTTAGCCAGCAGCATGCTAGGTGTGGTTTCAACTGCGGGAGCTGCCAAATACTAACGAACAAAGGAGTTGTGACAAAACAGATACAGGCCGTTCGGACTCGGGAGAACTCGGGTGTTATCACCACCTGCGTAGTTTGAGAGATAAAAACTGAAAGAGAAGTTGTTGACCTGTTTTCACACCTACTATGAAGGTAAGAACACCTGTGGAGCAAAAATATTCAACAGAAACCTCAGAAAAACTGTTTTTAATGGAAGGGCCTCTTTAAACAGTTCCCAGGACATTGTTAAGTACTTCTGAAAACTTTCAGGAATTTATTAATCAATTTTCTGAACTTTTACTACTTGTAGACCTACAGGAACCTGCAGTACTAAGAGGTTCATAAATTCTCAAAGAAAACATGGAAACTGGATTTAGAAAGACCCCAGCCAAGAATTGAGCCTCCTTGCTGTGAAGTAACTATTTAAGCGTCTGCCACTTTCAGAAATATTGTCTGTTTGCCTGTTTAACTTCTAAACTCTTCAGCCTCCTCACTGTCTTTTTGATTCACAGATTAGCAGAGCTATAAGAGGCGGAGCACAATGATCTGAGAGCAGGCGTAACACATTTCCCCACATTTTCATTTTGCTTAGACAAAGAAATATTGTTGTTTTTACCTTTTTCTTGACATGTTTCAGTTGCATCTGCAGCATCCTGATTTTTATGGACTTGTGGAATCAGGAGGAGGGGCCCGAGCACCATCAACAGGGACGAGGGAGCCTACCTGCTCCAGCACACCTGGGACTCCATCCTTCAGGGACTTCCAAACACCAGTGGAAGTGGATAGCACCTTTGTCTAAGCAAAAAGAAACGTGCTAACTAGATTAAAACAACAGACAAAATGAACCGGCAGATATCTGTAATCTCTGAGGGCTTTTAGTCTCTTTATACTTCCTTTTTACTATCGATTTTTTGTTGTTTGCTTTTATTTTGTAATGTGACTTTGTGTAGCTTGAAACTTACCTATAAATAAATGTGTTGACTATAAAATACAGCTGTGAAAGCATGACCTTGTTTACCAATAAACAATTTTTTTTAGTTCATTTGCTCTCATGGTAGAAATATTTTTGTAGGGGTTTGTTCTTGTTACCGTCACACCTGTATCATCTTTGCTCCTGTTTTCTGCTCCTCTCTGGTCATGACCTCATGGTTGCTCCAACAGCTGTGTCATAGCTGAGTCCTGAACGTGGGAAAAGAAGTCAGTCTGAGGCTTCAGTGATAACAGGATTAATTGCTCCCAATAGAAACACTCTCTGAATGTTTTGTTACCAAAGCAGCTTCTTGATCACATTCCAAGTGTCTGTTGTCTGAATGGGCCAGAAATGCTCACAGAGGAAGTTCATGTACAACTTGAAGAAATTTCACATGAACAAAGACAATCAGAAACATTTATAAATAGAAGTACTTCCTGACTTCAAGACTTCGGGGCCCTCATTTATCAATCGTTCTTATGCACAGATCTGTGCGTATTTCATGCATTGGAACAATTCTACGCATTGTGTGGTATTTAGCAATTTGTACTTGTGCGTAGAAATGTTCCTAAATACACTCACCTAAAGGATTATTAGGAACACCTGTTCAATTTCTCCTTAATGCAATTATCTAATCAACCAATCACATGGCAGTTGCTTGAATGCATTTAGGGGTGTGGTCCTGGTCAAGACAATCCCCTGAACTCCAAACTAAATGTCAGAATTGGAAAGAAAGGTGATTTAAGCAATTTTGAGTGTGGCATGGTTGTTGGTGTCAGACGGGCCGGTCTGAGTATTTCACAATCCGCTCAGTTACTGGGATTTTCACGCACAACCAATTCTAGGGTTTACAAAGAATGGTGTGAAAAGGGAAAATCATCCAGTATGCAGCAGTCCTGTGGGTGAAAATGCCTTGTTGATGCTAGAGGTCAGAGGAGAATGGGCCGATTGATTCAAGCTGGTAGAAGAACAACTTTGACTGAAATAACCACTCATTACAACCGAGGAATGCAACAAAGCATTTGTGAAGCCACAACACGAACAACCTTGAGGTGGATGGGCTACAACAGCAGAAGACCCCACCGGGTACCACTCATCTCCACTACAAATAGGAAAAGGAGGCTACAATTTGCACAAGCTCACTAAAATTGGACAGTTGAAGACTGGAAAAATGTTGCCTGGTCTGATGAGTCTCGATTTCTGTTGAGACATTCAAATGGTAGAGTCAGAATTTGGTGTAAACAGAATGAGAACATGGATCCATCATGGCTTGTTACCACTGTGCAGGCTGGTGGTGGTGGTGGTGTCATGGTGTGGGGATGTTTTCTTGGCACATTTTAGGCCCCTTAGTGCCAATTGGGCATCGTTTAAATGCCACGGGCTACCTGAGCATTGTTTCATGTCCATCCCTTCATGACCACCATGTACCCGTCGTCTGATGGCTACTTCCAGCAGGATAATGCACCATGTCATAAAGCTCGAATCATTTCAAACTGGTTTCTTGAACATGACAATGAGTTCACTGTACTACAATGGCCTCCACAGTCACCAGATCTCAACCCGATAGAGCCTCTTTGGGATGTGGTGGAACGGGAGCTTCATGCCCTGGATGTGCATCCCACAAATCTCCATCAACTGCAAGATGCTATCCTATCAATATGGACCAACATTTCTAAAGAATGCTTTCAGCATCTTGTTGAATCAATGCCACGTAGAATTAAGGCAGTTCTGAAAGCGAAAGGGGGTCAAACACCATATTAGTATGGTGTTCCTAATAATCCTTTAGGTGAGTGTATAAGTACAGCTCTGGTTGTGCGTACACACAGCATCTAGTAGTAGAACATGGAACTGAAGTTTTGAAATATTGGATCATTTTAATTGGATTGAAGAGCTAACAACTAACCAAAGTTGGGCCGGGAACAAAGTTTTTCAACTCAAATGGCAAAACTTTCAGTTAATCCAAAGGTTATTTCTAAGTCTTTCCTTTCTAGTCAGTTTTGTATTACAGTATTTTTTGCAAAAATCTTGTAAAATTTTGGCCAGAATTGTCCCATAGTGCTATAAAGTGCTGCAGCTACCTACTATTGTTGCACATTTTTTTTATTTTTATATAAGTAATCCTTAGTGTAAAGATGGTGGTAATATGAAGGGTTATATAGTAGGATTTGTATGAAATGCTTGAAAGTTTTTGAGACTGGAGTTGTTTTAAATATGGCAACAATAAACTTTTGTTTTGGCCATATTGGTGCTAGATATTAGGATATTAGGTTGTCAGCCAGTCAGAATTCAATTCTATTTCTCCAAAATAAGGCTGTTCAGAGAACTCTCTTTAACACATGAAACTTAAATTGTACATACAATTTCCACGGAGCCTGAAAATTAAAGATCTGATCAATCTCTTTAATAAGTTCAAAAGCTGAGCATGTTTTAAAAAAAAAGTGTGAGTCAGATTTTTACAGTTGATTAAACTCTAGTAGATTTAGATCCTATTTTGGCAACTTTTCTGGTCCCTTTATTGTAGTTTTAAGCAACTGATTTGTAAATAAACTCTTTAAGTTGAGAGACTGGTTGTAAAAAATCTTGTAAACCAGTGAAGGAGGAAAAAGGTACATATCTACCTCCAATGTCTTCATCAGCTGATTATTCAAGAACAAAATAGTTACAAAAACTTGTATCTTTTTTGGGGGGACTTAAGTTCTGATGAGCCAATTAGGTTTACGGTCACTTAGACATCATAAGTGTCAAACAAACAAATAATTAAATACACAATAAGCTCTCATTGCAGATAAACAAGTACAGGGAAATCTTGTTCTCTTTTGGGGATAGAGAACAGAGTTTATTTCAGCTGTTTCTTTTTGTGAGCATCTGCATCCACATTTCCACTGTGTATTGACCCACTGAGGCAGAAAATGTGTTATTAAGAATATGATTCAGGCTTGTGATGTTTTAACAGCTACTCACAGCAAGCATCCCTGTAGTCTCAAACTTCATCTCAACTTCTTCCACTCATTGTAATCTGGTTGGATGTGATTTTTTTGTGTTAGGTAGAATAAATGTCTCACACAAGGCTACTGATGTATCAATATCAGCACTCATTATTCAGAAAACTACAAATGTATCCATCTTTAGCAGAGCAATAAACATGAGAATTACCAGTAAGCAGTGGTGTGAGTGATGTCGTAGCCTTTTGGCTCCATCTAGTGATCATTTATTTCACTCACAAATCCTACTGAATCATTTCTGATTATGTGTAAAAATGATGATTCTCTACCTTCAAATAAGGACAAAAAAACATGTGTTAAGGACATTAAGACATTTCCAACAAGTTCCTGCAAACATTAGTGTAGTTTTGAACAGTATGTTAAGCTGCAGGTTTATTATTAAAATGCTCCTGTAAAGTAAAAGGTAAGAGTTGTGAGAAATATGTTCTGAAAAGCCACGTTTCTCAATCAAATTATTAGAAGACATTTACTTTGATGTCCTGTGAAAATCATTATATGCTTATTTTTTAGAATAATCAAAAAATATTTTATAATCCTAGTTTGGTACCACTGGTACTGACTGAGCTCTCACTCGGTCCCAATCACGTTTCCTTTTTTTCTGCTCGTCGGTCAAAAGTTTTTTCGTTCTTTTTGGTTCTGCCATCTTTGCGCTCCTAAGGGTGGCGTTGCTAACAACGGCAAGGGCTTCATGCTTGTATTTATGTACGTGAGTGTGAGTGCCGTAAAGCAGGTCTGTTCTCGCGAGATTAGTCGGGTCCGATCCACTGAAAGTTGCAAGTGCTGCTTTCAGGACACAGACCCCGGAGGGAGGGGAGGGACCCACGAATCACCTCGCCAAGTCCTTGTTTACCCCCACAGGGACTCTAGAAAACATTTATTGAGGTGAAAAAACTTACTTAGTTCTGCTTTAATGAACTGAGCTTTTATTTTATGAACAGTGCTCATCTATAAAATACCTTCTCACACTGAATCAGCATAACAACCAACATTTAAGGGCTGGATCTCATATGTTGGTTTTTTTTTCCAGGAAATTTTCAAATGCATTTTCGGTCTGCTGACCAGCAAAAATTCTGAAAACTGTAAGTTGACAACTCAGATCTCATGAAGTCTCCTGCATAGCTGGAGGAGCATCTTCTCGCACACTGAAGACAGAATCCAAGCTTGTTGCAGAAATTTGAATCCTGTTAAATCTTCCTGAATTAAAGAATCACAACTCCAGATTTATCCCTCAGTAACTTATTTCTTCTGTAACTAACTCATTTTGTTCAAACTGAGCTGAAATAACATCTTTATTGTTATAAAACCTCCTCATTGCTCCTCATGTTTAGCCTGAGGTCAGCAGTCAGGGTGTGAATTTATACAGTGACAACTGAAATAGTGAACATTTTGTTTATGAGTTAATTCCCATCCAATACAGACACATTCTGTAGACTGAAGCCTTTTAATTATTCCAGTATTTTACTTGTTTTCATGTAATGTCTGCCATAGATTACATCAAGTTACATTCGGCTCACATGAAACATAATAATCTGTCTAATCTAAAGTAGCCTACAAACTATTATGAAGCAAAACAATCCCAAACAACAGACCTGCAATTTACCACATCAGTCCATAACAATTATCTAGAAGAAAGCAGACGCTCCTAAACAGCATTTATAGCTACTTGATTCCTCACTATTGTTTAAAGCAGAGACCATATCATCCTGCACCTAATTAAAATTCTAATTGAAACATACTTTATTAATCCTTCAGGTGAAATTAGATGTTGAAGTAATTCAGTCTTTCTTCAGAGAGTCATTTAAAGGGTTCTCGCTGTGCTACTGTGCTACAGGAAGGATATGTGTTAGATCTGAAGAAGCTTCTGACTGAAGACAATCTGTTGTTGAGTTACTGTTTTGTGAAGAGGGTGATGAAGGTTTTCTGTTAGGATATTTTAATACCCCTAAGTTAAATAACTATCAAAAAGACCGTCAGGTGGTTTCAATGAACTTTGCAAAGGAGAACGCCCAACCAAGGTGTTGAGACGATTCTGATGTGTTCACTTTTGCATTGCCTTTTTATTCACAAAGACACCTCCCATCTGGATGGAGCAAGGAAGGGAAACAAGTGTGGGTCAGATAATGAAGTCAGAGTGTGGTAAACAAACACATAATTGGATGGACAACAGTCACAGGTCGTAAACCAACGGGTTTCCAAGACAAACACAAAAGTGTTTTTTCAGGTCAGGCCTCTTTCAGTTCACTTACTCCTGCAGCATGACCTGTGACCTTTTACCTTAAAATCTCCAACATTTTCCATGATGTTCTTCATCCTCCTTTGGACATTCAACTCAAGAGTCCCCAGAACAGAACCAACCCTCTTTATCAGTTTGTTCAGTCCCTTTGTCACCTGCTCTGATGCTGCTCCCCCAACAGGTGACTGCAAATGTTCACATTTGTAATTATGACTGATGGAAGAAGGTTTAAACTTCCTCTTTCTCTCAGTTTATTTTGCTCCTGCTCTGCATCCACATCTTCATCTTTTTAACTGATTTGGGATTTGAGGTCTCTAGTATTATAATGAACCTTAGAAATGTTCACCACAGCAACATCCTGTGCGCAGACGCCACAGCAGCAACAACAATATAAGGCCTTGAGCCATCGGGGTGCCAGGTTTGTGACCCCTGCATACATGCCAATGCTGCGAAAATTCCTCAGCCAAACCCACTCTGGCCCCCGATCTTCTGCGGTCACTCCTACCCCAAGAAGGACAACAAAATCCCTAGGGCTCTTAAGCGTCTCCTCCCACTGACTCCACCACCCTCCACTAGGGTTGCCAACTGTCCCGTATTAGCCGGGACATCTCGTATTTTTGTCTCTTGTCCTTTATGTGGAGTGTTGCTTAATATGTTTTCCCTCTGGCGTGTAAGAATGTTACACTGCTTTTACACTTATACCACCGCTCTGTGACCAATGAGCTAACAGCACACTTACACGTGAGCAGGGACCGTCTTACAAGCACAGATTACATGCTGCATACGCCACTATCAAACCCCGCTAATGTGACTAATGTGAGACAACAACTATTGCGCAACCTCATCCCCCCCACCACCATCCCATTCTGATGCACTTGAACCACGGTCTCCCTAATTCTGAGTTCTAAAGGTTAACATGTATGGTTAAATACTGTACTTTCATTCTACACCCCTCTAAACACCCCATGGGGGCATTATGTTGTTAAAAATAATGTTTTTTATGAAAATGTTTTATATTGCACCTTTAAATGGTTTCCAATAATGGCAACGTTTCATTGAAAAGTCTTATCTTAGAATTGAAGCATTTTATTTTACACATACAGAATCCAAAACAAACATGTGTGTTTTTGTGTGGAAGAGTTTATTGAAAGTGAGGCTAATGTTAGCCTAATGTTAAAGAGGTCATTCCATTAAAAACATTTTTTCTGAGGTATCTGTTGAATATTTTAGCTCCACAGGTGTTCTTATAGTGGGTGTGAAAACAGGTCAACAACTTCTCTTTCAGTTTTAATCTCTCAAACTACGCAGGTGACAATGACACCTGAATTCTCCTGAGTTTAAATGGCCTGTATCTGTTTCGCCACAACTCCTTTGTTTGTTAGTATTCATCAGCTCCCGCAGTTGGAACCACGCCTAGCATGCTGCTGGCCAAAAGCTGTAGTATAAACACGTATCAAACAGGAAGAGACTCAGTACGCTGTTGCCATGCGCAGCGGGGAAGGAAACAGGAAGCCGTGCTCTCATTGGCTAGTTTGTTAGCCAATCTGAGTCCAGTAAATTTGCATAATGAATATTAATGAGTTGCAGCCAGAAGCCTGATACAGACAGATTGAAAGGTCTGTAAATCAGTGTTTCCTAACAGTTTTTAGATGTGGTTATTACTTCAGAAATAACCACAAAGTCATGAAATTTGTGTGAAATGACCTCTTAAAGCTAACTGTTCTCTTCTTCTGTTTTACTTGATTGTGGGGCTTGCCTCTTTCTCTAAAAAGTTATTTTCTCAAGTCTTTGACACTGCTTAGAAACTGTTCTGCCATAAAGTTTGTACTCAGTGTTAAAACTGTTATTTATATATGTTTGTAGCAGACTTTTGGGTTACATATCCCACATTCCTCTCGCCTCTCCCCCTTCTCACATCAGCCAAAATATAGACTCCCGTTTTTGTAGAGTGAAATACACGTGATAATGTCAATCCATGTTTTATCCCGGAAATCTGACAATATTCAACCCCGACCGCCCCCTTCAACATGTCATTTTTACTTTAAGGGGTCTTTATTGAACAAGGGATGCAATGTTGTGTGCCTGCTCATTACACCGATTATCAGCTGACCTCTCACCGGCCCTGTACGCGCTGCGCGTGAAGGACAGAGATGCACGCGGGTTTCTCCTGCTGCAAAGAGCGAGCAACTGCCTCTAGCTGAGAGCACTGCAGCAGTTCCTCCTCTCACATCACCAGCATTTACAGGGATGGTGGGGGTGTGTAACGGATGGAAGGTGGGACCTAAGCGGTAGCAATCCCCCACACCCCCCCTCTGAAGCTTTAATATTCAATGAGCTCCGAGCGGAGAACCGGGCAAGCATCAGCTAGGGGCAGCTTGAGATCAACAAAACGCGATTCATTCATTTTCAGAGTAGCGGACACGCTTCGTGGAGACACCAGTTTTCCTTCCCGCCTTCTGTACCCAGAGTTGTCACACTTTCCTCGTCCTGAAACTTTTCAGGGCTCTTTACGCTATGGATCCGCTGTGGACGGATACCGGCGCTCCGGTACGGCATGCAAATACGTCCTCTGACGTCGGCGATCATGTGGCTTTTGGCGTAGATTCTCCTTGTGATCGCCAATTTTTTTCCCTTCCCTGTCGCCTGTTGTCTCGTCGGCTATTGGGCAGCTGCGAGAGTGTTTCAAACACATTCGGCGTGTTTGTTGGTTCAAGCGTCGCTTTGGGATTGTACCGCATTACCTGAACGTCGCGCCAAAGCGGTGGGCAGGTAAGAAACGGATCAACTCTTCTTCTGTCTTTTTCCACACGACTCCCCCGTAAGGAAAAGTTCAAACTGCATGTAATTTGTTTGTGCTCGGGTCTTTGCTCTGCTTTTCGCTCATGAACAGCCACACGCCTCTGTTTGAATATTTTAAGTTGTCTAGCCGCGTGAACTTTGCCTGCCCGAGCCGTTTACACCTGCGTACCGAGACACAGCGTGTCCGCCAACTTAAACCAACCGTTTTAACGTCCGTGTGTGAGTTTGACTTTGATCTGCTGTGACCGTGGCGGCGGACGGCGGAGAGGAGAAACATCGTGTCTACTTTTCCTCCTCCCCATGTCGACATAACTAGCAAAACATGGCCGTCTCTGCCGACATGTTGTTACGTCGATGGCGAGAGGGGGAACATTTGGGGGAGAGTGTTTTTCTGCTCCCCTCGTCACATCTCGGGCTGGCCGGTGGAAACGGAAAAGCAAGTCCGCACCGTAGCCGGTCCTGCCGCTCTCTACCAGCAGATGGTTTGGTTTCACTGGAACTTTTTGAGTCCGACGTTGTTTTATAGACTTTGATTTGTGCGACTGTGTGTGTGATGTAGGCGGACGTTACCCCTGGTGACGCCTCCTCCCCTCGCGCTTCTTACAGCAGACTGCGCTGCAGCGTTTCTCCTTTCAGTGCAGAGAGTCAGAAACAGCTTTAAAACTCGACTGGAAGCTTCTTTATCCTTGTCATATTTGTTCAAAGGGGCAACTTCGGCTTTCAGGGGTCCATGTTGTGAGCAGGACCCCGGAACTCAGTCAGTACGAGCAGCGTCCCTGTGCACCCAGAGACTGATGAGGATCCTTATGTCACTGTGTAAAGTGATTTAGTTCTGATGACCCAAACCACCTTCATTTCCCTTCACACATTTATTTATTTATCCTCTAATAAAACTGCCATAGACTTAAGCATCATTCTGTTACCTTCTAAAAAACATTAGTAAAACATATTTTAATCACAGGAAATTGGGCCTTTAGTTTTAATAATAACAAGGAATTCAAATAAAGAAAGTATAAATTAGGAACCACTGGAATTTGGGGAGATTTGAAGTATAAAAAATGTCAGAAATTCCATCCTGAATGGGCCGTTTCGACTAAATCAGTGTATAGAAAAATATTAAAGGAACCCATTAAAGTGAAGTTTTTCTTATTTCAAGGCAAAATTCCACGTTGTCAGATCAGACTCGATTTTATTTAATAGGGGTGAAGGTGAAGCTCTCATTCAGTCGTCATCTGTGCATCTTTAGAAATGTATTATTCATTACACAATCTCTTTTCAGCTCTGGGATGACACGATGTTCTGCATTTTGTATTTCTACATTCTTTGATCAGCCCCCCCCACCTCATCCCTGCTAAAGATGTAAAGCGATTTTGATCAGAGAGCAGTTAACCCTCCTGTCAGGCCCCGTTACCAGCGACTCCTCTGGGTATAAACTTGGCTCGGCTCGTTTCAGCCTGAACTCCGACTCTTCCCAGAGAAATTTGGCTCTCGCTTATTTGTTCTTTTAAACCGCTTCTGCTTGTGATCCTCCAAATCAGAGACGCAATGTTATGTAATCCGGATTGAAGGCTGAATTGCTTTTATTAGTGTCAGAACAAACGAGGAATACATCTGTTTCTGTTTAACGTATGATGACAGCTCTGAGATGTGACTGCAATGCATCTCATGTTTAACTCTGATAACCAGGATGAACCTTGAACTTTTTATTTTGTTTTATATGCAAAATAATTGAAAAACAGAATCAGTTGAAAGTGAATTTACTGTAAAATCTCTGTAGATTTTATGCAAAGTCAGTTTTTGTTTGTCGAACAGCATTGCTGAAGAGGTAAATAGTTTTTTTCCCCCACATATTTTTTTCTGTATTATCTAAGGAGGATTAGAGTCATCTGACATCAGTGTTTGTTACATGGAGCTTCAGATCATTTGGTTCCTCTATAGTACTTTTTTTTTTTTTTTTTCAGAAGCTCCATTAAAACAATCTTTTATTTAACTATCACATCTTCCTTCCCAGCTGTGTGGTTTCTCTCTACGTACTGTGACATCTCAGAATGTCACAGCCAAAACATCCAGCTGTGAAGTGATCCACTCTCTTCCTTCCTGGAGGCTCTTTTTATTTTGTTTATCGTTGTCGGGTGATGGAAAGTGAACAAGACTCGACGTATCAAATTTATTTAGATCACAGAGCTTTAAATTGGTGTCTGATTTGAAGGGAAATTCCAAAGATCGTTCTGTTTGTTCACCGTCTCGACGCGAGCTGTTAAATCAAAGCAAAGTCAGAATCGTCTCGAATTCCCCGCGTGAGATCAAAACTATAACTATTTTCATTATTCTAAACGTTGGTGTCATCTGCCTGTGGATAAGGTCTGGGACAGTGTGTGATTTGTAGAAATGATGTGTGACTCTTGTGTCTGATCGTTGACGCTCGTCAGACAGCCAGATGTTGCGTGTGTCAATCATCGCAGCAAGATTACTTACTGAAACCAATCTGCAGCCAGAGATTGACACGAGGTTTTTGTCTCTGGTGAAATTCAGTTTGTGTTTGATGATTATGGGAGGACAGGTGGCAGGTAGTGTTTATGATGTGCGTCCTGCTGATGTTCTATCAGTTCAGTATTCGCCACAGATGATCTGAAATGGACCACAGGAGGTTCTCTTTTGATGGATTTCAACATGTGCACTGGAAGACTGTGAACAGCACAGTGAAGCTGAAGGCTTGGTTTTACAGAATTAGGTTAGAATAAATAGAACACATGTTGACAATAAATCACCCAGACTGATGTAGTTAAAACAGGTTTATTGGGTTCTACATTATTTGAATAGATTAATTGTTTTGTTTTTTTAAGCTAGTAGCTCCCTGGGCTGCGCCTGTCAGCAATCAGCTGGAGACAGAAAATTGTGAGGAAAATAAACGTTTGCTTTTGTAATCACACTGACCTGGTTGGTGTGTGTAACATGTTTTCGACAGGTGACCTACATGTTACACCGGGACAGTCGTGCAGGATTTCTTGTTGCAGTTTATTCATAAGATTGTAGCTCAGTTTGCTCACCAACCCCTCCTCACATGCCTCAGACTCACAGGAAGGAATTAGAAATATCTGCAAACCACAAACTCAATATCTGCACAAATAAAATCAAAAGGACCGTGTGTTATCGTTCTTAACCAGCTTGTACTTTCCTAAAACATAAACGTTCATCAGATAATGAGGCAGACAAGCTGAATAACATGAACAATAATTACTATTAGATTGATTACATTGTTAAATCATTTATTTGGTAACTCATGCAGGCGCTTTAAAATTGTTGCTATATAAATCTTAATTTTTTTTATCATTAAAGGTCTCATGCATTAAGCTGAACTGCAATCACACCTCTGTAGAAGCTAAATTTTTGAGTTTGTGTTTACATTAAAACACTTATTATAAATGGCTAAGTTCCTCGCTTGTGAGTTAATGAACCACTAAGATATGGTGCATTCAGGGTAAAAAAAAAAAATCAGAGTGCCCGTCACTGGTCATGCATCTGACTGATTGCAGTTCTAGTCTGAATATATAAAAAATATTCTTTTGTTTTCAGTGTGTGTAAATGGTGCTGCACAGCTGTTGCATTAACATCTAACTCATGTTGGCTCGATACATGAACAGGAAAATAAAGTATTTGGTTCTTAAGCTGATTTTGTAGTTTGGTTAAAATGAAGATAGTAAAACTTTTTTTCAGAACACTGTGTTATTTCTCTTCTTCTTCTCTTGTTTCTAATTTGCTTGTATTGTCTGACAGCTGGTGGGTTTCATCCCATATTTATACACTTTAAATGAAACCTTCCACGGTTTCCTGTCTTCACAACACATTTTCACATCCAAGCTGTATAAATGCTGTCCATTCTCTCTGTGAAACGCTTAGTGAGTCATCGCGGGTCAGATGATGGAGGCTGTTGTCACTGTGGCCTGGCGAGCTCAGCTGGGCCCTGTGATGACATCATCATCTTCTACCACCGCGCTTTGTTCCACGGTGTTTGTCAGCTCAGGTCGTCTTCTCTGCTGCGCCTCCACCTGCTTCTCAGACATGTTGTTAGGTGACTAAGGCAGCCGTGGCGATGAGCTCATCACCTGTAGGTGGGTCTGAGAGCGTGATGGTGGTGGAAGATGTGATTGAGAGTAGGTGTGATGTTTTTAGAGAGTCACTTGATTGGCTCTTTGTGAGAGTGATGAAAAGAGGTAGGGAAAAGTGAAACCATTAAAAGCCCCGGTGCACTTGAACATGCTGGTGTAGATTTTCACCATAAATGGCTCTGATTTACTGGTTCAAGACTTTGTTTGGACTCTTGGAAATCTTCCATCAGAGCAGCAACATTTCCAGGTAAAACACCTAAAAAGGTCACGGTATCTTGCACAGCAGTTTTGCGTTTTCAACCTGATCCCGTTGTTCTTTGTGTTGCGCTTTGTGTGATATCATCAGATAGTTCATTTCAGAATGTCAAACAAAAAGCCAGATAAACCAGAAACTACTAAATGAATGTGTCTCATATTTAAAGATGAACTAACAGCGACACAAAGAGAGCCGTGAGGCGAGGAAGAGGACAGGTCAGAATGTCTGAGCAGTGTGAACTAGAAACAAGAGATGTCCGAACACAGACTGCAGGAAGAGTGTGTGCATGTGCGCGCGCCTCTCCAGCTCTCACATGTGAACCCAGTGACATCATCAACAGAGGATTATGGGATGCTGGGAAAATTGGATCGCGATTCTTATCAAGATTCCCAATTGATCCAAAATTTCCAAAAATTGTTACTTAAAGAGGCCCTTCCATTAAAAACGTTTTTTCTGAGGTGTCTGTCAGTTTTAATCTCTCAAACTACGCAGGTGGCGATAAAACCCGAGTTCTCCCGAGTTTGAACGACCTGTATCTGTTTCATCACAACTCCTTTGTTCATTAGTTTTCATCAGCTCCTGCAGTTGAAACCACGCCTAGCATGCTGCTGGCTAAAAGCTGTTAGCATAAGACGTAGCAAACAGGAAGACACAACGTCTGATGTTGCCATCCGCAGCGGGGCAGGAAACAGTATACCTTGCCCTCATAGGCTAGTCTGTCAGCCAATCATAGTCCAGCAAATCCGAATAATGAATATGAATGAGCTGCTGACAAAGCCAGACGGAAGGAGCCGGAACCACCCGAATTTTAATGCAGACAGATTGAAAGGTCTGTTAAGAAGTGTTTCCTGACGTTTTTTTTTAGAAGTCCTGAAATTTGTATGAAATGGCCTCTTTAAAAAACATTTTCAAAGCATTTAACAGCTCATTCGCTGCATGTACTGTTAGTCAGGCAGTGGCCTCCATATTGTGTCGTTCCAGCAAAGGGCGGGTCCGGTGCACTACAAACCTCAGTTAAAGCAGTAATCTGGAGTTTTCCTCTTTTCAGGACTTATGTATGATTTTTTTTTAAATTCCATTAAAGTGATAGTTTGACCCGATTCTGTAATATAATGTAAGAAAAACATTTAGTTTTTTTTCTCAAAGCCTCCATTTTATAGAGGCCCATGCAATTTGAACTCGTCGCCACAATGCATTAGCCAATAGCGTTCTACATCTGTATGCGTACACCTGTCAATCAACCAAGCGTACGCACGCACATATCCTGAAGAACCATGGCCGGCCGGCGTTTACGAGTCATTTACAATGCTGCAAAAACACATGAATCATGAAGCAGCACCTGCCTTCACAACAACCAAAAATACAGATTTCTCAACTGTCCTATCCTAATCAGAGACAGACAAGTGAAGAAAAGCTATTGTAAAAATGTAATTTACCTATGAAGTGTCCATCGTAACAAAGGTGGTCCACATGTATGAGAGCTTGGTATCACTTTAACTAGATTTAGATGTTAGCTGGATGTTTCTGCATGAGGGAGGAAAAAGAAATACGCTTTGAATTTTATAGTTTTTCGGATAAGAAAGAGCTTGACACGACATTCATTGTGTAAAATCTGCAAAATGAAAGTCGGGTACTTTAGGAACACTTCAGCTGCTTGAGCCTGCATCTTACGCCTCGACCCGGAGCTAACGGAAGCGGTTGTGGAAGCCTTGGCCGAAGCCCACAGAGTAGCACTTACCGGTGATGTGCGGACTTCCAGAGCAACCCACTCATGACATCACAGATACCTGGCATCTTTTACAAACGTGATGCACGAGAATCAAATCAAATTGTAATTTGTTGTAAGACTCACGTCTCTAGTGGATTAGTGGATTTTTTTCAAACCCACTGTTCTGTTAGAGGATTAAAATCATTTATACTTTTTATTATAACTCACTTTCTCTATAAAACCAGTCAGTTTGTGTTTTCTAAGCAGGCAGTGCAGGGGCCAGCCTTTTATTCCCACGTTTCTGTAAATATTCTGTAATATTCTGCTGTAATTAACAGGATGTTTTTTTCCTCACTTGTTTTTTTAGTTTTCCACTTTTCCTCCTTTAAGAGGGAATTTTTTATTGTGATTTCAGTGAGTCGGTACAAAAATGGCAAATAGAAAAATTATTATGAATGCTGAATGTAACTTAAGGACTTGTGAGTAATGTAAGCTCTCTGGCCCAGGAGCCGTCCTCTGACGGCCGTTGCTTTGCTAAATTCCTTGTTATTGAACTATATAGAGTGTGCGGCGCTCTGCACAGCGATGCTTCTCTGCATGTGCAGGCACATATTAAACATCACCCAGCTGCCTCTTTTCACAACCACTGCAGTGTTGTAGAATCTCTGCTGTAAACCAGATAAATCTTCCACTCCACAGATGCCACATAGAGGAGAAAGACAGTCTGTGGAGGGTTTTCGTGCCTGAACATGTGTGCAAGCAGGTTCCACACTCATGTCTCTCAGTGCGCTTTAAATTCAGAGTTTTTCAGGAGGGGAAAGGGATACGGGGGGTGCAGGAGAGTTTGCTCAAAAGCCTTTTGCACTGCACCATGTCGGCCAGTGGCAGAGCACAGAAACCCCCTCCCGGATGTTTGAGACCAATCAGGAAAGATTGCACACAATTCACAAGCTCCGCCCACTGCAGGGAACGCAGAGATTGACAGGTGGGAAATCCAGCAACACAGGAGCACGAGGTGTATGGAAATCACAAAGTGCTCTAAAAGCTCTTCTGAGTTCAACTTGCATGAAAATACTTGCAAACTTCATACAGGGTGATTTTTTTTTTTTTTTTGACAGATTGCAGAATCTTAAAGTGTTTTCAAAACACTCATTTTGCAGGTTTTTTAGTTGAGCGCAGCATAATCATAATCCTACACACTAAAAGTCACTTTTTACTTTTTAAAGCGTAATTTAAAAGATTTATTCTGGGGTTAAGACTTTCAGGTGAGAGTAATACAATATGTTTGTGGCGGGATGGATTTGTACAGCGACGTGGGAGAGAGTGAAAGGGGGAGTGTGGAGTTTGGTGAGGAGTGGCCCGTCTGGACAAAGGGAGGTGGGAGTAAAACTGCAAGAGGGGATTATCACAGATACCACACAAAGGGTCTGAGAAGAACTGGTTTTAAAGTGATCTAGAATTTCTCTCCACTTTTATAAGCCTCAGTATCAGGTGGAGGCTCGTTGACCTTTGGCTTTCGTTACTGAGGTCACTTTGCATGAAGGGCTCCACGGACAAGCTGATTCGATACAAATTTAGATGTACATTCAAACATGGAGGCGGCCGTGCAGGACGACAGGACAGAACAGCAAAAGTAGCCTGAGTCTGTCATTGGTTACAACCTTCTTAATAGTTTTTTAGGATCTCCTCACAAAACTGGTCTCATATGGTAATAAAGTGGATTAATTCACTCTGGCTTGGAAAAAAATCTCACTCGCACCTGCGGCCCTGATGAAATCCTAAATCTTAGACACGTCGTTCAGACTCAGATTTAAAATATACAGAGTCAGATTGTACAGGAGACGCCATCCGCTCCCACGCCGAGACCCGGAGATTCAAACGCCGCTGCTGTCATGATGCTTCCGACCTCTGCAGGGTTTTTGCTCCAGGATGGGAGCACACAGTCTCACACACTCTGTTGGTTACAGCGTTACCATAGTAACCCAACCACCAGCTCTTAGATATTTTTATAGCTCGCCCTGTATGTGCATCCCAGTGTGGCTGTATGTTCGACGGAAGGAGGAAAGTTTCTGTTGATCGAACTGAAAGAAGATTCTTGATGTCAAATTCGGCAACACTTTTTTTTATAAAATATCTTTGCTCGACAATGTTTATAGATCTCAAACTCACTGAAACTTAAAGCAGTTTACAGAAGAATAAAATCCAGCCAACATGAAAACCGGATTGTCTGTGTCCTGCATCTTAATCAGCTTTTACCTGTTTGGACTCTCAACATCTCAGCTGGTCCTGAGATGTGCAGCACCAGGACTTTCCAGCTAATCCGTTGGGTCCCGTGGGTTATAGATTTGGGATCTGTGGATTTAGATATTTTTTATGTGCAGCTAATAAATGCTTGACAGGAGCGAGATCTCAGGTTGGAGGCCAGATTAACACCCAGGGCTCAGGTGCAAGTCTTAAAGCTGGTAGCAAATTGCCAGCGGCACTGGAGAGGGACTCCCAAAAGGTCTCAAAACATTTGAGAGAGTTCTCAGTTTTTAAAGCAAATATTTAAAAATTCACAAGATGGATTATTTTTAATTAACTTTGGGGCGAGTCGACGAACTGAAAATAATTTGTGACTGGAAACAAAAAAGTGTTGAAATTCAAAATCTGGTGATAAATTGCAAACAAATTGAGAAACTTTGTGACTAAATTGCAACAATAAAGTTTGTATGACAGCCGTGTGAATGTTGTAGATCATTAGCTGAAGTGTTGAACATACGATCTGGTTCTAACTGGAACTGTAGGAATGTTCTCAGTCTCAGCCCAGTAGGGGTACAGGGTTAAGATTCTTTGCATTAGGGGCCGGTTTTGTGCTGATGAGGCCTATGAAGAGTACTTATGTCGTGCACACTTGGGTTGAAACAATGTTTAGTGGGTGGTGTGTGTCATCTGCATGACTAACAGGAGTGAAAGTTCCCGAGCTGAACAAAACACACGTTCTGTCAACGTCTTAGAGAAAAGTTTTTCCTCTACACGTTTATTTTTTAACGTAAAATGTTCAGCTGATTGCAGTTTGTACATCACTTTGTGTCACAGCAGCTGTAACTCGTTTTTTTTCATAATCTTATTTTTGATCATTACAGGCCGGAATCTGATGGAAAAAGAATCATTTTCATCACTGAGTCACTTTTAATCCTCGTTCTGAGCCAGTAAAACTAGCACTCCTCTGTTGCTATGCAGAACATATCAAGCACTCAAACAGCGTGCAGCACGTCGTTTTGCTCCAGAGGAGCGGCGTGATGAGATTGAAATTAATTCTGCGACAGTCCGAAATTCTGCCTCCCATCTCCTGCCTGCTGGGACGGCTCGTATTTCGTGGCAGTGCTTCTCCACACCCACACGCACAAGTCTGATGCGTGCATTGTCCTCGCTGCAGTGGCTCACTTGTGGAATCAAGCAGTCATGGGGCGGGGGGGGGGGGTTGCACACACGCTCAAAACAAGACAGAGATGGAGGAACACACCCCTCACAGCAAAGCCAAGAGTGAAGAGTGTGCAGTTCCTCTTTTGGAAAACAAATCTGATCAAGTTTCAGGGGTTTTGTTGTTGTTGTTTTTATTTTTATTGCTGTTAAAACCTTGTTACTTTGAGTTCTGGTAAACATTCATTTGCTTTTGGGTTTGTTGAGTTTATGGTTACACAGATTTCTCCAGCCTCGTACCTTCAACACAGAGATGATGAAACTCACCTCAGTCTACCTGATTCTCAGCTTGTTGTTTGTCTGTGTTGTCCTGGAGACAGCTGTGACCTCACAAGAGACTCACTATGATCCCACATTGACTTAACTTTCCAACCTTTTCTACATTTTACACCAGTTACCATAGCAATCCATAACAAATAGTGATGATAGTTACTGAGGACCTCTGATGGACGTTTCTTTTATTTAAGATCTAAGCTGCGTCTCTGGAGTTTCGGGTGTTGCATGTGCAGTTTGATTCGGTGAGATTACGTTAATGACACCCAGAAATAGGGTTGAGAATAGTCGAGTGCGCCGCTGTGAGTCATCTGCTCTGTGTCAGCGCTGTTTGGATACTCGTCCTATCGGCCCATTACGTTACGGGCATATCGGATCATCTCTCCATCTTCATACATTAGAGCGGCTGAGTGGAACGCAGGGTCGTATTGATCTCTGCTGTGTTTGGCCCGCGTGTTGTTTAACCTCATTACAGTATAAATACATTTTGTTGCCTCGAAGCGTTAGTTGCTACTTTTTATTATTTCTTTTTTTTTTTTTTATAGGGGGGAAATATAGTTATTACGATCCACCAGCCGAACAACAGGAAGGCACAAACTGACAGACGGCCAAACAAGAGGCTGCCAGGCTGAGTATTCATACAAGTTTAATGAGCATCCAGACAGTCGGGAGTTTGTGGCTCCGACACAGAGCTTAGTGCCACACACACACACACACACACACACACTGGCTGACTTGTTTAGACACAAATGGAACAGGTGGGAGTTTCGAGCAGAACTCAGGTTTCAATGCAGAGTCTCCAATTAATTATGATTTTTTGTTTGTTCGTTTCAGACTAAATTGAAAATGATCACATGGTACGTCTGGGCAGCTGATCAAAAGGCTGAGATATTTAAAGTCACATTAATCACACGGCTCAGACGAATACTCCTTTCATCAATCTCAGGCGACGAGGTTTGACGAGGTTTTCTGTCTCGTCAGACTGTAACGCTGTTATAACAGCTTCTGCTGATGTTTTCTCTTTATTAACGCGTCGCGTCGTCTCCTTGACGGCATCTGGCGCATCCGTGTAGCCAGCTGATCCAGCAGCAGGGGAACAGCCCCTCCTCCTCCTCATCCACCTCCGCTGAAAATATGGAGAGAAGAAGAGGCTGCTGTTGGACCTCCAGAGTTTACACGGGCTTTTCTCGTGTTCGAGGTGGTAGACACACGTTTGGCTGCAGCAACTCAAACCCACAGAGCTGCTTGAGATAATGTTTATTTTTATGACATGTTTGGAACTTTTTTTCTCTCTCCGTGACTCAGCAATGATTCCTTGATTATGCAAGCCGGCGTCTGATGGTGTCCTCTATGAGAGGTTTTTAGGAACTGGCGTGAGGAGCGAGAGAACAATGCGGGTGACGCTGCAGAAAGGAGTTGCTGTGCTTGTGTGGATCTACTGCAGCGTGGTACTTTCTCACCGTTAGGGTCCGGTAGTATTTAATACAATCCTTATATCGTAAATACTTTAACTGTCTGTCTGTAAACAAGTAAATGGGACGGTTCAGGACGTTACAGTAACATTACAGACTCAACAGAAAGGAAAACCTTTTACAAACTTACAGTTGAACACCTGATGTGAAGGTGTGTCATGCACGCATGGATGCAGATGTTCTAGTCTAAGACAGGCTTTCACAAACATCTGGCCTGCTGTGTATCCTGTTGCCACATAACAAAAAGTAACTGCTCGTCAATTTTTTGAGTTCCAACATCCTTTT
Source organism: Pachypanchax playfairii (assembly GCA_006937955.1). Classification (NCBI taxonomy): domain Eukaryota; kingdom Metazoa; phylum Chordata; class Actinopteri; order Cyprinodontiformes; family Aplocheilidae; genus Pachypanchax; species Pachypanchax playfairii. Next base: position 396,575 of record SSNP01000151.1, on the reverse strand, counting down.
TCTCCTGAACTACTGACGGCTGCCACGTCATCAGTTGTCAGGTAACAAAAACGGTGATGTGTTGATAAATTTGGCTGATTTAAAAGATTTCTGTCATTCCAGACACATTAAAGGTTCTTTATCCTGCTAATTTAAAGCTTTCAGCATCTGTGAT
>SSNP01000151.1:339355-396411 GCA_006937955.1 Pachypanchax playfairii | reverse complement strand
GGGGGGGGGGGGGGGGGGGGGGGGGGGGGGTTGCACACACGCTCAAAACAAGACAGAGATGGAGGAACACACCCCTCACAGCAAAGCCAAGAGTGAAGAGTGTGCAGTTCCTCTTTTGGAAAACAAATCTGATCAAGTTTCAGGGGTTTTGTTGTTGTTGTTTTTATTTTTATTGCTGTTAAAACCTTGTTACTTTGAGTTCTGGTAAACATTCATTTGCTTTTGGGTTTGTTGAGTTTATGGTTACACAGATTTCTCCAGCCTCGTACCTTCAACACAGAGATGATGAAACTCACCTCAGTCTACCTGATTCTCAGCTTGTTGTTTGTCTGTGTTGTCCTGGAGACAGCTGTGACCTCACAAGAGACTCACTATGATCCCACATTGACTTAACTTTCCAACCTTTTCTACATTTTACACCAGTTACCATAGCAATCCATAACAAATAGTGATGATAGTTACTGAGGACCTCTGATGGACGTTTCTTTTATTTAAGATCTAAGCTGCGTCTCTGGAGTTTCGGGTGTTGCATGTGCAGTTTGATTCGGTGAGATTACGTTAATGACACCCAGAAATAGGGTTGAGAATAGTCGAGTGCGCCGCTGTGAGTCATCTGCTCTGTGTCAGCGCTGTTTGGATACTCGTCCTATCGGCCCATTACGTTACGGGCATATCGGATCATCTCTCCATCTTCATACATTAGAGCGGCTGAGTGGAACGCAGGGTCGTATTGATCTCTGCTGTGTTTGGCCCGCGTGTTGTTTAACCTCATTACAGTATAAATACATTTTGTTGCCTCGAAGCGTTAGTTGCTACTTTTTATTATTTCTTTTTTTTTTTTTTATAGGGGGGAAATATAGTTATTACGATCCACCAGCCGAACAACAGGAAGGCACAAACTGACAGACGGCCAAACAAGAGGCTGCCAGGCTGAGTATTCATACAAGTTTAATGAGCATCCAGACAGTCGGGAGTTTGTGGCTCCGACACAGAGCTTAGTGCCACACACACACACACACACACACACACTGGCTGACTTGTTTAGACACAAATGGAACAGGTGGGAGTTTCGAGCAGAACTCAGGTTTCAATGCAGAGTCTCCAATTAATTATGATTTTTTGTTTGTTCGTTTCAGACTAAATTGAAAATGATCACATGGTACGTCTGGGCAGCTGATCAAAAGGCTGAGATATTTAAAGTCACATTAATCACACGGCTCAGACGAATACTCCTTTCATCAATCTCAGGCGACGAGGTTTGACGAGGTTTTCTGTCTCGTCAGACTGTAACGCTGTTATAACAGCTTCTGCTGATGTTTTCTCTTTATTAACGCGTCGCGTCGTCTCCTTGACGGCATCTGGCGCATCCGTGTAGCCAGCTGATCCAGCAGCAGGGGAACAGCCCCTCCTCCTCCTCATCCACCTCCGCTGAAAATATGGAGAGAAGAAGAGGCTGCTGTTGGACCTCCAGAGTTTACACGGGCTTTTCTCGTGTTCGAGGTGGTAGACACACGTTTGGCTGCAGCAACTCAAACCCACAGAGCTGCTTGAGATAATGTTTATTTTTATGACATGTTTGGAACTTTTTTTCTCTCTCCGTGACTCAGCAATGATTCCTTGATTATGCAAGCCGGCGTCTGATGGTGTCCTCTATGAGAGGTTTTTAGGAACTGGCGTGAGGAGCGAGAGAACAATGCGGGTGACGCTGCAGAAAGGAGTTGCTGTGCTTGTGTGGATCTACTGCAGCGTGGTACTTTCTCACCGTTAGGGTCCGGTAGTATTTAATACAATCCTTATATCGTAAATACTTTAACTGTCTGTCTGTAAACAAGTAAATGGGACGGTTCAGGACGTTACAGTAACATTACAGACTCAACAGAAAGGAAAACCTTTTACAAACTTACAGTTGAACACCTGATGTGAAGGTGTGTCATGCACGCATGGATGCAGATGTTCTAGTCTAAGACAGGCTTTCACAAACATCTGGCCTGCTGTGTATCCTGTTGCCACATAACAAAAAGTAACTGCTCGTCAATTTTTTGAGTTCCAACATCCTTTTTCTCCTGAACTACTGACGGCTGCCACGTCATCAGTTGTCAGGTAACAAAAACGGTGATGTGTTGATAAATTTGGCTGATTTAAAAGATTTCTGTCATTCCAGACACATTAAAGGTTCTTTATCCTGCTAATTTAAAGCTTTCAGCATCTGTGATAGACACATAGATGATAAAATCTTACTGTTGGTGTTATATAGTCTTCATTTGTCTTGAAATATAACTTGTATTCTCAAACCAGGAAGTAAACGCTCGGTTTACCTAAAATCCCATCTCTTCTTCAGGCCCCCTCCTCGTGAATGCTGCCCCCCGAGCTGCCTGAATAAAATGGTGAATAAATTCCTGTAACTCTCGCAGCCAAATGCACATTTTCACTGAGACATTTTTAATAAAAAGGTTATATCATCACAACATGGTTAAAATCTCCAAAACGTTGATTTTGCATGAAAAAGGACCTTTTAGTTATTTTATCAGGATGAAAAACTCCTAACTAAAAGCTGATTGGTAGTTCAGAGAACGAGTCACACAGTCAACAAGGTGTTTGTATTTATAGTGAGACGTCTGCTCCTCCTGCAGGTTTCCTCTAAAACACAAAGATTGATTAGATTCAAAACAAAACAGCAGAAGAAGAGTTCACAGGAAGTACACTATGCAACTTTCAACTTCTTCGAGCATCATGAGGATCACAGTCACAATCATTTTTTTGAATCCCTTGTTATTCTATATTAATGTATCAGAACCCAGACGTGTTCTCGGTCTATGTTCCACGTCGCCGTTCATCACGATCTGCCAGCTGAAGTTCAGCAGGTCCAGCAGCAGATGCGTCCCGTCCTCTATCAGGGCCGGATGGAAAGCGAGCGGCGCTTTAACACGCTGCTCTCTACAGCACGCCGTTTCTTACACAAGAATCTGGAAATTGTTTCTGAAAATTGAGTCAAAAGCTCTTCTGCAGATTTTACAAACTAACAAAAAACCTTCCTGATCAGATTTCTACAAAATTTCATTCAATTTTCCGTCTTCTCCTTTTATGTCTGCCTCCAACACACCACACGCTGTCCCCCATGCGGTCGGGAGACGCCTCTGTGTACAGTCTCTCTGCTGATGACACGGATGTGGCTGCCACTTTGCTACAGCTCTCCGTCCACTGTTGCTATAGCGACACCATGGTAATGAGGCTGCACTCTGATGATGCCTCAGTGGGATGTTCGAGGAGTTGAGATATCTCGGGACAATGAGTCGACTAGCGGATGACAGCGTTGGAGCCTTAAAGGCTGCGGTGGCGTTGGACCGGTGTGTAGCTGCGTGAGAGGTTCAGGTTAAGTGTGTGACACTCGTACGTTGTAACAAAGCTGAGAAAACAGCCTGAGGCCTCTGGAGCTAATCATCTCTGCCCGGTAGAATTAGATTTCTTCTGCTCGTGCTCACTGATAAGCTTCATGTAATAAAGTGGTGACGTGTGCCAGAGATTTGAATTTGATTTAAGGACTTTAAGCTCCATTATGTGTTGATACGAGAACGCTGCTGCTGCTGCGTCGACTCATGTGAATGTGAGTTTAAAGCTCTAGACTATCAATTGATCTTTTCAGTCAGATAAGCTTCTCACTTTCTCCACTAATTAGTCTGCAGGATCATCTGACAGAAACTTCCTCCAGTTCTCAAATCCATCGTCTGCACAAGGTGCAGTTTTCCACCCTAAAACAGAGGAGTGAAGCTCCTCCTGCCTTTTAAAGATGTGAATCTGAAGCAGGTTTATTTTGGAGTTCATCGTTCTGTTTATCAAACGTTGTTGCCTGAATTCTCTCTCCGTGCTTGAGGTTGTGGAGATTTGACTCGCTAATTTCTCCAGAGAAAAACATCCTAGTTTTCTGTTGTTATTTTGAAGCTCTGAGCTGCTGTCGGGGATTTGGAACCTGAACTGACTGTATATTAAAAACAATTTTCACCTCTTTCTCATCTGAATTAAAAATGTGATCGTTTACAATATTTTTTTCTCTGATTTCAAACATCAAATCCAGTGTTTGATTTGTGACAGTCAGGAGAAATGTGTTCCTGACTGCTTCTATCGCTACAGTCTATCGAATATTCCTTGATAAGGAATTTGTAATATGAGATTAAGACATGTGCGGTGGAAAACAGACAGGTGGTTGTTACTGTGTCTCAATCTCAATCTGATCTTCATCAAATACATAAACTGTATGTGAGCGAGCAGCAAGACGTGTGAATCTGTTTCCAGCTTTTAGATTTTAGTTCTTCACTCTGTGAACGTCCCTCCTGCTGAGCAACTGATGCTTCACTAATACTATCAGAATGTTTTTATTTATTTATTTACTTCTCCAGTCAGTTAGCATCAAACAACAAATGTTTATTAAGAGTTTTTTTTTATTCCCTGAGTGGTTTACAGTTAACTTCTTTAAGGCTGATGCCTGCAGTGTTTCAGGGGTTTGAAGTTGGAAACATTAATTAAGAAGCAGAGCTTTATAATTAATGATGGTACTCGCATGTGTCATACATATGTTCACCAGATAGATGAAACAATGCAGAATAAAATATTATTTGGTTCTTACGGGTTGTGTGTTTGTCTCCCGTTCAGGCAGAATCCTGTCATGAGGTTCCAGGCGGTCAGTTGGTGCTGGAGCTGACGCTGTCAGCGACTCCGGTCTACGCTGCTCTTCACCCGGACCTTTATCACTTCCTGCTGTAGCCGCTCAGCTCATCGCTGAGTCCAATCTCAAAGTTTCCAGAACTTTTTAAAATAAAAAAAAAAAGTCTGGCCCCGGATGTGAAGTCGGTTCCTCTGATTGTACCTCAGAACCTGGTCCTGTATTCTCTTTGTAGTCCATCTCCTCGGACACTGAACCAAAACAAAAACCACCATAATCACATCACTGGCTTTGCACAAGCACCAGGTGAGGACGGCTGTCCACAAGGACAAACCCGGTACCTGTCAGCATCATGTCCAGTCGACGTAAGGCTTCCACGCCCTGCATGATCCGACCCGAGCTCACCTCAGTGGTCCTGGATGATGAGGCAGAGGAACCATGTGACATGGAGGTACTGCCTGGGGGAAAAATTTAAATATAATTATAGTTATATATTCTAGTGGTATTATCTAACTAACTGTTTCCTGGTTTACATACTAACTTCTGTCTTTTCCTTCTGCCAGACTAAAGAGAACCATGTTGAGGAGGTGCCCATGAACACAGATCCATCAACTCAAACAGAGACATCCATGGACTTGGATCTAACTGGCAAGGCCTCGACCCCCCCCACAGGTCCAGACAAACCAGAAACAGAGCCTCCAGATCCTTCCAAGCCTCAGCGTAAACAGCAGGGGGGCTATGAGTGCAAATACTGCACCTTTTCCACACAGAATCTCAACACCTTTAAAGAACACGTCGACGCTAATCATCCAAACGTCATCCTCAACCCGCTGTATCTGTGTGCCGTGTGTAACTTCAACACCAAGAAGTTCGACACCTTGACAGAACACAACGAGAGGTGTCACCCGGGCGAGAGCAACTTCAAATTCAAACGCATCAAAATGAACAATCAGACAATCTTGGAGCAGACGATAGAGGGCTGCAGCAACAACGCAGTCATATACAACACGTCGGGGGCTCCTCCCGGCCGAGGGGCCTCCCCGCCGCTCAACAAAGCCACCGCCGTCAGAACGGCTAAACCAAAAACTGTGTCTGCAGAAACTAAACGGACAGAATCCCAGTTGAATAAACCGACGTCTGATCTGGCAAAGAAACCGATCCCGGCGCTGAACATGAACGGGACGGTCATCATCCCGGAGTCGAGTCTCATTAAAGCAGACGGCCTTTCTCACATCATGCCTTCATTACAGCAGCCTATAAACTACACCCAGGTAGGATGCAGCGGGACACGCCTCCTCGTTTCCATACAAACACAATGAAATAAAGATATATTGACATTTTTCTTTAATGATAATAAATCATCTTTATATTTAAGATAATCAGGTTGTATTAGAGAATAATTGATCTGTGAAATAAAGTGATCGTCAGCTGATTGCATGTTTTTAAAACGTTGCTATTGGCTTGTGACGGTCTGATCATTTTGTTTCAGGTGCCGAAGATCGCAGTGCCCTTAAACACAACCAAATACAACCCCTCCCTGGATGACAACCTGACGCTCATCTCTTCCTTTAACAAGTTTCCCTACCCGACGCAAGCCGAGCTCTCCTGGCTCACCGCAGCGTCCAAACACCCAGAAGAACAGATCAAAGTCTGGTTCACCACACAGAGACTCAAACAGGGCATCAGCTGGTCACCTGAAGAGGTATTCACACCATCCATGTGGGTTGTACATCGTGTTCTATGGTCCTGGTGTTTTTTATTTCCTGGAAACAACATGTTTAGATTTAAAACAAGAGAAGACTTGACCTGAACTTAGGCCCTGTCCCAAAACCCGCACTGCACCCTACAGTCTTCAATGAAGTGCACTTAGCAGAAGGGCATATAAGGGTTCGAAGTGTGTAGTGAACAAGTGTGCACATAATAGCAGTATTTGGACAGTAAGCACTACGTGCCACAGCGTTCATTCTCCATGACAACCAAAATGGCAGTACCAGTCGCTGTTTGAGCTATTTTGATACTAGAAATGATTTAAAAACTCCAACAAACATTTATTTTGAGGAGAATGAAGCACAGGAACAAAAGGAGGAGTATAAGACAGGAATAAGTGATTAAACTGTTAGTATATCATGTCCGAAAATACACGTCAGTACCGTTATTAATTAATTATATTTGTTATCAGATTTGTGACACATCTATCCAACAGAGAATCAATCGATTGTAATTACACATCTAGATAATAAAATAAAATATTGATTATTTGCAGTCTACACTTGAGAAAACATTTTTTTGGTCTGGATGGTTCAGCCATTCCTTCTTCTTCTTCCGTTAAAATTCACACGCTGCAATGCATTGTGGGAAATACCCTTTGCTAAAGTCTGCACTGATGTGGTCTTCGGCGAAGTGCGGCTCAAGCGTTTGAAAGGGGCGGAGCCAAGGGCACGACTGTCCACTCTTGGAGAATCAGGACACCCCACGCACCCGCGCCCCTCATCGGGAACGCGCATTTGAAGGGCGCAAGTGTGGGTATTGGGACAGGGCCTTAAGCTGTATAATACCGAAATGTAAAAAAACATGGATGACAGACACACACCTAGAAGCTCAGGTCAAAACAAAACAAGCGCCCCCTAGAGGCTGGTTCCATTGTCAGTTATAAGTCCCGCCCCCTCCGTGAAAACACACATTTTCCCGATTTAAAAACAAAATTAGACCTGAAGTAACTAGAAAAGCACTCGGAGAGCGCAGACCTCCACCCAAGCAGCACTTGGACATATTGTAGAAAGTATTATGTCTGTATCCTTTAAAAAAGTTCCTGGATCCAGACGGTACCCCGAATCACCCCCAAAATCTAAATGATTGTTTCTTGGGTCATTTCTGAACTTTACTGAAAATATCATCAAAGTCCATCCATTAGTTTTTGAGTTATCCTGAAAGACAGACAGACAAACAGACCCTGATTAAAACATTACGGTAATAACGCTTCTAAAAACCGAGTTTTTTAATGTAGCGTTCAGGTCATTAATGGGTTTCTCTGGTTTTATTGTGTTTTATAAATTTTTATGATTTTATGAGCACTTTTCTTTTTATCCTGCGTTAAACACTTTGGTCAAGTTTTATTGTTGTAAAGTGTTATAAATAAAGTTAGTTTTGCTTGGCTGAGTAAATTTTTAGGCTTCAAAAATACAAAGTGGTCGTGTATGTAAGTTATAGTTTCACTTTTGTCTGTTCTTAAACAGAGACATCTTTATATACGGTCTGTAAATAAAAAAAACAGCTGTCCCTCGCTATACCTCAGTTTGTTTGTGTAACTCAGTTTGTTATTTTTGTGTCATTTTGCATGTTTTTTTTACCATGCATTGTGTTCTGCGTCCTGATTGGCTCAATCTCTTCCCTGCCGGGTCTCCTGTACAGATGTTTACCATCGTACAAAAAGTTGGACTTCTGGTTTTATTCTATGAACTGAACATATTTTTCTACAAAGGGTTGAACTATGAGAGTGTTAAAACGAGAGAGAAAAGCGTGAACATGTTGATACCTGTCTGAACGATTTTACATCCTTAAAACGTCTAGAATAATTGTAATAAATGAAGCTGACCAGTTTGCAGATTTGACCTATTGCGGCTTATTTTTGGAACGTAACTCCCGCGATAAACGAGGGACCACTGTAAAATAAACCAAACTATTTATCATTTCTTAATCTATTTTTTTAGCCAAGGTTATTGTGCAGAAGTCAGTTTGAAATTTGGATAAAACTGAAGGGAATACTGGGAGGAGAAAACTGGGATCGAACCAGCAACCCTCTGTTTGAAGAGCATTTGTTCTTATTTCTAAGCCACACCCACTCCAGTGTTTAAAACTAGCCAAATAAAAACAAAAACATGAAGCAGTTTAAATTCTATTTACTCAGTTTGTCTGTTTGTGATGACGTGGATCCGTTTCTGTTCATTCAGGTGGAAGAAGCCAGGAAGAAAATGTTCAACGGTACCATCTCCTCTGTACCTCAGACTCTGACTGTAGTGACTCCACAGCTCAACTCCCGCTCATCCAGCAGCCAACCCGTCCACACCACCGCCTCAAAGCTCCTACAGCCCGGGACAGCCTCTGTCCTCCAGTCCCTCCCCTGTCAGATTCTGGGACAGACCAGCCTGGTGCTGACGCCTGTAGTCAACGGCTCTACGGTCACATGTGCACCTCTCGCTCTCACAGTGGCCAATCAGGTAGAAAACCTGGAGAGAAGGTTAAATCTCACAATCAAGATGCAAAAAATCTCCAAGAACTTCTGCAGGAAATTATTGACTTGTTTTAACATTCTTTCAGGCGGCGCAGTCACTCAAGCGACCGCTCGCCACTCCTGTGATCGCCACAGAGAACAAACGACCCTCCATCATTCAGACCGTCTCCACGCCAATGGACACATCCAAACTGCCGTCTCCCAAAATGTTGAGTTTCACAGTCGACCCCAATAAAACCAGCGAGCAGCTGTCGGTGCTGAGGTCCAGCTACACACAGTGTCCCTTCCCCGAGGAAGATGAGGTAAGAATAAGTGAGTGGAATAAGATTTTTTTGGGTGTTCGCCATGACACGATCATAAAACACTGTTTGGTCTTGCTGCTTTTTTCTCCCCGAAACCACCTGCATCATGAGTGAACGTAACTCTTGTAATGTTGTGCAACATGACAGATCTACAGGCTGATCGAGACCACCGGTCTGTCCAGAGGAGAGATCAAGAAGTGGTTCAGTGAACAGAGACTCCTCAATCTCAAAAGTATGTATCTGAATAACTGATAAAATCCTCATTTATCTGTTTTAACCAGCAGATTTGAACTGCCACTAAAATAAATATATATATTAAGTGTTTGTTTCAATGTGTTTTTGTTGGAGATGCACCTGCACCACCCGCGCTGGTGAAGGCAGAAGGAACGCCGCTGGTTAAAGATGGTCCCGTTAGGAAAGCAGTCCCGAACAAGTTTCCTCTGCTGGAGAGGGTGAAGGGGAAATCATCCGAACAGCTGAACGCTCTGGAGGAGAGTTTCCAGAGAAACAGTTCTCCAACAGACGCAGAACTCGGTAAAACTCCAGACTGGATCAGTTTAGTTTCAAATGTGTTGCTTTTAGAAACCCGCTGACACAGAACACAAGAACATGAAGCACAAACTGCTTCATATAAACAGAAATGATGATGTCAAATGTTTCATCTTCATATTTGTCCGTAGCTACGTTTACATGCGCCAAATTTCCCCAATCTGATTAAAATCTTGGTCGATCTGAATTCCCAAATCCCTGTTTACATGGACACTAACTGAAATGATCTGATCATGTCATGAGTACACATGCACCAAGCACTCAATCAGGTTAAATGAGTTGAGCATGCGCACAGCGAGTTGTCTTTCCGGGGGAAGAAAAGAAAGTAAACAAACTCCGTCCTTTCTGCACGTCTTTCCCGCCCCATCGTGTGCTCGAGCTGACTCACGTTATCCCCTATATGAACCTTCTGCAGGTGATTACCTTTATGTTTGGGTTTTTACTGGTCGCATTAACCAAGCTAGAGGCTGAATACATATTACTACTGCTCCTCCACCACAGGAGAGGAGAGCAGGATGACAGGATGACTGCACCAGCAGACCACTTCTGTTTACCTCCCGCCATGTTTTCTACTTGGGTCTGCGAAAGCAGAAAGACGTCACGCTGAAGTTGTACGCATGCGCAGTGGGCTTTTTTCACCCTTTCTTTCCGAATGGGTGTGTACATGCACGTCTATCCGAATGGAGATCGGACAAAACCACCCCTCTCGATCGGAAGTAAATTTCTTTCGGATCAGGCTGCATCGGATCAAAACATTCTGATTGACATGTTTACATGATGTATTTTTGGTCCGATTGGGCGTTTATTCTGATTAAATGTGCCCATGTAAACGTAGCTAGTGTTAGATTGTATTTAACACTACAACCACATTTAATTATTTATATCTGTCCTGTTGGTCTTATTAACAGTTATTTATTTATTATCTTTTTTTTTTTTACTCTGATGTTTAAACTGTTTAAAGAAGCTGAGTTACTGTTCCTGTTCTCCGCCTCCGGAGGAGCTGCATGTCCGTCTCTGGGAAGAGCAGAAATAGTTTCAATGAAGTTCTTTTATTTTTTTCAAACTTCCTGGAAAGTGAATGAACTCTGCGTAAAGAAGGATTCTTTGATATCAAAGAGAAACGCGTCTCTCTTGTTTCGCTGCAGACCACCTGGCGCAGGAAACCAGGCTCTCCAGGACGGAGGTGGACTGCTGGTTCTCGGAGCGCCGGGCGCTGAGGGACAACATGGAGAAGGTTTTACTCGCCATGGCCTCCAAGAACACGGAGGATCGACGGGAGCGACTCAAAGAGACGCTGCTCAACGGGACTTCTCACCACGAGCAGGCGGGGAAGTCCCCCCACTCGTCTTCTCTCCCACCTGTTCTCTCCTCCTCTTCATCCCCGTCTTCATCCTCCCCTCCTGTTCTCGCAGCCTCCTCCCCTCAGCCCCCAACACATTCCTCTTCCACATCTCCTCCCATCCTGCACTCGTCCTGCTCCTCGTCACCTCACCCCCCCCTCCTGTCGGTCTCCACCAGCCCGGCGCCCATCTCTGGTCATTTACTGACTCTTCTCAGGGAGGTGAGAAGTAACCAGAACAAGATGCTGCTTCATGGAATCAATCAGACTTCACGTAGTTCAGATGAATCTTTCTACAACATTTACACTATAAGAAGTATATATTAGTATATTTTGATAATATTTTGTCATGTGATTATTTCTATTTGAAGACGTTAAATGTTTAATTGATCTTTTCAGTCAACAATGTTCGTTTGTTCTCACCAACGTTTCCACCACAGATGTTCTGCCGGACCCAGTGGCCATCTCCTGAGGAGTACAGCCAGCTGGAGGTCCAAACCAACCTGGGACGCACCGACATCGTTCGCTGGTTTAAGGACCACCGCTCGGCGCTGAAGAATGGTGAGACTCTGGACTGGATGGAAGATCAGCAGCAGAACGGCCAGAGTCCTGAGAAAAACCCGAATGTTTCCTCAGACGCCAAGACTGAGAAGGGTGAGTCCCAGGTGGGAGGACACGGGCGGGGTGTTTGTTTTAATTGTTTTATTTCTCTGAGACTCGTGCTGTTACCCTCTGCTGCTCCTTTCAGGACTGCGTGACGTGGAAGAGGACGGCGGGAGGGAAGCAACGCCAGAGAATTTCAAACTGTCCAACCAAGACAACGGACACTGGTTGACGGACAAACTAGCACAAGGTGTGACGGACCTGAGCCGGTCTGGGACGGACCGGAACAACTCAAGTGATGCTGATAAAGGGAGGTGAGAGACAAATAAACAAGGTTGCTGCCAATATTTTATAAAAAATAACACCGAGTCGTCGTGGTTACAGAGCTGCTCTTCAATTAGTTTGTATTTATGTTTCAGCATATTAATATTAATCTGGAGTGTGTGTTTGTTTCCAGGTGGATAAAGGTGACTGTGAATGTTGGAGAGGAGACTGAAGGAGTAGAAAGACACAAGCTGGATTCTGATGTTCTGGCTTTAGAGCAAACAGGAAGGGTCACGGGCTAAAAGTACGTCAAACACATGAAAAGAACCTTAAAGGTCTTGTATCATGAAAAATCAACTTTTTGGAGCTTTTAACCATGTTGTGATGCTATTTCTTTATTTAAAAGACACCCAGAGTGGTTTTTGGCTTAATTCGTGCATTCCCGAGTAATCCTCCTGAAACCTGCGCTCTGAGCAGCTGCTTTACTTGCTCATGTAAAACGGCTGAATTGAGCCCCTTTACGTCACAGTGTCGTATCAGGAAGTTCCTGACCAATCCCTGCTGCCCCTGTAGAAGGTACGAGGCGAGCTGCGAGAGTCCGAAACAATTTGTCAGGAGCTCATCACGGCAGATGTCTAACCTACAGCCCAGAGTTCCCACACTTCAACCACCTGCTGCTCTTTATTAGCATGAGCTGCTAATAAAGACTTATCAACTCGACCCTGCTAATCACATGTCAGTATGACTCCAGCTTTACAGCTGAGCTCCACGTCACCGCAGCCCGTCCCACCACCGGATAAAAGACACAGTCACTCACCCTGCCAGCGCTCAGTCAGACGTCCCGTTTGCCACGAGCTCCTGTTCGCCTCCGTGCTGCAGTTTAACCACCTCATTAATCCAGCCTCAGACCTCAGACCTGTCCCGGTTGATCTCTCTCAGTCCGCCTCTCGGCTGCTGGTCTCACAGTCAGCGAGGTACGGTCGCGGTCTCACTTCACCTGTCTGATCCCAGTCTTGGTGTCATCTCCCGGGTCGGATCGCATCCAGTCGCGAGTGGACCGTCCTTCCCTCCAGACGCTCCTCACCACCGAGCGTCCTCTGACAAATTAGCACCTCCATTTTGTTGTATTTCATTCTAAAAATTTCTCGTCGAAAATGTGCATTTGGCTGCGAGAGTTACAGAAGTTTATTTAGTGTTTCTAAACAGACCAATCGCACTCACAGCTGGGAGGCGGGGTTTTAGGTAAACCGAGCGTTTTTACTTCCTGGTCACAGAATAACTTGAGAATATACACTCACCGGCCACTTTATTAGGTACACCTGTCCAACTGCTCGTTAACACTTAATTTCTAATCAGCCAATCACATGGCGGCAACTCAGTGCATTTAGGCATGTACACATGGTCAAGACAATCTCCTGCAGTTCAAACCGAGCATCAGTATGGCGAAGAAAGGTGATTTGAGTGACTTTGAACGTGGCATGGTTGTTGGTGCCAGAATGGCTGGTCTGAGTATTTCAGAAACTGCTGATCTACTGGGATTTTCACGCACAACCATCTCTAGGGTTTACAGAGAATGGTCCGAAAAAGAAAAAATATCCAGTGAGCGGCAGTTCTGTGGGCGGAAATGCCTTGTTGATGCCAGAGGTCAGAGGAGAATGGCCAGACTGGTTCGAGCTGATAGAAAGGCAACAGTGACTCAAATAACCACTCGTTACAACCAAGGTAGGCAGAAGAGCATCTCTGAACGCACAGTACGTCGAACTTTGAGGCAGATGGGCTACAGCAGCAGAAGACCACGCCGGGTGCCACTCCTTTCAGCTAAGAACAGGAAACTGAGGCTACAATTTGCACAAGCTCATCAAAATTGGACAATAGAAGATTGGAAAAACGTTGCCTGGTCTGATGAGTCTCGATTTCTGCTGCGACATTCGGATGGTAGGGTCAGAATTTGGTGTCAACAACATGAAAGCATGGATCCATCCTGCCTTGTATCAACGGTTCAGGCTGGTGGTGGTGGTGTAATGGTGTGGGGAATATTTTCTTGGCACTCTTTGGGCCCCTTGGTACCAATTGAGCATCGTTACAACGCCACAGCCTACCTGAGTATTGTTGCTGACCATGTCCATCCCTTTATGACCACAATGTACCCAACTTCTGATGGCTACTTTCAGCAGGATAATGCGCCATGTCATAAAGCTGGAATCATCTCGGACTGGTTTCTTGAACATGACAATGAGTTCACTGTACTCAAATGGCCTCCACAGTCACCAGATCTCAATCCAATAGAGCATCTTTGGGATGTGGTGGAACGGGAGATTCGCATCATGGATGTGCAGCCGACAAATCTGCGCCAACTGTGTGATGCCATCATGTCAATATGGACCAAACTCTCTGAGGAATGCTTCCAGCACCTTGTTGAATCTATGCCATGAAGAATTGAGGCAGTTCTGAAGGCAAAAGGGGGTCCAACCCGTTACTAGCATGGTGTACCTAATAAAGTGGCCGGTGAGTGTAAGTTATATTTCAGGACAAATGAAGTGAATATAACACAAACAGTAAGGTTTTATCATATATGTGCCGATCCCAGACGTTGAAAACTGTAAAATAGCATGATACAGTCCCTTTAAATTTACATCTAAATTATAGTTTCTACTGTTCAAAAACAAAAGTGAAACAAGTTCCACGTGGCTGCTCAGCGTACGCTGCAACAACATCTGCATTTCTTAAATAGATAAATTGTAAATCAGATGGACTCTGAACTCCTCAGCTTGTGACTTGGCCTGATTAAATGGTAACTGTCCCTTTAAGACGACACAGCTGCAGCCTGAAGCTTCCCAGGAAGTTACTGGTGTGTAATTAGCTCTGATTGGTGCTTCAGTAAAACAGCACGCACCATCGCTGCTGTCAGACGTGTCGACCGAAGCGCGTTATTAGTCACCAACAGGCAGAAAGACGATTCAAATAGTTTGTTTGGATTTTATCTGCAACGAGATTCCAGCTGATGTTGTAATCTTCTTTCTAGTGAAATATTTCATCATGCAGATGTTATTAAATGATTATTTGGAGATAATAATTTTTGGGTTTTGCTGTTCTAGGTGGAGCAAATCCTTTAACGCTGAGTCACAAGCCACCGTGATGCGAATGGAGGCGACCAATCAGTGATGCGATGTGACTGTGTGTCTGGGATGACATCACGCAGCACCGGGGATCGTTGTTGCTCCGGTGTGACGCGCGGACGCTGACTTTAAGAGGAGTGCCAAAGCTGGACTTGATGCATATTTCTCTCTTCACTGTAAATATGTTTCTGTTTTACAGAAAAACATTTTACTGGGAGGTATATTTTTGTTTTTTTATTTTTTTTCCCCTTTGAGGACCGAATGTTTCCCCAAAACCTGGAATGTTTTTGTTGTTGTCGCCGTTTTAAGATCAAAATGTATTATACAGTTTATTTGCTGAAATCTGTCCTTTTTACAAAAAACAGACTTGATGAATTTGACTCATTCTGAGTAGATTTTGAGGGCACTTGTGTATTTTTCCTGTGGTAGTGATAGATATCATACTGGGCTGCTTTCAGATGCCTTCATGGAGTTACAGCATGAAGGCAGGAAGGACTCTGACGTCCGAGAGGAGTGAGAAAATCCCGCCTGTCCATGTTTGTTTCATCAGCTTCTCCTGAAGCTGGTTCAGATCAGAGGAGACGTCTGTTCGCTCACACCGCGCTGCCTTTCCAGCTCGTACCTGTCGTTTCCCGTCAGCTTCAGGCGAAGGGAGCCGCGTGGCGTTTCAGTTCAGCTTCTGTAAATCTTTACCTGGATGAACTTATCAAAAGCCTTTTCGTGCAGAATGCTACTTACATACACACTAAATAGCACCTTTTATTCTGAGCCTTCCACACGTCCATCTAGTTCAGCTGTAGTCTGTATAAACGCGCCTCCGTCGAGGCTTCCTGGTTCCAGACTTCTCTTATTTAAGGTGGAATTGGGATTAATTCATTTCACTAAAATGGAATATCATGAATGTCTGAAATTTTTTGACTAAAAAGGAAAAAAAAAAGTGGAATGTTACAGCAGCCAAAGTTGTTTTATTTTTAAAGACAAAGAAGGAAGTTTGAGTTGTAATTGAACATCAGCAGGCTGCTCTCTGGCTGCATGTTGGTTCTCGCTGCTTTAGTTTCTGTCAATAAAACCTTGTAAAACGCTGGACTTTCTGTTTTCAGACTTTCTGCAAAATATGGTTTGCATTTTGTTTTCTACCTTAGATTTGCTGCACATCAATAAAACATTAACTATAAACCCTCTCACTCCGCTGGAGAGTAAATGAACTGAAAACATGGAGACTGGTTGTCGTGGCTTATTTTATTCACTACCGCCCTTCTGAACACAAGAATTTAAACTGTTTAATTGTAATTAAAATGTCTGCAGACCCAACAGCTGCTTACTGGATTAAACCTGATCTATTTCACTACATCTTATATCAGTTCAGGATTTGATTGTTGATTTTACTTGTTTTGTAGTTTAAAATCATTGAGCTGCTTCGGGTGAAATCAGTCCACGTTCTGCTCAGACCTGAAATCTGACAACAGGCTGAGACTGAAGGAGGCGTCTCACATCCAGATGTGGAGTTCAGTTAGTGCTCCAGATTAAACTACAAACCAGTTTCATACATTAAATAGAACTTACTGTTATTTAAATTACTCAGATCCTCTTAAAACTGCATGTCTCACATCCGTTCAGTGTTCTGAGGCAAAACTGAGACTCACGACTCATTTAACAGTCAAACTGACGGTACAGTTCCTGTCGACGTGCGCCAAGTATGACTGAGTTGTTACTGTACTGTTAGTTTCCTCATTTGTTACTGTGATGATGGAGAAATGTCTCAGAATGGTTGATTCATCAGATGTCCTGATAAAATAATGTTTATCTTTACATGTTACTATAGTAACAGTAAAGAAACATGACTGCAGTCTCATTTTTTCAATAACAATTCTTTTATTTACAAAAAACAGAGCGACGCTCCGTCTTTACCTCCGTTTGTTTAGAATCAGAGAAGATTCCAGCTCTGTGCCGCAGAGGCACGAAGATCACTCACATGAAAATGCAGACAAGAGCTCTAACACGTCACCCGTGTTCTGCTGAGGGACGGCTGCCAACACACTCCCTGTGTTTGTGTGTGAGTAATTACAATGTAATCTGATATGGCATTAAAGAGGGAAGAGTCAAAACCAACAGAGCAGCTGTGGCATCTGTCACATTTACAGTCTATGGCAATCTGTGAGGGAAAAATGCAGAAGAGGACAGAAAAGAAGGAAATAAGAGGGCAGCGTTTGGAAAACCACAGAAATAAAAGTATTTGTTGTGTTTGTCGGCTTCATGCAGACTCGTGCAGTGGTGGAGTCGAGTCCTGCTGTGCAGTCGAGCTCATGTTAAACACACTTTTTCAGATTTCATCCTGTTGGATCTTTTTAAAACTTCATTGGACATTAAATTTGAGGTAAAGGTTTTTTTCTCCTCTCAAAAGATAAAACAACGTGAGGAAGCAAAGATTTGAGCCCAGCTGTTTGTAGTGGGATCTGAAGGGGTGTGGTGATCTCGCTTTCACTCCCCCCCGAGACGGAAGCCTTGTCCCCAGTTGTGACGTCCTCCTCCTGCCTGTTCCTGGGCGGCTGGCCTCCTGCTCGGAGGAGCTCCGAAGCCCGATACTCCTCCTCTCCTGTTAGGGAAGAACCGATACCTGCAGACAGGAGGGACACATTGAAGGAAGCTTTTAAATATTAAAGCAACAAATCGCTTTTAACATGATGAAAAACATTGCAACACTGTTGTAATTGGAGGTAATCTGGTGCTGCGGTTAGATGAATGTCATCTGGGACTATTTGTTAGCTTGAAAGTAAAAGTGAATCCAGGAACATGTTCAGGAAGCGCTGCAGCGGTCTCGTTACTCCTCCCGTTGCCAGAAGCACATGTTATAAGATGTTTTTTTATCTGCGCTCACAAAAATAATTTGAATGCTTGATCACAGACTCACAGCAGCTCAGTTACAGCTCACAGCAGACACGTCATCCCGTTTGATGGATTCAAACAGATATTTTATAAATTCATCTTGATTGAAACCTTACAAGAACTCTGGTGTGAAGAGGAAGGCGCGCCCCCCCAGGTCCATGGGGTATTTGAACATGAGGAAGAAGTAGAGGTGGCCCACCAGGTTTCCTGTCAGCTCATTCACAAAACTGCAAAGGAACACAGAGAGGGGGGGTGAGAAGGGTCAAAGGTCACAGGAACAGCATCCTGCCATGCTGCTGTAACATGTCCTCTGTGGAATACTGAAACTTACGATCCACCGATGATGAAGTTGAAGGCCAGAATGACCCACGGTAGATAATGTGCCTGGAACAGAACAGCAGTGATTAACTTCATGCTTCGTCATGTTTGGACTGATTGTTTCTTCTTTTTTTTTTATTTTGGAGGGGGGAGGGGTGAACAAAACGGTACAGTTTTGCTGTGAATACCTTGAAACGTGTTCCGAACCAGAAAGATACGACCGTGTCCTTGTTGAACTGGGCCCAGACGTACAGCACCGACATAATCAGTGGGATCATCAACAACTGGAAGCAAACTTAAACCAATCAGCGTCCACGAATCACACGTTTTCACAGCCATAATTTTAAAAATCCACCGTTAAGAAGTTCTAACTGGTTCTTTGGGTTCTAAACTATTAAATTGATAGAATAAATGAGAATTCTCACCCGCATGTTCATCAACAGCCCAGTTATCTACAGATACAGAGTCAAGGATAATAAGCGCAAATCAGTTTCATTCAGAGATCTGCAGCTGGTCACGGGAAGGACTTCCTGTTCAAAACCCCACTTCAGCTCTGAAAGAACCTGGCAGGACCTGAGAGAACCTGGCAGCCACATCTGCCTTTTCCACTTGAGCAGAAACTCTGATCTTCACAAATCACCCTTTTTCATCATCCTCACCAATTCCTGCAATTTAATCTTAAATGAACATTTTATATAGATGAAATATTTTTAGGAAACAGTGACAAAAAGCCCTAAATGTGATCTGACGATCGGAGCCAAACGTCTGATGAAATGAGACCGAGCTGAGATGTGGGCTGGACTGTACTTGTGCTGCATGTGACCTAGATTAGGTTTCTCTGCTCTGCAGGGGTAGACTGACACCGGGCCGCTGGCGCAGAGCCACCCTGACATCGCACACTGCTGCAGAGAGAGATGAAGGAGAAACAAAGGGCGAAACTAAAACACAGCTTCGAGAGGGAAACTGGCTGCAGGGACATAACTATGTTCCAAACATTATTTTACGTAAGTGAAACATAGTTTTAAAGGGTCTTAACTTCCAGGATGTTGGTGGAAGGATACAACGATGCAAATCCAGTTAAAGAGGAGCATGAAAACATAATCTGCAGGTCTGCCATCGAATGCCCCTGAAGAATGAGAACAGATAAAGAATCATTCAATGAGAATTTTCATACAGGGCGGTATGTAAATCTTATGGTCAATAATCTCACCCGTCTCTAGCCGAGTGGAGTAATGATAGAGAAAATAAAGGTTAACCAGGTACAGAAATCCAGTGTTGGGGGTGATTGGAAAATAAAAGGTGGCTGTCACTGGTCTCCAGAGCTGAAATCAACAAACATGTCAAACACAAATGATAAATAATTACAACTAAAGCATCTGGTATAAATCAAGGTCAGATCAACACAGTTTGATACAAAAGACCTGGAGACACCTGGTGTTAAATTTGTTGTCTTAATTTCATGTATGTTATCATAATGTACATGCTGTACAATTAACTCTGATCTATGGGGATACATCACTTGGGATTTTGGAATATTGTTTTGTTTTTATAATCTCAATAACAGGCAAAATTATACTCTAATAAAAGCAGAATAATTGTGGTGATCTAGAATAACAAAATCATCATGATTAAAGTAATAAATGTGTATTTACATACTAATACCAATTACGCTGGATTAAAAAGCTATAAATTCCCCCATATTCCCCATATAAAGATTCAGTAACTTCACGATGAAAAAAAAAAATTTGTGCCAAAAATGTGTTTTATAACGTATTTAAATTCTGCCCCAAAGGTCATAGAAACTTCTTTAGTATTTGCTTGGAAGTTCGCAGAAATCAGTAACACAAACTGCCTGAGGCTCCAATTTATTCACAACACCTTATGAGATATTTTAAAACATTGTTGCCGCCTTGTGGGGAGCGCGAGAGCAGCGCCTTGAAATTACATTGTAAAAAATCTTTTTTTCAACCAAATATGCTAAAGCTGACGTTTTATCACATTCCCTGGTAATGAAGACACAGTGTTTTCCGCTACTAAAATTGACTAATGCTGAATTTCTGCGTGACCACGTTAAGATGCGTTTGACAACATCCGGTAATAGGGTCCTGCTTCGCGCACACTGATTGGTTGTCACAACTCAGGCCTTTGACTCTGTTAGCCACCTGCTAACTAACTGAACAGATTCAAACTACGTTTGTCTGTATCAAGTTTCTCCAACATACACACAGACAGCTGGACACAGTCTTATAACAACGTACCTGAAATCTGTTAAAAACCAGCTCCGGGAACAGCATAAGGTTTCTGAAATCAATCAAACCTAGTCTTCCAATAAAAGGAACAGCAATCGAAGCAGTAAACCAGGACCGGGTTATTAAAGGTATGCTCCTGAACCATTCTCCGATGTCTGTCATCTTTCCATAAACCTCCTGCCAACTTACAATTTGAAAAATAAACCCCCTTAAACTACGAGCCCTTTTGTCTTTATTTATCAACTGCTCCGCTGCTAAGTTTACATGACGTGGCTAATCACGGACAGCTAGCTTTGCATTTGAAAGTTAGCGAGACCAGAACGGAAACATCCGGTTTAGATTTTCAAAATGAATCTCAACTTTACCAAATTATGGTTTTACCAAACCAATAAGGAACAAACGTAACAGTCAAAAGAAACAATAAGAATGTTAATTTCAATTGCGCTTGTCCAAAAGATTATCAGAAGATACAGCTGACAAAAATAAGTAGTTGCTTGTGATAAAGAAATGAAATAACCTGTTTAAATGGATTGTAAGTTTACTCATATTTTGAGGAAAATTAAAAATGGTTGCCTTATAAGATGATTTTAAAAAAACTGCACAGACATATTTAGAGAATGAGATAAAATATAGAGATATTTGATCATAAAATGTCACTACAAAACTTGAATTACGTTGCTTCAATAATGTTTACTGTTACAATATGTTGATAGTAGATGCAGAACAGAGTGGTAACATTTTCTAATGCTGTAATAGTTGTGAAACTGTTCACCTACGTTTGTTCAATCAACCCTCGTTGTCTTTTCCCCATTTTTAATTAAATAGGAGTACTCTTAATCTGAAGGAAATCCATACAACCGGATGTAATATGACTATCTAACCCCACTTTTTGTTGTTTTTAATACATTTCCTGTTAGATTTGCAAAATATCTACTTTGACCATCCAGAAGAAGCCAGCAAGAGAAAGGGGCGTGTCCACCTCAACAGATGTTAGGTTGCAACAGATTTCCAGCCGCTTCCAGCAGGCACATGCAAAGTCAATGGGCACATGTACTGACAGAAAAATGAACTACCTTTTTACATGTTAAAATACGTAATAATAATAATAATAATAATGAGGTGTGAGATCTGCAAAATATGTTCATTTTAAACTGACTAATCATTTATTTAGACATACATTTGTACATAACGAGGAAAATATTAATTTAGTGTAACATCACACAACTGCAAAAATTTAAACTGAAATAATCGAAACACAAAGTTAATACTCTAAAAAATATCAAGAAACATTTAAACATATCTGAAAGTGTTAGAAATAAACTAATATCAAATGTCAAAATACAACTCCCATAATGCACAGCCGCCGTCCATTGCGTCACCTTTCAGCGACCAAAAACTCTCTTTAAAACAAACAAACAAAAGAAAACTGTCTAAACTGCAAGTCTCTGGTGTAATTTCTCCTCAGCTTTTAGAACTTGGACCAGTTACTGGTGACTTCAGATACATTTGCGTTGATATTTTTTGTATTTTAAGTTATTTACTGAACGTTCCTGTGCTGTTGTTTTAAATTTCGCGCTGTTTTCGCCGCCTGTTTACTAAAACGGCAAGTAACTTCAGTTTGGCTGAATAAAGCTCCGTTTTCATGATGGAGGTGACGGATATCGGAAACAAAGAGGAAGGAAAAGTCTGGCATCGAAAACCAGCACCTGGCAGAAGGTAGATCCGATTCTTTAACACGATGCTGTTTATGTCACTTTGGTTTAAATGATAAACATTAATTGGTAAATCTGTCAAGGAGCTGATTATATTTAATGATGTCATTAAGTCTGAGTGGTTATAAACACAGATCATTTTGTTGTGAGGGAAAGTTTTAAAGCCAGATTCAATTAAATATTCAGTTTTCTGTCCTTCATCTGTGATAATCTACACGTATTGTCTTCCTCAGTGTGTTGGTAACAGTAGTGCGCACAGCTCAGCAGGGCAAGACGGTGCGTTTCCTTCATGTGGCCTTTGACACCACAGGAGACTCCTTCCTGGCAGGAGATCACCATGGCAACATCTACGTCTTTGACATCAGTAGAAACAGGTCTGTGGTTGATATGGGAGATGAAACTAAGCAGAGAAAGCATGAAAATATTAGCATACTTATCTTGATCCTGAAGGAAACTTCTTTGTGTTAAATATAAACTGTTGTCTGTAATTAAAGCTGGTTGTTCTTCCAAGTTAATTCTTGCTTGTGTAACACGTTTCTCGTCTGTCCTCGTGCAGGTTTCGTCTGGTGCAGAAGACGGGACAAGCATGCACCGCTCTGGCATTCAGCCTCCGCAGAACCGCAGAGTTTCTTGTGGCTTTGGCCGACTACACCATCAAATGTTTTGATAAAGGCAGGATGGAAACATTTCACTTTTTATTTACTTGAGAAATATAATTTAATACAAGTTCATAAAATACTAGCATTTACACTCAAAACTTTGATACACAGACGAGACTAGAGCTGCTATTATTATTTTCTCTGTGTGTTTGAAACTGTCTGCTTTATTCAAACTCAAGACATGAGCTCATACTTTCTGCTCCAATAATTATTTATAAGCTTTTTTGGTTTTGTTGATTAATTAATTTTTTTGCTGTCTGTTTTGTTACATAGACACAAAACAGCTGGTCAGCTGGATGCGCGGTCACGAGGGAGCCGTTTCTTCCATCTCCGTGCACAGCTCAGGCCGCTACGCCATCACCACGTCATCAGACACGGCTCAGCTGTGGGACCTGGACACCTTCCAGAGGAAGAGGAAGCTCAACATCAGGCAGTCTGTTGGCATACAGAGGGTAAACATGCAGACGCAATGTTAAAAGTTACTAGGTTTTATTAAAAGAAACCTGTTTTTATTAGGTTCTGACATTTTAGATTCTGGATGTTTTGAGTCAGTCATGCTCCTAATGCTATTTTAAAGGTTTGTGCTGCTTGTGTTTCAGGTGTTTTTCTTGCCTCTCAGTAACACCATCCTCAGCTGTTTCAGTGACGACTCCATCTTTGCCTGGGAGAGCGACACACTCTTCTGCAAGTACCAGCTCCCTGTACCCGACTGTGGACCCCGAATCTCCTACAAAGCCTTCGCTGTCACACGGTGATCTGCTCACTCCACACAGTCTGAACTAGCTGAAGAAGCTCTTCAGGATTTTTCTCTGTTTTTAAACAACAGCTCAGTAGAACACTACAGAGCTCAGAAGCCTTGAGATGACTCCTCCATCTGTGTGCTGTGTTGACAGTGATGGTAAAAGCCTTGCTGCTGGGGGGCGCTCCAACCTGTTGCACCTGTGGTGTCTGGACAGCCAACACCTGCTCAGGGTGATCCAGATGCCCTCTCAGGTTCGAACCGTCAGGCAGCTGGAGTTCCTGCCTGACAGCTTTGACGGGGGATCCAGTCAGGTACTGAACAACAAGACCAGCAATGTTTTACAGGCTTTTCCTTCATTTTTCTACTGGCTGAACTCTTGATGTGATAATTTTACATGTAAACATACAGAAATGACGATCGCACTCGTCATCATTCCCTTTGTGTGTCACACTCTCTCTCACCTGCTTCTTCTACAAGTGAAAAATCTACTGAGGCATTTTCTTCTATTTAAACTCTTATTTTTTGTGTTATGTATTTCTCCACGATAGAAATCCAAAACATTTCATCTCTAAAACAAAAAAAAAAGGTTTTCAGAAATAATTTGATTAAATTTATATTTAGTTTAACCCTTTAAGCACCATAATAATAGGCATATTTACTCAAACGCTTGGTCTTTTTGGTCTATTTTTGTCAATATATATTTTTTAAATGCCCTATTTGTAAATAATTGACACCCTTTTTCCAGGAGAAGTAGAACTTTCAAAATCTGTCAAATATTTACCATTTTACCATAAATACCTTTTTGTGGATGTTGGTTGTACCCTGGAAAGGAAGAAGCAGGTTTAGAGGATGGATGGATAGATGGATGGATGGATGGATGGATATGGATGGATGGATGTTGTCAAACTTAAACATTGTGTTATTTTTACCTCGTGTGATTGAGATTATTATAGTTTGTAGATCATCTGACTTTTTGTTCTGTTTGTAGCTGAATAAGTTCTGTATGACTCTCTTGTATATATTGGGGTTCTTTAATATTGAACATACATATAATAATAAGTTTGAACAGATCATTAATAGAGTGTAAGATGATAAAAAGGATCATTTGAATCCGTTTCTGAGTGTTTTTCTTTCTGTCTTGACAGATTCTGGGCGTGTTGAGTCAGGACGGCCTGATGCGTTTCATCAACATTCACACGTGTAAACTTCTCTTCCATGTGGGTTCTGTTGATGAGGCCATCACCACAGTGTCAGTCAGCCCAAACGGGCGACATATTGTGGCCATCATGGATAATGGAAGCATTAATATCTACAGTGTCTCGAGCCTAACGCAGGAACTAAACAAGGTGACGCTGGTGGCGTTTCGGGACTGATGTCACATGACACCCCAAGATTATAATCCTGTTGAGAGAAGATTCATCCTGACTTCGTGTGTGTTTGTCTCTGCAGCCTCCTCCGTCTCAGGTGGCTGTGGTTTCGGGTGCAGAGGGGGTTCAGGACTGTTCCAACATAAAGATGAAGGTTAGATCAGAAGTGGTGCAGAGACCAGCCAAGAGTTCAGGCAGGCGACCTCATGTGAAGATACTGAGACCATCTGCAGGGTCTTCAGCTGAAGATAAAGAGGTAAAGACAACACAGAGAAACTATCAGTTTAATTTGTCTCCATCACTCATTTGGTCACTTTGTCCTTTTAAACCAGGGGTGTCAAACTCCAGGCCTCGAGGGCCACTATCCTGCATGTTTTAGATGTTTCCCTGCTTCAACACACCTGATTCAAATCCTCTGTATTTCAACAAGTTCTGCAGAAGCCTGTTAACGACTTGTTCATTTGAATCAGGTGTGTTGAAGCAGGGAAACATCTAAAACATGCAGGATAGTGGCCCTCGAGGCCTGGAGTTTGACACCCCTGGTTTAAACAAACTGTTTTTTATTTAAATCTAAATAAAGAGAGAGTTCATCTGTAGAAGTCTTCTATCTTCTACAGAACGATCTCCCAGCTGGTCTGAATAAGAAGAGACTGGTGGCTCTGCTCAAGGCATTCGGAGAATATCCTGCTAAATACAGGTGGGAAAAAAACCAAACAAACAGATGAATGTGTGAATTTGTGCCATCAGAATTTGCACGTGTTGTTTTCTTGATGCGTGTTGCAGGATGTTTGTGTGGCGGACTTTGCTCTGTCTCCCAGAGAACCACGCAGCGTACAGCAGTCTGACTGATAAAGGCCTCCATTCAGCCTTCTTCAGTCTGCACGAGAAGTACCCCATTAAAAGTCACAAGCTGCAGAGAGGCTTACAGAGGTACTGCTGTGTCTAAACATACTTTTATTATAAAACTTTAATCTATTTTAATATTGTAATATATTTTCTTCCCTGCAGGGTTTTGTCTGCCTTGGCTCACTGGGCGGCCATCTTTGGAGAGGTAGAATATCTCCCTCTGGTCGCTTTCCCGTTCGTTAAGCTTTTCCAGAATAATCCGATGCTCTGCTTTGAGGTGGTGGCCACTGTCATCGGTACGGTCATGTCTTCATCTTCAGAACCTTGTTGGTTGTTTGTGTCACCAGATGCTTGTAAAGTTGGAACTGTTTGATTTTTAAACCTGCGTTGTTGGATGGTTTCACGGGCGTATCTCCTGATGCAGATGTTTGTTTGTATAGTGAACTGGTGCCAACACTGGTTCGAGTATTTCCCCAACCCTCCTCTGAACGTCCTGAGCATGGCAGAGAACGTTCTGGCTCATCACGACAAGGAGCTGCTGCAGCACCTGGTGGACTGCGGCGTCACTTCACAGGTACCAGCATCACGCGGCTCCGCCTCCCGGAAGGGTTTAGAGACTTTATAACTTTTTTCACGTCTCTGTGTTTGTCTCAGCTCTACACGTGGCCCCTGCTGGAGACATTGTTCTCAGAGGTTCTAACACGGGATGAGTGGCTCCGTCTGTTTGACAACATCTTCTCCAATCATCCATCCTTCCTGCTCATGGCCTGTGTGGCGTACGCCATCTGCTGCCGAGAGCCTCTGCTGCTCTGCTCCCAGAAAAAAGACTTTGAGGTGAACCTGCTTCTCTCTTACCTTTAAATAAACACTTGTCTCGTCGTCGTCTCGTAGGTTTATCTCCGGTTTCCCCTCCAGTATTTCTTTCATCATCGTAACAACCTGGATGTTGGAGCCATGATAAAGGAGGCTTATCAGCTCATGAGCAGCACACCAGCTGACATCCACCCCCGGACGATGCTCTCTGACTTCACTCCGCTCACAGCCGGCCAATACCCCGTGTTCAACCAGTACCCAGAATTCATAGTGGAGTACCAGAGCAGGGAGAGGGAGAGAATACGACTGCAGGAGATGGAGTATCTGCGTGAAAGGTGAGATGTAACAGACAAGGAGTTATTATAACTGTGTAACTTCTCGCTGCCTTTGATAAACTTTACTATCTTTATACTTTTTAATGAACTGATTTATTTGTCCACTTTCATCTTGTGCAGTAGAGATGATACAGTCTATCTGCTGTATGTGTGTTTGTTGTTTTTCAGGCAGGAGTTATCAGCCCTGCGTGCAGATTTTGTGCGTCGCCAAGCTGAAGAAAAATCTTATTTTGCCCAGCAGGTAGTTCAGATTGTCAGGTTTGATCATGTTGTTGACCTCCAGCTGTGCAGCTTGTCAAATCTGAAGCACCGAAAATCTCTTGAATGACATGAAAGTGATTTTAATGACGGTTGTTTTAATGGTTTAATGCAGGAGTTGCTACAGAAAGCAGAGGAGCAGCGCAGGAACATCTTGGCACAAGAAGAGGAAAAACTAACACAACAGAGAACAAAGTAAAAACACAAACGTTTTCACAGTTATGACCGATGAATGGAGGCGTTGACTCACCTCCATACTGTTCAGGTTGGCGGCCATGAAAAGAGAGCTGAAGGTGAAGGAGTTACAGCTGCTGGACGCAACAAGAAGACGTTTCCTCAAACATCAGGAGGACCTGCGAGCCTCACACCTACACAGGCTGGACCAGGAGATCAACAGGAAGGTAAACTGTGTCCTCTGGTTCAAAACAAATGAGTCTTTTTTTTTTCTCCATAGTTTATTTAGAACTTAATCTTTATTTACTTTGATACAATGACAAGTCCATTTCTCTTCATGTAGGCATTTTCCCTTATTTTACAGCTGCGTCTTATCACAACTTATACAGTCAGAACCAACAGTCTTACAACAAAACCCAAGCTGAACGAGGCAACAACAAAAAAGGATGGCAGATAATTAAATAATTAAACATGATAGAAATAATAACGTTGTTGCTGATGATAATGATAACAATAAAGAAAAATAATAATAATTGCTGAGGAGGGATGAATGAAAAAAAAAAAAAGTAGAGTAGTTTATGATAGCGGTCACTAACCCGCAGTTCAGATCCAGACCCAGAATCCGTCCTGTATGGACCCCGACCAAGAGCAAATAAAAATAGAAATACAGAATGATTCCTGACACAATTTCATTTTAATTTGCACGTTTGCAGCCTGTACGGTAGTTGTGAGGAAACAAGTTGATCAAAAGCCATTTCACGTCCTAATGTTCAACCAATGAAGTTCCTCCAGTACACTGACACGCAGACAGATGAGTGTGTGAGACGCAAGAGGGATAAAAAAGAACCTGGAGATGGTGATGAGAAGGACGGACAGTGAGAGGTGTTTCCTGAGCTCTGAACTGGCATTTATTAAAATCAGCCACTGTGAGACAAAACATAAAGGTTTTGAAATAACAAACTCACTCAGGAATAAGAACATCTAAAATTCTAACATCAGTCTATAAACAGCCTGTGAGTTTGAGTTGTCGATCGTTTCACTGCGTGTGCTGATGGGACCTCGTTCTGGTTCCTCTTGATATCTTTGGTTTTAATGTGAACAATATGTCAGATTTAGGTTCCTGTTTCTGCAGATAATGTCAGAATTGTTCTTCTTGTTTGTTTGGACCTTTATGTTTTGGTTCAGGTTGATCTGCGGGACAAAGAGATGGCTGCAGCTGTTCAGGATCTTGAAGTCAGACAGATGGAACTGGAGTCTCAGAGGAAACGATTAGAGCAGGTAACAGACACGTCTCAGTTACCTGCATGTTTTATCACCTGTATTAGTTTTGTTCCTGAAGGCATCTTTCAGTAAATATCTGGAGGCTCTAAGAGTTTATAATATTTTTGTCAGAAGCAAATCAGAGGAACAAAATTCAAACTCAAATGAAACCATCATGGCTGATCTTGTTTTATTCTGATTATCTTTTCCTGTAACTCTCATTCTATAAACTGTATTATTCTATGATAAGGATCCTCCTCTGTGCTGTAAACATAGTGGCACTGCAGCGTGTTCTCATCTCCTTTTCCTTCTGCGTTGCAGCTCCTGATGAGAGAGCAGGAGCGTGTAGGACGGGAGGTGGAGGAGGAGGCGCAGTTGAAGTTGAGGGAAGCAGAAAAATCCGGAGCGAGCTTCACAGAGCAGCTACACGGTGCAGAGTCAAACATGCAGGTCAGTGATGAACTTCTCTACAGCTGTGGCATCTGACAGCTTCAAGCAACATTACCATAGCAACCCTGACTCTGGCATCAGAACACTTTACCTTTGATTTAAATTTCTCACTAAATACGAACACACAGGCCCTGGAGGAGTCTCTGGCTGAAGTGCAGCAGCTGGGCCTGGAGTCTGACTGGCAGAGGGAGGTGGTGGAGCGCCTGCAGCGGCTCGACGCAGAGGAGGAGAGGAAGCAGGAGAAACTGGCACAGCTTCAAAGGCAGACGTTGGCTGAGAGGGAGAGACTAGCTGACACTATGAGAGACGTGGCAGGAAGAAAGGTGGGAACGACGTGAGTGTGTTTGTCAACAAATCAGTTCTTTTACATGCAGATTAAATAAACTCCACAGATAAGAGTTAATGACGTCGATAGTTGTGATCTGGAAGCTGTTTTCTATTAATTTCACTGAAAGTTCTTGATTGGTTCGTGTAGGATCAGTGTTGTTGTTTTTAATTTGCAGTGGGATGAAGTGATGGTTACCAGAACTCAGTTCCAGGAGCGCCGACAGCCCTCGTCTCAACCAGACGCAGGTCTCACTCTTATACACTTACTGTGTTTGTTGAGAAATCACTATAATCAGGGGTGCACATAAGTGGTCCGCAGGTCCGCACACACTGTCAAAATATAAAATGCGCACCAGATGAAAAGTTGCAACACGCGTTTGCGTACTTAACATTGGTTTGGCTGAGCTGCGTGAATTTTTAGGTTAATCAGAGGCGGTTCATTGTCAAATAAATGAAGAATCCCGTTGACTTCTTTTGTTTGACTGATATGTTTCTCAGCCAGAGCGCCGAAGTTCCAGCTGATCAGCTGATGCTGCGTCTCTCTCTGTCTCTGTGTATCAGTTTGCCAGTGTGACGGATTTTCAGTCAGTCAGATCAGTGCAGCTGACTGCAGGATTCTGCATCGCGTCAAAACTGAAAAAATTCACTGAATAAGACAAATAGACCATCGTGGCACAGACGTGTAGAACTACCTTTTTGTGCTATAAAATACAGAAAACCACCTGTTTTAATCAACAGTATCAGCGTATTTGTCTGTGATCCGTGCCATTTTGAATGCGCGCAAAGCACTATGGGATATGCAGTCAATGCCCCATAACTGTCCAGTGTATCTTTTTATCTGACTGCATCACATTACAAACATCCTCATCATTTCAAAACAAAAAACAGTTACAGTAAATGACAGAAGCTCCAACAGCTGACTAATAAATTTCAACACCAAACTGTTAAATGTAGATTAAAGTGAACAATCAAACCTGTAAACAATCCAACCTGAACTCTGAAGGTTTTTTTACCAGTATTTTTATATTTTACTGGTTTCTCTTGATTTTTTCAACAATTAAAGGATTTTTATTGAAACAAATACAGAGCCAGGTAAAGTAAACAGACTGAATTTGAAGCTTGATGAAACCAAAAACAAAGCAGAGGAGCTCGGAAGAGACACAGCGAGACACATTTAAAAATGTGAGGACCAAGCAACAACCCTAGGTTCTCTTCTGAGAACCAGGTCAAAAATATTATGTGCACCCCTGACTATAATATTATTATTTGTTTTCAAGTACTAGACAATAATCACAACTGTCCTCACTGAGAGACGTGTCTCTACTCTGACCTTTGACCCTTTAAACTGTGAAAGTCAGTCTGTTCTAGTTCTTACTGATACAGAACTAATATTACATGTTTTAATGTGTCAGATGGGCAGAGACAGACCAACGTACAGCCGTGTCCGCCTCAAGGACGTCCTCATAGACCTGCTGTTTCTGGAGGAAACAAAGGTGTAAGTCAAGCGGTGAACTTTGGGAGACAGTCAGGGACAGACGTGGTGTGTCTGAATGACCTTTCACCTTCAGGGAGCACCTCCACTAACTGTGAGTGTTAAACAATAATCAAATCAAGGTAGTATGTATAAAAAATAATAAATAACATTAAACTTTATTTGTAATTCTTGACATTTTTCTGTCTCTTTAATAATGATCTGAATTCATCAGAATTAGATTTTTGTGTCTCTTTGTCTCTCGTCAGTCTCTCTGGATCGAGGCCGGGCCCAGTTGGACAGCAGTGAACGAGAGCTGCTGAAGGAAATCCGAGAACTCAGACAGAAGCTGGCAGCCAGAGCTAATGAGGCCAGCTCGGTCTCATCACAGTCTGTCCACACGCCGTCCTCCGTCTCCCAGTGACCACAGTCTGCCCTCAGTCATCAGTCTGTCACAGGAACATATTCTCATCTTAAGTTTTGAGAAGGCAACAGAAACAGTGACTCAGACTCTCTTTAACACTCCTGCACTTCATCTCAAACCTCATGTTATCAGTCTGACCAGATCAAACCGGTTTACCTGGACATCTGCTACTAGATTCTTCTTCTTTTCCAACAAAATCTCAGACAAACTGGTTTGTTTGACTCAGCAGAAACCAAATCAACCTAAAATGTACAAGTGGATTCTATATAATTATCAGTTGTATTGAATTCATCTCAGTCTGGATAGTGAACATCAGATACTGTAGGTGAGTTTCATTAGTCTGACATGGTTCTTGACTCCTTCACTCACGTCTCATCTTATCTACTTCCTGTTTGTGGTTTGGATAAACTCAAGGCAGTAGTTCCGAGGACAAAGAGACGTAGCTGTAAACAAATGGATCATATGTTTGTCTTAATCCATCAAGACTCATGTTACATCAGGTCAGAGTTATTCTAGACCTCTTGGTACATGTTTTCATTGAAAACTCACCTGTTTTTAATTTCTTTTCTTTTTGTTACTTCAAGCGACACTCGAAAGACTGAAACATCTTCCATGATGAAGGAAGTAAACACAGTATCTTCCTTCACCCTGATGACTTTTATTGACCTTTTGTTTGGACAGCAGATTGTATGAAATGTTGTTGCCATGGTAATAACAGCTGATTTCCAAATGCATTGTTCTTTTATCATAATTTATTTTATTTTTGTTTTTTATTTATTCTTTTATAGAAGTGCTAGTGTTACATTTTTATCTTTTTATTTGAATAAATTTTATTACATGTATCTTAGGAGAAGCTTATTTTAAATAAAAGAAATTTTAGAATACGTTAAAGATTTTGGGGGTTTTTGTGACTTCTGATATGTAAAAAATATCAGTTTGCAAGTGTAATTTAGATCAGAATATAATTTAGATCAGAATATAATTTAGATCAGAGGATATAATTTAACAACGTTTGGAACGATATCAAGAGGGTCTGTCAGATGGAAAACAGGATTTTTTTGGTTTGTTGCATAAAATAGATCCAAATATTTGTCATTAATATTCAAAAATTCCAAATTCTGCAGTTCGGTGATTCTATAAGAAGGAAACCCAGTCCATGAAGATGCTACTGATCAGTCACATGGTCAGGAGGTTCTGTTGGTACCATCGCCTCACTGAGATGAGCTGCTTTGGGAAACCTACTCAGTACTGTGTGGATGGTCATAATGTTGTGGCTCATCTCCATCTAATACAATTCTAAGGTCAGCAGCATCTTCTGGATCTACAAGGCTTCATGGAACATACAGTGGTGTGTAAAACTATTTGCCCCCTTCACACAAAATGTTTCTGATCATCAAACACATTTAACCATTAGTCAAAGATAACAAGTAAACACAAAATTTGGTTTTTAAATCACTTTTATTATTTAGGGAGAAAAAAATCTAACCCTGCATGGCCCTGTGTGAAAAAGGAATTACCCCCCCCCCCCTTGTTAAAAATGAACGTAACCATGGTGTATCACACCTGAGTTTAATTTCTGCTGCCACACCTGTTACAATCAAGAAATCACTTAAATATGAGCTGCCTGACACAGAGAAGTAAACCAAAAGCTAGACGGCATGCCAAGATCCAAAGAAATTCAGGAACAAATTAGAACAAAAGTAATTGAGATCTATCAGTAAAGGTTATAAAGCCATTTCTAAATCTTTGGGACTCCAGTAACCCACAGTGAGAGACATTATCCACAAATAGCAAAAACATGGAACAGTGGTGAACCTTCCCAGGAGTGGCCCGCCGACCAAAATTACTCCAAGAGCACAGAGACAACTCATCCAAGAGTTCACAAAAGACCCTGGGACAACATCTAAAGAACTGCAGGCCTCACTCGCCTCAATTAAGGTCAGTGTTCATGACTCCACCATAAGAAAGAGAGGGGGCAAAAATGACCTGCAGATTTCCAAGATGCAAACCACTGTTAAGCAAAAAGAACATTAGGGCTCGTCTCAGTTTTGCTAAGAAACATCTCAATGATTGCCAAGACTTTTGAGAAAATACCTTGAAGACTGATGAGACAAAAGTTGAACTTTTTGAAAGGCCAATGTCCCGTTACATCTGGCGTAAAAGTAACAGCATTTCAGAAAAAGAACATCATACCAACAGTAAAATATGGTGGTGGTAGTGTGATGGTCTGGGGTTGTTTTGCTGTATCTGGACCTGGAAGACTTGCTGTGATAGATGGAACCATGAATTCTACTGTCTACCAAAAAATCCTGAAGGAGAATGTCCAGCCATCTGTTCATCAACTCAAGCTGAAGTGATCTTGGGTGCTGCAGCAAGACAATGACCCAAAACACACCAGCAAATCCAACTCTGAATGGCTGAAGAAAAACAAAATGAACACTTTGGAGTGGCCTAGTCAAAGTCCTGACCTGAAACCTATTGAGATGCTATGGCATGACCTTAAAAAGGTGGGTCATGCTAGAAAACCCTCATATAAAGCTGAATTACAACAGTTCTGCAAAGATGAACCAAAATTCCTCCAGAGCTGTAAAAGACTCGTTGCAAGTTATCATAAATGCTTGATTACAGTTATTGTTGCTAAGGGTGACCCAACCAGTTATTATGTTCACACAGGGCCATATAGGGTTGGATTTTTTTTTTCTCCCTAAATAATAAAAGCCCTTTAAAAACTCTGTTTTGTGTTTACTTGTTATCTTTGACTAATGGTTAAATGTGTTTGATGATCAGAAACATTTTGTGACAAACATGCAAAAGAATAAGAAATCAGGAAGGGGGCAAATAGTTTTTCACACCGCTTTACAGTAACATCACTGCAGAGTTCACTGTCTAAATGCAGTTTCTAACAGAGTTACAGACAGACTGATCAAATGATGTTCGTCTAAGACCCGGAGACGGTTCTTCTGTGGACATGGAGAACTGTCTGCACCACTTCCATTAGGTCTTACCAGTCCAGCAAATATCTTAATGACCCTTTGAAGACTAACTGGTGTAAGCAGTCAAACCAGTCCCGGTGGTGGTGGTGGTGGTGGTGGTGGGGGGGGGAGTCTGTAAGCAGATACAGCCTAAAACCTGGAAACTACTTTTCAGTTTGAATTTACAAAATGTAAATTTGATGAGGAAACCAAACATCTTCAAGAAGAAAGAAGAAATCAGGTTTTCTTACACTGGGTGACTAAAAACCTTCACCAGCAGCTGAAAGGTCTCAAACCAGGAGAACAAAAATCATCTAAACTGCTAAAAAAAATTGACGATAAGAATAAAAGTAAGATGGATCCAAACAATAAAATATTCCTCAGAGAAAACAATTCCCAGAGCGCTCGGCGTCTCAGGTGGGAGTAAAGATTAACTAGATCATCTAATCTGGTTGAGATTAGATGAGAAACTTCCAAAAATAAGATTTACCACGTATATAGAATCCCTTTTTTTAAAAAAAAAAAAAAAACAACAACACCAGGTCAGAATATTACAGACAGGTCAGTGTTATATATCACTGTAATCAGATCAGCTGTTTTCATGTTCACATTGTTTGA
This sequence comes from Pachypanchax playfairii, assembly GCA_006937955.1. Lineage (NCBI taxonomy): Eukaryota > Metazoa > Chordata > Actinopteri > Cyprinodontiformes > Aplocheilidae > Pachypanchax > Pachypanchax playfairii. Next base: position 361,478 of record SSNP01000151.1, on the reverse strand, counting down.
CATGAAAGGAGGTGACAGCCATCTTCATTCCTGTCATTCATTTCTAACATCCATCTGCTTTTTATCTGTGCTCACTGAGCTGCTTCTCGCCCGGGGAGGAAACTCCACGTCTGTCTTCTATCATCACGACCAGGTGAACAAAACAAATGATTAAAGAGTTTAAATCCTGTTGGTTTCTAAATGTTACTGTAAACTGTTACTGTTTCTGTTTTATATTTGGTCAAACTTTCTTCTGCACTTTTTCATCTTCATGCAGATAAATAACATCTTGTTGATTATTATCATTAACAGACAGAATGAACTTTACTGTCGGTCACCTGTCACATCTCATCATGTGGGAGGAAACCACCTCGTTCTCATGAGGGGCGGATCTAAACTTCCTGTTCTTACCTGTCTTTTTGAATCAGTTGATCTTTCTCAGAGGGATTCTGCAGGGCTGTAGTATCACTCTGTTTGAGAAACTCTGGTGTTCAAGATTTACCCTAACAGAAAATGTCTTTGTGTCCATCAGTCCTGGATGCATCTGATAACAACTCTGCACTTTGGTCCAGGAGGTTCAAACCTGTGGGGAAGGTGAGGCGACGAGTCCAAGACCTCCGTATCCCTTCATCCTCTTACAGTGACTTTCTAACCAGTGGACGCAGGTTGGACCTGAGTCACAACGAGACCTCTCGACTTGCTGTGGACTGTCTGCTCAGCCGGGGCTTGGAGGGATACCACGAGGTGCTGAAAGCAGAGGGAGAAGATGATTTTCTATCAGAGCTTGAGAAGAATTACATCCTTCAGTATGGAAGAGACAACAGCACAGGTTCCAAGTTTTATATACATTTTATATGAATTACACTGATTGCTCCTAATGTAGATAAAAAAATACATATTTTGTTTTTTGTGCTTTAAACAGATGCTGCAGCTGAATCTGATGATACAGACAGAGAATTTGAAAGTCTATCGACCGACTGCAAGTCCTGCTCCCGATGCTCTACAGCACCAACAGATAGCAGCTCTACTGTGGAAGGACTGGACCAGAGCAGCATCAAAGGTACTCAGAAGCAGAAATAATTTGCAGGAGAAATTATAATATGCTTCCATCTTATGTTGTTTTTTTTTTTTTTTTCAGATGTAAAGTGGATTGATCCCAAACCAGATGATTCCTGCGCTGAAGTTTTCTTCCAGGCTGAGAACGGAGCAGCTGGCATGAAAGATTTGGTCAGACAGTTCATCAGAAAGGCTAAACTGGTACGCTAGGAGGTGTGTGTGTCTCTATACACCCCAGAACCTTTTTACTCTGGTATTTATTCGTCTTGGACCGTCTCTTTCAAGTCTGGTTTGTTGTTTTTCAGCTAAGGTCAGATTACACGGTAGATTAGACAATCAGGGTTGTTGGTGTGTTGCCTCTCAGCAGGCAGCTGCCTCAGGTTGTTGCACATTTCTAATGCATTGTTGTTGGAATGCAGGAGAAGCTCAACCAGTTGAGTTTTCCCTCCTACTGTTCCAGGTACATGGAACAGACTGACCCCTCCCTAAGGCTGTTTTACTGGGACCCTGGTGCATGCAGGGAAAACACCTGAGCTGGAACTGTGTTTTTAGTGCATGTTGGAGTGAATAACAAACACGTGATGTCATGTGACTGACAGCTTGTCTGCGTGTGTTCAGGCTCTGGCCATAGTGATGGACAGCTTCAGTGACCCAGAGCTGCTGTGTGATCTGCTGGAGGCGAGTAGGAAGAGAAACGTTTCTGTCTGTCTTCTGTTGGATCATATGAACCTGAACATGTTCGTCAGCATGTGGCAGGAACTCAAACTCAACAGCAAAGATTTCCCTGTGAGTATTTTCATCTCCTTCTTTTATAAAAGATGAAAAGACTCTTCTTCATGAAGAAGCTCCATGTTCAGCAGGACGTTCATTTATCAGTATGTTGTAGCCGGTGTTGTTTGTTGTTGTTGTTTGTTAGGAGAACAACACTGGAACCATAAACACCCGAAAAACAACTTGGAATGAAAAAGATTATAAAGAATATTAAAGGATTTATGTCTATAGAGGATAAAATCCTGAAATCCACCACATCCCTGATCGACAGCAGAGCACCCTGTCTGTCTGATAGATGATCTATCACTGACGTTTAATCATAAACAGTAAATGACCTGTTTTACTTAAGTTACATTCACCTGTTCACACACCGATATGTGAATCAGGGAACTACGACTGTTCAGTTTTTTATCCAAGGAAACTTTGACACGTGGAGGAAGGAAGTCGGGATCGAACCCTCAACTTTTCAGACTGGAAGGTAACTGCTATTACTGCTGAGCCACAGCCGCCCATTTATCAAACTAACTCACATTTAATATTTGATTAATTTAATCAATAAACTATAAAATCCCTCGTAGATCACAGACCTCCATCGAGCACCTCAGTTCCATCATAGTGATTTACATAAAAAATAAGAGTCTCACCTTTATTATATCGACATTATCAGATTCACTGACCTTGAAAACATTTTTAGCAATTGGATTGAAATTAATCTCATTATTTATTCAGTAGTTATTGTTGAAAATCACTTTTTCAGTGATGGTGGTTTTCTACTGGATCGAGCTTCAGAACTTTACAAGAAACATCAAATTTGTTACACACGTCTGATTCCAGAGTTTCGACTGTCTTTGGTGTTTTTTGTAGGTTTATATCACCATTTGTTCTGTAAGGATAAAAAAATGTTAAGGTTCCCTTTTCTTTCTTTGCTGGATCAAAGTATCTGGAATCATGTACTGATCCAGATCAGTCCTTGATCCAGATCAGTCCTTGATTCAGATCAGTCCTTGATTCAGATCAGTCCTTGATCCAGATCAGTCCTTGATTCAGATCAGTCCTTGATCCAGATCAGTCCTTGATCCAGATCAGTCCTTGATCCAGATCAGTCCTTGATTCAGATCAGTCCTTGATCCAGATCAGTCTTTGATCCAGATCAATCCTTGATCCAGATCAGTCCTTGATCCAGATCAATCCTTGATCCAGAACAGTCCTTGATCCAGATCAGTCCTTGATCCAGATCAGTCCTTGATCCAGATCAGTCCTTAATCCAGATCAGTCCTTGATCCAGATCAGTCCTTGATCCAGATCAATCCTTGATCCAGATCAGTCCTTGATCCAGATCAGTCCTTGATTCAGATCAGTCCTTGATTCAGATCAGTCCTTGATCCAGATCAATCCTTGATCCAGATCAGTCCTTGATCCAGATCAGTCCTTGATCCAGATCGATCCTTGATTCAGATCAGTCCTTGATCCAGATCAGTCTTTGATCCAGATCAATCCTTGATCCAGATCAGTCCTTGATCCAGATCAATCCTTGATCCAGAACAGTCCCTGATCCAGATCAGTCCTTGATCCAGATCAATCCTTGATCCAGATCAGTCCTTGATCCAGATCAGTCCTTAATCCAGATCAGTACTTGGTATCATGTGGAACCTGTTGGGAACTCATCCTGTATTTTCTTGATCAAACTCTTGGACCAGTGATGAAGAATCCTTAAATATTCCTGAATCCAGACGGTGATCTGGATCACTCCCAAAATCTACTCATCTTTCTGGAAAGTCTAATCCAAATCCATCCAGTTGAGTTATCTTGCCAACAGACAGACAAACGAACCAACGCTGGCAGATACATGACATCCTGGTGGAGATAAAAACGCATCTAATTAGTTTTGATCTTAAATTTTACTGTTTGACTTTTCTAGATTAAGTTTTAAATTCTTTATATTTAATAACTGAAGTGGATTTTTACAGTTTTTAATCAACGTGTTTGTGAGTTCTTCTGGGACACTTACATCTAACTCATGTAGTAATTCAACTTTACAGATATTTGGTGAAAACAGCTGTTGTTTTGTTTGTGTGTGTAGAAGTTGTCGGTACGAAGCATCCGAGGTCAGACGTACTGCGCCAAGACGGGCAGGAAGTTAACAGGTCAGATCACTGAGAGTTTTATAATCTCTGACTGGACTGAGGTGCTGACTGGTTCATACAGGTACAAACACAACACACAAACATGAATGTATGTTTCTAATCTAAGATGCTTCAGTGTTTCACTTCTCTGTTCAGTTTCAGCTGGTTGTCCTGGCAGGTTCATCAGAGTCTCGCTGTTCACATCAAAGGCAGCTCAGTCTCACATTTCCATCAGGAGCTCAGCAGACTTTATTCCCACTCCAAGCTGGTTTCTGGCTTCATCACCAACATCACACTACCGCAGTGTCTTCACTCCCCCTCTCATGGAGCTCAGAATCATGGCATTGTTATCAGAAATGGGAAATCAGATCTGGCAGCGTGCTCCAGGGTTTGGAACGGAGAGGCTGAACACATGGAGAAAAAAGCCACAGTGGAGCGGTCACATGATCCACCGAGTCTGGAAGGAGGGAACCAGCCTGTGGGGGAATCACACCCCAGTGTGCACAAAGAGAGAGAAGATCCACAAATAAACTTGAAGGATTTGATGCAACAAGTGACAGAGTGTCAGGAGGAAAAGCTTCAGCACTCTGCAGACTCCTCTCAGCTTCATACTGGATCAAACATGGAGCTGCTGGAGATGAATCACCAGATCTCAAAACTTCCTGATCAAACCTTCCTGTCAGATGTTCAGACCCAGCGGGTCAACACTGCCGTCACAGCTGAGAGGATTCTGATGGTTCAATACCCAAACTATCAGCAGACTCCATCCCCGACACACAGAAACCTAAACAACACTCAGTCATGTACGAAGGTCCCGGCTCTGAATCACCATCACAGTGCTGAGAAAACATTTTCTTGGCCGAGGAACGTGTTGGCAAAGACTTCAGTGTTCACTTCAGGCATAAACACACAAAGAAGCTTCTGGAACAACTCGCTCAACTTTTATCCAAAGGTGGAAAATCCTTGTGATCCCAAACTCACATTTACTTCACAACAAGCAAAAACCAGCCCCCAGTTTCCTTTTACAAACTCCAGAGGGAGCACATCCCGACTCCAAACCAAAATCTCCTCTTTGGAAACAGTTAAACATGATGAGCAGCTGAAACCACACAAGCCCCCCCGACACTCACACTTCAACACAGAGTCCTCTTGGCCAACATCAGCCCCTACAGGAGAGGGAGCTCATCTCAGGCCTCAGCTGCAGGCAGATTCCAAAATGTTTCTCCCAGGTGTGAGAGCAAAGATGCAACAAATCAGCCTCCAGCAAACTAAAATCCCTCCCAGACTAAACTGGACCCCCCAGAACTTTCAGGTTTCTGGACCCAGAGTGATTTCTCGCCACGATTCCTTCAGTGGCTTTCGTGTGGCGGAGCACGGGGCCTGGAAGCTCCTCCAGGAAAGGACCAATACGTCGCTGCGAAGAAGCAAGAGCCTGACAGAGAGATGCATGACGGGCTTCAGACGAACCGGGTTCCCAAACTGAATCCAGACCCGAAACAAATATAAACACTTTGAACAGAAAACACACTCCTGAGTGTGAGAATGTTACCAGTCACTTAAACACGTTTAAAACCAGCTTAAGACTTTTCTGTTATTTCACACTGAACATTGATTTTCTGCTGTTTTAAACAGACACACGGTCACATGATGTATTTTTGAACCAGCAGAAACAATAAAATTTAGGAAAAACTTAGAATATTTGGGTTTAAAGAAAATAAAAATCTGGATCATAATTCTGTAAATACCTGTTCAGACTCTGTTTTGACTTTTCAGAATGTTTGTAAAATTATGACTTGTTTTTAGTTCATATTTGTCCAAATGAACAAACGGATCAGATTGTTTCTGTTTTTCTGCTGTAAAGTCTGTTTCAGATAAAACAAGTAAAATATTCAGACCAACGTTCAGTATCAGATTCATGTTTCATTAAAATACACAATTATTGTACTTTATATCTGTAATATCATTTTCATCATGTAGGTAAACATCTCTTGTAAAACATCTGCCGTCTATCAGCTGATACAAACATTCACTTTAATATCTGTAGAATTAAGATTTGGCTTGAAGTTGATGATTCTGTAACGCTCCAGTCAGTAAAACTTTGTTCCACCAGCGTTCTCTGAAGCTCTGCAAACACACACTGCTCAGACTCTCTCCATCCTGGTAGTCTTCTCTCATCTTCTCTGGGATCAGGTCTTCTGACATCACCTGGATGATGGAGGTCAGATATTACTCCAGCCGCACATTCTTCAGAACTCAAGCCCAATAATTCTGTGTATTTCAAAAAAGTTCATTCAGAACATGTTGTTACCTCAGTGAGACTCTGCAGTGCTGTTTCTGTAGGATTCAGCTGCTCTAACGCCTCCTCCGTTGTCTGTAGGACCTTCTCACTGCGCTGCAACACAAACGAGGACTGCTGCTGCCGAAGGATCCTCAGCAGGAGTCTGTGGGAAGCAGCAGGTTCGAACCGCTATGTTAGTTACACATGATGTCGAGGATAAAATCTGAATTCTGTTTTCATTCTCTGAGCTGATATTTGCTTTTCAGGTGTGTGAAAAACAAACTAAAATCACTTTGTTAAATGTTTATATTACAGTCTCCTGTCATGAACATCTGCACAGCTGTTGTTGGACTTTAAGATGTTACAAAATGAGTGACTGTATCTCTGAAAGACATTTCTGGTAAAAGCAGTTAAAGTTTCATTTCATGTGCAAACAGATCGGTTTCCAAGCAGCACCTTGTCCTGATGAAACTGATACAAGCTTTGAGCCAGATCTGGTCCTCACTGAGTTCTGCTGCCTCCTCCTGGTTCTCCTCAGTCTCTGCATTCAGAGGTTCTGCTGCTGGTTCTGGAAACAAAATAAATTAAACTGGGTATGAAATGATTGGGTTTACAAGAAACTAGCATGTCTAGAGGCATCAGAGGACATAGGAATTGGTGTCACTAGAGGAAACAACAGTCACTGGAGGTCAAATGACAAAGGAAACCCCTCACATCCAACAACAACAACACACGATGAAGTTGTTGTAGGTTTAAATATTACTGGACTCTTCAGAACACCTCATGTCATCCACGTCTGTCATCTACCAGACTGTGAGGTTCTCTGTTCCCCGTATCAGCTGCCATTAATCTCAGAGACGACAGACGACCAGTATGTGTGTGTGTGTGTGTGTGGGTTTGTATTTCTGACCTCCTGGGGACCCGTTTCCTGACTTTTACTATCTTTCTGGGGTCCGAGGGTTCTTGTGGGGACCGAAGCCTGGTCCCCATGAGGGGGACTCCCCTTTTTAGGGTTAGGGGTTAGGTTTATAGGTATGGTGTGAATAGAGTTTTAGTTAGTCTTAGGGTTAGTTATAGATCAGTAATGGTTAAGGTTAGTAAAAGGGTTTGGGTTAGGTATAAATCTAGTTACTAAAATCAATGGAAGTCAATGGACGGTCCCCATAAGGATACCAAAACACACTTGTGTGTGTGTGTTACATCATGTATCTACATGTCTCACCCCACCTGTGACCTGACCAGCATGTGACCTACATGTAGTGTCTGTGTTGGGGTCACTCTGCTGGCCAGCCGGGCCCCTCGATCGTCCCTCAGTAGAAGATGTGGGATTAGCTCAGATGTTCTCTCCAACACTGTGTGTGTAATAGATGTACTAGGGTTGGACTTTATCTTCTTTTATTAACTTGTACAATAAACAGATGTAATCTTGACTTCAGGTCCGATTGGGTCTGAGATATTTTAGATAAGACGGATGGTGAAATATTGTGGGCATGGGCTGTTTTCTTTGTGTAACCTGGTTTGGCCCCCAGAGGTCCCTGAAGGAGCAGAAACATCAGACACACGACTCGTTCCACACTGAATCACTTCCTAATGAGGCGGGAGTTGGAGCTACATCCTGTTGACACGCGACCAGCAGTGTGTCGGTTCTGCCAACTCTGTTATCCATTTGATCTCATTTCTGTAATAACTGAACTTCAGTCATGTGATCTTTCAATAACACTTCATTTCCATAATTTAAACCTTCTGAACATTGTCCATTAAGTACCATGAGGCATGAAGGAAACCATTTGGATGTAGAGTCAAACAGGAAGTCAGGTTAACCGTACCTGTGGATGTGTTGCTGTCCAGCAGCTGCAGACACATCTGTCCCAGACTGAACCAGTGCCAGGGGTTGAAGGGCAGCAGGCTGCACAGCTGCTGCAGACATGACATCTTTGACCTGATGAGTCCAAAATGCTGGTAGATGGTGACCTGTAGAGGAGGTTTACATCTCAGTCAAGTCACACTACACTTACACTTAGATTATAAACTGAAGGATTGTGGTATTTTTACTGACTTTAAGCAGCAGGAGGCTGGTCAGGTGACAGGTGTTGGATGCTTCTTTATGCTGGAGACAGAGAAACATACATTCATTAAAATGTTTAATTGTTTCCTGATTTTGGGTGTTAAGAGGAATTCATGCTGTCATCAACCCTCTCAGACTGAACCTGTCGCAGGTGACGTGTTACGAACAGGCTCTTTAAACTTACTGTAAGTCAGATACTGTTTGTGCAGGAGAGAAAAGTCAAGTGGCTTTACAATAAAAAGAAAACTGAATTTATAAAAATATTCTGTGTTTTACAGTATCATGAAGCTTCTGCAAGATCCTGCTGTTCAGACACAGACAGAAAAAATCACCTCTGTAAAGTATTAATGTTTTTATACTACAGTGATCCTTCACTACTTTGCAGTTCGACTTTCGCGGCTTCACCACTTTGTGGATTTTTAAAAAAATAAAAAAATAAAATACCGCGAGTTCGGCTGTTCGTTTACCTCCCCACACTTCCTCCGCGGTCGGTTGATGACCTAGCGCCTCTATCTGAAGACGAGGCACCTCCCAAAGTACTGTAAAGATCTCATTAGTACCTGTGCAGTCACATCGTCACCTTCATCGCACTGCACAAGTCTTTTATAACCGTCATCAGTCAACCAACGCAACTGCACGCGATCAGCTGTTACCTTGTTACCAGACGCGTCTTTCACCGCGCTGGTCCACAAGCGTGATTTCATCATGGATAAGTAAATAACATCATTAAATAATTGAAGAGAGCTTGTTTTAATTATTCCTGCTACATCTTCCATCTTGAATTGACAACTTCCCTCTCTCTCACTATTTCAGGGAAAGAGTCTTTCCACGTTTGTGTATAGAAACCCAAAACCCCACCCTCCTCTACGTAGTCAGCACACTCCGTTGCGCCATGTGTTGTGTTTATTCTCATCTCTAGATACACAAATAGGATCGCATTTGTCAATTGCGGTATTTTATCTTGAACAATCGTTTTTATTTTCAAAATTGACCAGATTGTCTCTGTGTTTTTTGGTGTATCGCTACTTCGCAGATTTTCACCTATCGCAGAGGAATCTGGAACCAATTAACCGCGATAAGTGAGGGATCACTGTATAATATTTGGGTTTTATGATTAAAATTAAACAAAGCTTCAGTCAGTACAACAGTCTGACAACAATTTATCTGACAATCATCAGGTTCCTGATCAGATTTACCAGCAATTCAGCAAAGTCCAGCGCCTTGTCTCTCTGTCCCAGCTTGGTGCAGCAGCGAGCGATTCCCTCCAGGACATCTCGTCTGATGGTCAGGTTGTTGTCAGAGACCCACTGCAGGCAGTGTCTGTATGACTCCACGGCTCTCTGAACCACACAAACAGATGTTTCAGTAGCTTAAACTGGATTAGTGAAAATAACATGACAAGGAGAAGACGATGACAAGTGGGCAACATGAGACAAACTGTAATAAAATCTTAACACTTCATTTGGATCAAGACTCAAAGAACTTCTGTCTTTACTGGTTTTACTGCAGTAAAAATTCAGAAAAATTTACAAATCAGGACATTTAGTCATCTCACAGCATAAAAGTTGAAAGACAGTTTGTTAAAAATGCAGTGGATGTTTCTGCTAAATGTTTTAGAGGGTTCTGAAAAGATATATCCAACTTTGAAGAAACTTTTTGGGATAGATGATGTCAGTCGCAATAAGAAATGTGGCTGAATAGTAACAGTTGGTGGAACTGCTTCCTTGCAGCAAAAGAGTCCTGGGTTCATCTTCCACCTTCATTGAGTTTGTGTCCTTCCAGTGTGTGCATGTTTTTTTCAGAGACACCAGCTTCCTCCTACAGCAGGTCAAATGGCTATAAATAGGCTGTGTGTGCGTGTGTGATCGACACATGACCTTGTGTCACACAACGATAAATAAAGGTAAAGAAATTGAGGGATCAGTTATGGAAATAATTTCAGCCTGAATTTTATTTAATCTCATAAGTAAATACATTTAAATTATTTTTCTGAAGCACAGACACACATGCTGCAACATGTGTGTAAGATGGCTGATAATGTGTAAACTCCAGGAATTTAACTTCATACTTTTACTTGGCTTGTTTTCATCGGATTTACTTTGTGACATTAGACAGAGTTGACATTACCTGATAGTTTCCTTGTCGTACAGCCAGATCACCTCTAAACTTCAACACTTTCTGTTTCTCTAATGAATCGTCAGTATGAAGAGCTGCGCTGTCACAAAACCACTGAAGAAGGAATAAGAAGAGGAAAAAAAATAAAAATCAAGTTTAAAACAACAAGCTGTCTGCATATTTAAATTGAAACAACCGGATATTAAAATAATCTAAATAAACACGTTTATCTTGTCAAGACACTGCGCCAAACCGCTAAATATTTTCAGTCTAAATGAAAATAAGCTGTAATAAACAAACTAAGCAGAAACTCTTCAGTATTCAGTGTTTTCACCTCTGGTTCACACAGTTTGGCGTTGTATGACGACAGAGACTCACGCACGCGCTCCCTGACCTCCAAAAACACAGAGTCATCGAACGAACTCCCTAAAATCTCCATTCCAAACAAAAACCATCACCAGTTCACCACTTTAAGTACAAAACTGGTCCAGAAATAATCACAGAATTTTCAATCGTTTGTTTACACCCTTGTTGCGATACAGTCCTTCTTTACCAGGAGTCCGAAAAACGTATGTTCAAATTTATAGTTCCGGAAAGAAACGTTCCGGTGAACAGGAGCAACAAGCAACAAGAGCATGTTGAAAGACGTTTTTATTTCAGCCTACCCCATGAATACAGAAATATTACAACTGTAAATGAGAACTATATGACAATTTTAAGAGTAAGGGAAATAAAAAAAACTCAAGAAATCTCCAAGTACACAGGGAAAACTGAGGATAGCCACAGTAATTTAAATGCTATTCCTCACAGAGTTGCCTGATACATAATTTATTGATTGAGTTGTTAGTTTAAATAAGAAACAAAATGAATGTTCATCTGAAAATGCTAAAGTAGAATAGATGAATGAACAATAAGTCAGAAACAAGCAGCCTGCGTCCACAAAGAAAGAAAAACAGAACGACATGTGCTCAAAAACTGAAAGAAAATCTGAAACCTTGGAAGTAAAGTAGCCTATAGACAAAGTGACTGAAAAATTTTGTGCTACATCTAGTGTCTGAAATAAATACAGCATTCTTGGTAAAATATTCATTTTAAATTATTCATCCTTGAATTAAAACTTAAAGGTGGTATATGGAAAATTTTCATTTAAAGCAATATTTTTAACTAAATAATGCCTCCACGGGGTGTTTAGAGGGTTGTAGAATGAAAATACAGCATGTCCTTGAAAAATTATATTTGAAGTAAAATATTATAAAATATTAATTTTGACAGGCACAATGTTGACATTTTGTTTACATCTACCAGCCAATAGCTGGCAGAGCAGCGGGCACCATTTTGGGTTGCCTAATACGGTAAATACTCCAGCACAGTGAGGCTGGTACTGTGGAGTCTGCAGGTCAAGCAGCTGGAAGCACCGGGGACATGTGGTGATTATACCTTATTTGCTTGCCATAGTGGGTTTCCCCTGGGGTTTCTCATGTGACGAGCAAGTTCTGTGTATAAACGTTTTTCAATAGCAGCTAGCTAACACGGAGCTACATGTTGGTGAAGTGGATGAACGCTGCGGGACACTTTTTGGACTGGAAGACACACCACAGAGGATTTTATTTTATTTTATTTTATTTTATTCAATAAGTGGTGCGTGCAGGATGGTGTATGGGGAGGAAAGAGGATCTTAAGCTGCATGAAGTTTTGGAGCCGCGGTGCAACTGTGAACTTTTTGCCACGGACTGAATCGATGACTGACTTTCAAACAGGTAGGAGCTGCTTTTATCAGAGTCAGTGTGTGATCAGCGGGGCTGGAGAGCATGATTAGTAAACTGAACTCATGAAATTTTATTGTCCTGCTCGGATCCGAGGGCCTGAGCATCGGAGCGCCCGGGGGGCTGGGTTTAACAAGCCGGGCATCCAGATGGCTTTGTGCCATGTTATTCTTTTCCAAGTTCCATATACCACCTTTAATGCAGCTTGTTTTTATCTGTGTGGGAATATGTGTTTGCATGTTTAAATGTGTATATTGAACTGTCATTAAGTGTTTTTATTGACAGAAATATGTGTGCAGGTTTGCATAGGTACACACACACACACACACACACACACACACACAAAACTTATTTATTTGTATTTAATATATACTTGCTTTTTACATTTTCTTTTTAATTCAAGTTGAAAAGCACATCAGGTTTCTGTACACATTAAATGTGCTTTATAAATAAAGTTTGATTTGATTGGATAATCCTCAAGGTTGGTTTTTGGAGCACAAGCTACCTGTATGGGATTTGGACAAGAAGGATGTTCGGTTCATCCTCCAAATCTTAATCTCAAATATATACTGACTTTAAAATTAGAAAAAACAGAAGTTTCAAAATATATTAGTTCAAAAAGCTAAAACAAGGATTTAATGATGGTTGATTCACTTTAATGATGGAATGGATGGAAAAGTGATGGAAATAGACACATTAAAAAATATATATACACAATGTTCCTCTGGACACACGAATTCTGAAACTCCTCAGAACAAGCGACACACTCTTACATGTCAGTATAGATTTTCAATACAGAATATATATAAATAACAGAATAACATGTTATATTAACATAAGACCAGGAAGCCTAGAATGGAATTTTGAGGTAACATTCTATGGAATGTGAGTCATAAAGGGTCAGAATGTTCATATGTCATAGAAAATCTATCTGGTTCATTTCACCACGAGCATTTGCCGAGTGAAGACATTTATTCAGAGCATTAAAACTTCAATAAAACCTGAGAGCCAGAACTTTTAGAGTATTTTACAGACCAGTCGTTCAGAAGAACTGAATATTTTCAGGTCAGTACTTACAGGGACAGTTTTAGCTTGTTTTGACTCTGTTAAGACTCAGTAACACTGAATTAACAGACTCAGTTCCTTTTTACTGATTAAAGCTGCTAAATAAGTTTAACTGTGAAACTACATTTGTAGAATGAGAAAATAAAGAACAACAACAGTGTTTATAACACAATATAAAAACTGGGGAATTAATCCTCTAAAATCTGCTAAAACATCATGACTACTGACAAATAAAACTGTGAGCAGATGTTTATAGAAATTATTTTTACAACATAATGTTGATATAAATGAATCATCTATAATGATATTTTAAACATAATAAATGTTTCATGTTTCAGAAACATTTCAGTGGTTTCTCAACAAAATCTTTATCTACAGCTGATTTGTAACTCAAACTGTTGAAATAATGTCTTGTTGACACGAGGAAACTAAACTGAGAAGAGTTCCTGAAACCTGCAATGACTCTGTTTATTTTGGGAGAGAATTTGTCTCATTAAGTTTTCAGACTTTAGTTAATTCCCAGAGACATAACTCTGAGGTTCTGTGACACAAAGTTACTGAACATATCTGCAAATGTTTCGAGACATTTTTAAAACTCATCACAAATGTGTGAGATACAGACTTTAAATATGAAAACTTGTTCATATATCAGTTGGTTAATAGTAACTGTGGATGTAGGGGAGGCCGAGTTGGTACCCCTCAGTGGATGGGATATTTAGTACTGTAACAACTAGAGACACATATAATATTTATTCTTATCTTAATTTTTTATGTCATTGTGTGACAGAAATCAATTTGAGAACCACAGACACTGTCCTGAACCAAGATATGGAGCCCCAAGGGAGCTTTGACACGTTAGATAGAGAAGTCTACTGGCAAATGGTAGAGGAATGTTTGGGGATAAATTTAAACACCCCACGTCCACAAATTCAACCTCCTCTACCACCCATAGCTCCTCCAGCACCAGAGCCAGACACCTTCACTATCTGCAGTGACGAGCAGGTAGAGATCAGTCCCCAGAACAGAACCAGCCTTCTTTATCAGTCTGTTCAGCCTCTTTATGTCACCTGCTCTGATGCTCCTCCCCCAACAGGTGACTGCAGACACTGACCGTGGAAGACAGCCAGCCATGGCACCAGCTGTCAAACACCCTGAGAAGAAGAAAAAAAGAAAGCGCCAAGACGAGCAGGTGGAAAACCAGACGTACGTCAAGAAGCCACCAAATGCCTTCATGCTTTTTTTGAAGGAGCAAAGGCCAAATGTGGTGGTGAAGGACAGTGCGTCTGTGAACACCATACTGGGTGAAAGGGTGAGTGTGTTTGTTTCTGTTTGTGCATGTTCCTCAGTGGAAATCCTAACAGTTGTCCATCTGTCTTCTGAACACAGTGGAGGTCCATGTCCAAGGAACAGCAGGGAAAATATTACACCCAGGCTGATGAACAGCGGATACTCCACCAGACCCAAAACCCTGGATGGTCTACCAAAGACAATTATGTAAGTAAACCCCTTTAAAAATATTTGCATTACAGAATCGGTCCAGATTATCACAGTAACTGCAAAGAGTCTCTGTCAGTTGACATCAGAGGGAAACTCTAATGTGTGCTTTTAGGGGAAAAAAAAGAAGAGGCAGAGGAAGTCAACCAGCACCGCCTCTGCTGGGAGTGTCCAGTACATCCCAGTTTACCTTCCCATGCACCCTCAGATGCAGCCTCCATATATAGTGCTGCAACCAATGCACCCTTCAATGAACCCTATGATCCAGCCTACATTGCAGCCTGTGCACCCTCCAGTCAAGTCTCCACTACACCCTCCAGTCAAGTCTCCACTACACGCTCCAGTCCAGACTCCACTGCACGCTCCAGTCCAGACTCCACTGCACGCTCCAGTCGAGTCTCCGGTGCACGCTCCAGTCCAGACTCCACTGCACGCTCCAGTCCAGACTCCACTGCACGCTCCAGTCGAGTCTCCGCTGCACGCTCCAGTCCAGACTCCACTACACGCTCCAGTCGAGTCTCCGCTGCACGCTCCAGTCCAGACTCCACTGCACGCTCCAGTCCAGACTCCACTACACGCTCCAGTCCAGACTCCACTACACGCTCCAGTCGAGTCTCCGGTGCACGCTCCAGTCCAGACTCCACTACACGCTCCAGTCGAGTCTCCGCTGCACGCTCCAGTCCAGACTCCACTGCACGCTCCAGTCCAGACTCCACTGCACGCTCCAGTCCAGACTCCACTACATGCTCCAGTCCAGACTCCACTACACGCTCCAGTCGAGTCTCCGTTGCACGCTCCAGTCCAGACTCCACTACACGCTCCAGTCCAGTCTCCGCTGCACGCTCCAGTCTAGACTCCACTACACGCTCCAGTCTAGTCTCCGGTGCACGCTCCAGTCCAGACTCCACTGCACGCTCCAGTCCAGACTCCACTGCACGCTCCAGTCGAGTCTCCGGTGCACGCTCCAGTCCAGACTCCACTGCACGCTCCAGTCGAGTCTCCGCTGCACGCTCCAGTCCAGACTCCACTACACGCTCCAGTCGAGTCTCCGTTGCACGCTCCAGTCCAGACTCCACTACACGCTCCAGTCGAGTCTCCGCTGCACGCTCCAGTCTAGACTCCACTACACGCTCCAGTCGAGTCTCCGCTGCACGCTCCAGTCCAGACTCCACTACATGCTCCAGTCCAGACTCCACTGCACGCTCCAGTCGAGTCTCCGGTGCACACTCCACTGCACCCTCCAGTCGAGTCTCCGCTGCACGCTCCAGTCCAGACTCCACTACATGCTCCAGTCCAGACTCCACTGCACGCTCCAGTCGAGTCTCCGGTGCACGCTCCAGTCCAGACTCCACTGCACGCTCCAGTCCAGACTCCACTACATGCTCCAGTCCAGACTCCACTACACGCTCCAGTCGAGTCTCCGCTACACGCTCCAGTCCAGACTCCACTACACGCTCCAGTCCAGACTCCACTACACGCTCCAGTCCAGACTCCACTGCACGCTCCAGTCCAGACTCCACCACACGCTCCAGTCGAGTCTCCGGTGCACGCTCCAGTCCAGACTCCACTGCACGCTCCAGTCTAGACTCCACTACACGCTCCAGTCGAGTCTCCGCTGCACGCTCCAGTCCAGTCTCCACTACACGCTCCAGTCCAGACTCCACTGCACGCTCCAGTCGAGACTCCACTGCACGCTCCAGTCCAGACTCCACTACACGCTCCAGTCGAGCCTCCGCTGCACGCTCCAGTCCAGACTCCACTACACGCTCCAGTCCAGACTCCACTGCACGCTCCAGTCCAGACTCCACTACATGCTCCAGTCCAGACTCCACTGCACGCTCCAGTCGAGTCTCCGGTGCACACTCCACTGCACCCTCCAGTCGAGTCTCCGCTGCACGCTCCAGTCCAGACTCCACTACACGCTCCAGTCGAGTCTCCGCTGCACGCTCCAGTCCAGACTCCACTACACGCTCCAGTCGAGTCTCCGCTGCACGCTCCAGTCCAGACTCCACTACACGCTCCAGTCCAGACTCCACTACACGCTCCAGTCGAGTCTCCGCTGCACGCTCCAGTCCAGACTCCACTACACGCTCCAGTCCAGCCTCCACTGCACGCTCCAGTCCAGACTCCACTACACGCTCCAGTCGAGTCTCCGCTGCACGCTCCAGTCCAGACTCCACTGCACGCTCCAGTCGAGACTCCACTACACGCTCCAGTCGAGTCTCCGCTGCACGCTCCAGTCCAGACTCCACTACATGCTCCAGTCCAGACTCCACTGCACGCTCCAGTCGAGTCTCCGGTGCACGCTCCAGTCCAGACTCCACTACACGCTCCAGTCCAGACTCCACTACACGCTCCAGTCCAGACTCCACTACACGCTCCAGTCGAGACTCCGCTGCACGCTCCAGTCTAGACTCCACTACACGCTCCAGTCGAGTCTCCGGTGCACGCTCCAGTCCAGACTCCACTACACGCTCCAGTCCAGACTCCACTACACGCTCCAGTCCAGACTCCACTGCACGCTCCAGTCCAGACTCCACTACACGCTCCAGTCGAGTCTCCGCTGCACGCTCCAGTCCAGACTCCACTACACGCTCCAGTCCAGACTCCACTGCACGCTCCAGTCGAGTCTCCGCTGCACGCTCCAGTCCAGACTCCACTACACGCTCCAGTCGAGTCTCCGCTGCACGCTCCAGTCCAGACTCCACTACACGCTCCAGTCCAGACTCCACTACACGCTCCAGTCGAGTCTCCGGTGCACGCTCCAGTCCAGACTCCACTACACGCTCCAGTCCAGACTCCACTACACGCTCCAGTCGAGACTCCACTGCACGCTCCAGTCCAGACTCCACTACACGCTCCAGTCGAGACTCCACTACACGCTCCAGTCGAGCCCGGTGCACGCTCCAGTCCAGACTCCACTACACGCTCCAGTCCAGACTCCACTACACGCTCCAGTCCAGACTCCACTGCACGCTCCAGTCCAGACTCCACTACACGCTCCAGTCCAGACTCCACTACACGCTCCAGTCGAGTCTCCGGTGCACGCTCCAGTCCAGACTCCACTACACGCTCCAGTCCAGACTCCACTGCACGCTCCAGTCGAGACTCCACTGCACGCTCCAGTCGAGACTCCACTGCACGCTCCAGTCCAGCCTCCACTGCACGCTCCAGTCCAGACTCCACTACACGCTCCAGTCCAGACTCCACTACACGCTCCAGTCCAGACTCCACTACACGCTCCAGTCGAGCCTCCGCTGCACGCTCCAGTCCAGACTCCACTACACGCTCCAGTCGAGTCTCCGCTGCACGCTCCAGTCCAGACTCCACTACACGCTCCAGTCCAGACTCCACTACACGCTCCAGTCCAGTCTCCGCTGCACGCTCCAGTCCAGACTCCACTACACGCTCCAGTCGAGTCTCCGCTGCACGCTCCAGTCCAGACTCCACTACATGCTCCAGTCCAGACTCCACTGCACGCTCCAGTCGAGTCTCCGCTGCACGCTCCAGTCCAGACTCCACTACACGCTCCAGTCGAGTCTCCGCTGCACGCTCCAGTCCAGACTCCACTACACGCTCCAGTCCAGACTCCACTACACGCTCCAGTCGAGTCTCCGGTGCACGCTCCAGTCCAGACTCCACTACACGCTCCAGTCCAGACTCCACTGCACGCTCCAGTCCAGACTCCACTCCACGCTCCAGTCCAGCTCCACTACACGCTCCAGTCCAGACTCCACTACACGCTCCAGTCGAGTCTCCGGTGCACGCTCCAGTCCAGACTCCACTACACGCTCCAGTCCAGACTCCACTACACCCTCCAGTCGAGACTCCACTACACGCTCCAGTCCAGACTCCACTACACGCTCCAGTCGAGTCTCCGCTGCACGCTCCAGTCCAGACTCCACTACACGCTCCAGTCGAGTCTCCGTTGCACGCTCCAGTCCAGACTCCACTACACGCTCCAGTCCAGACTCCACTGCACGCTCCAGTCCAGACTCCACTACACGCTCCAGTCCAGACTCCACTACACGCTCCAGTCGAGTCTCCGGTGCACGCTCCAGTCCAGACTCCACTACACGCTCCAGTCGAGCCTCCGCTGCACGCTCCAGTCCAGACTCCACTACATGCTCCAGTCCAGACTCCACTGCACGCTCCAGTCGAGTCTCCGCTGCACGCTCCAGTCCAGACTCCACTACACGCTCCAGTCGAGTCTCCGCTGCACGCTCCAGTCTAGACTCCACTACACGCTCCAGTCGAGTCTCCGCTGCACGCTCCAGTCCAGACTCCACTACATGCTCCAGTCCAGACTCCACTGCACGCTCCAGTCGAGACTCCGCTGCACGCTCCAGTCCAGACTCCACTGCACGCTCCAGTCCAGCCTCCACTACACGCTCCAGTCCAGACTCCACTACACGCTCCAGTCGAGTCTCCGTTGCACGCTCCAGTCTAGACTCCACTACACGCTCCAGTCGAGTCTCCGCTGCACGCTCCAGTCCAGACTCCACTGCACGCTCCAGTCGAGACTCCACTACACGCTCCAGTCGAGTCTCCGCTGCACGCTCCAGTCCAGACTCCACTACACGCTCCAGTCCAGACTCCACTGCACGCTCCAGTCGAGTCTCCGGTGCACGCTCCAGTCCAGACTCCACTACACGCTCCAGTCGAGTCTCCGCTGCACGCTCCAGTCTAGACTCCACTACACGCTCCAGTCGAGTCTCCGCTGCACGCTCCAGTCCAGACTCCACTACATGCTCCAGTCCAGACTCCACTGCACGCTCCAGTCGAGTCTCCGGTCACGCTCCAGTCCAGACTCCACTGCACGCTCCAGTCCAGACTCCACTACACGCTCCAGTCCAGACTCCACTACACGCTCCAGTCGAGTCTCCGGTGCACGCTCCAGTCCAGACTCCACTACACGCTCCAGTCGAGTCTCCGCTGCACGCTCCAGTCCAGACTCCACTACACGCTCCAGTCCAGACTCCACTACACGCTCCAGTCCAGACTCCACCACACGCTCCAGTCGAGTCTCCGCTGCACGCTCCAGTCTAGACTCCACTACACGCTCCAGTCGAGTCTCCGCTGCACGCTCCAGTCCAGACTCCGCTGCACGCTCCAGTCCAGACTCCACTACACGCTCCAGTCCAGACTCCACTACACGCTCCAGTCGAGTCTCCGCTGCACGCTCCAGTCCAGACTCCACTACACGCTCCAGTCGAGTCTCCGTTGCACGCTCCAGTCCAGACTCCACTACACGCTCCAGTCCAGACTCCACTGCACGCTCCAGTCGAGTCTCCGGTGCACGCTCCAGTCCAGACTCCACTGCACGCTCCAGTCCAGACTCCACTACATGCTCCAGTCCAGACTCCACTACACGCTCCAGTCGAGTCTCCGTTGCACGCTCCAGTCCAGACTCCACTACACGCTCCAGTCGAGTCTCCGCTGCACGCTCCAGTCCAGACTCCACTACACGCTCCAGTCGAGTCTCCGCTGCACGCTCCAGTCCAGACTCCACTACACGCTCCAGTCGAGTCTCCGTGCACGCTCCAGTCCAGACTCCACTACACGCTCCAGTCCAGACTCCACTACACGCTCCAGTCCAGACTCCACTGCACCCTCCAGTCCAGACTCCACCACACGCTCCAGTCGAGTCTCCGCTGCACGCTCCAGTCCAGACTCCACTACACGCTCCAGTCGAGTCTCCGCTGCACGCTCCAGTCTAGACTCCACTACACGCTCCAGTCGAGTCTCCGCTGCACGCTCCAGTCCAGACTCCACTACATGCTCCAGTCCAGACTCCACTACACGCTCCAGTCGAGACTCCGCTACACGCTCCAGTCCAGACTCCACTGCACGCTCCAGTCCAGACTCCACTACACGCTCCAGTCCAGACTCCACTACACGCTCCAGTCGAGTCTCCGGTGCACGCTCCAGTCCAGACTCCACTACACGCTCCAGTCCAGCCTCCACTACACGCTCCAGTCGAGTCTCCGTTGCACGCTCCAGTCCAGACTCCACTACACGCTCCAGTCCAGACTCCACTACACGCTCCAGTCCAGACTCCACTACACCTCCAGTCCAGACTCCACTGCACGCTCCAGTCCAGACTCCACCACACGCTCCAGTCGAGTCTCCGCTGCACGCTCCAGTCCAGACTCCACTACACGCTCCAGTCGAGTCTCCGCTGCACGCTCCAGTCCAGACTCCACTGCACGCTCCAGTCCAGACTCCACTACATGCTCCAGTCCAGACTCCACTACACGCTCCAGTCGAGTCTCCGATGCACGCTCCAGTCCAGACTCCACTACACGCTCCAGTCGAGTCTCCGCTGCACGCTCCAGTCCAGACTCCACTACACTCTCCAGTCCAGACTCCACTACCCGCTCCAGTCGAGTCTCCGCTGCACGCTCCAGTCCAGACTCCACTACACGCTCCAGTCGAGTCTCCACTGCACGCTCCAGTCCAGACTCCACTACACGCTCCAGTCTAGACTCCACTACACGCTCCAGTCGAGTCTCCGCTGCACGCTCCAGTCCAGACTCCACTACACGCTCCAGTCGAGTCTCCGCTGCACGCTCCAGTCCAGACTCCACTGCACGCTCCAGTCCAGACTCCACTACACGCTCCAGTCCAGACTCCACTACACGCCCCAGTCGAGTCTCCGCTGAACGCTCCAGTCTAGACTCCACTACACGCTCCAGTCGAGTCTCCGCTGCACGCTCCAGTCCAGCCTCCACTACACGCTCCAGTCCAGACTCCACTACACGCTCCAGTCCAGACTCCACTACACGCTCCAGTCCAGACTCCACCACACGCTCCAGTCGAGTCTCCGCTGCACGCTCCAGTCTAGACTCCACTACACGCTCCAGTCGAGTCTCCGCTGCACGCTCCAGTCCAGACTCCACTACACGCTCCAGTCCAGACTCCACTGCACGCTCCAGTCCAGACTCCACTACACGCTCCAGTCCAGACTCCACTACACGCCCCAGTCCAGACTCCACTACACGCTCCAGTCGAGTCTCCGCTGCACGCTCCAGTCCAGACTCCACTACACGCTCCAGTCGAGTCTCCGCTGCACGCTCCAGTCCAGACTCCACTACACGCTCCAGTCCAGACTCCACTACACGCTCCAGTCCAGACTCCACTACACGCTCCAGTCCAGACTCCACTGCACGCTCCAGTCCAGACTCCACCACACGCTCCAGTCCAGACTCCACTACACGCTCCAGTCGAGTCTCCGGTGCACGCTCCAGTCCAGACTCCACTACACGCTCCAGTCGAGTCTCCACTGCACGCTCCAGTCCAGACTCCACTACACGCTCCAGTCCAGACTCCACTGCACGCTCCAGTCGAGACTCCGGTGCACGCTCCAGTCCAGACTCCACTACACGCTCCAGTCCAGACTCCACTACACGCT
>SSNP01000151.1:306314-331585 GCA_006937955.1 Pachypanchax playfairii | reverse complement strand
AAAATTGATGTACAGTGTACTGATACACTTGATGTATCAGCGTCGGAATTAAACTGGACTCCAAACTGTCCGCCTCCTTATATTTTTTTCCTTCTCTTTGAATTCTTGCTTGTATGTTCTCTCAATGTAAGTCGCTTTGGATAAAAGCGTCTGCTAAATGACAGTAGTAGTAGTAGTAAATATCGACTCTTTGCATGAACATGATGTAACTAAATAAAAACCTTTGAGACTTATGAAGTGCTTGTAATCAAACTGCCATACATCACAGAAACTTACATAATTAATTTCCCTTCTGGGATTAATAAAGTATTTTTGATTTGATTTAATTTGAAACCACTGAAACAAAAGTTCTAGAAACATTGAAGCAGCAAACTTTGTAAACAATTATAAAAAACAGTTAAATGTGTCATACTCTAAACTTTTGGCCATTACTGTTTTGGGTTTAAAGATTTAGGGGAACCAGACTGATAGGATTTACAGATAAATAAGAAAACGTGTGAGGAAATTCTTTGAACTGATAGTCATTGTTGTTGGATCAAAGGAGAATTTGAAGAAAGAGATGATTTTACCTTGAAGTGTAAAACTAAAAAATCTAAACGGTTTTACTTCAACTGATTTACTAACATGATGTACGATGGCATTGCAGCAAACACAAGGACATGTATTATATTTGGTTGTGGTTAATATTGTATGACAAAGTTTGTAAACAATCCATAAAAATCTGATGGAATGTGGTTCCTGGTGTTCCTGATGCCCTGCAGGGTGAAAAAGCAGAAACAAACATTAGAGTAAAGGTTAGATATTAGAACACAGGCACCAGCTCCCTGCAACCCTAAAAAGGAAGAAGCAGGTTTATAAAATGGATGGACACCATAGCGACATCTAGTGTTTGGATGCTGTAGTTGCAACAATATAGCACAGTTTTCAGCCGTCGGGATGCCAGGTTTGACATTTCCACATGCGTAATGATGCCGAGACAATTTTTTTATTTGGGTCCATCTATTGTAGCTTCACCTGAACTCACTCTGGTTTTATATTTTTATATTTTCTGAGAAGGGTAATGAAATCTCGGAGGCTCTGAAGCAGCTGCGCAACCTGCCGACTCCGCCATTTTAACACACTATTCACTGTATTAGGCAACCCGAGATGGTACTCACTAATGGCTGGTAGATGTAAACATAGTGCCAACGTTGTGCCTGTCAAAATCAATATTTCAATATATTTACATTGAAATATAATGTTTAAAGGAAATGCTGTGTTTTCATTCTGCACCCCTTGTTGCATACTGTACATTTTCTATATTCCACATTCAACCTGAAGACAGCACTGACAGCGCTCTGCTAAACAAATACATGTAACAAACAAAACTCATCCAGCTTTATTAAAGAAGATGAAATAAAAATTGTTTAAAGCAGCTGCAGAGTCATAATTTGCTAGATCAGTTTTATTTACTTACTTACTTATTAATCAATCAATCAATAATGAAGCCATATGTTTTGTTTTGCAGTCAGATTCTGTACAGGAGGGATTTGGGGCTGAAAGTCTTCACTGAAAACTTTGAGGTGGGTGTTTTTTTTAAATCGGCCTACTTCTCCAGGACAGTTTGTGTTTAATGACACTAGATGGCGACATTTACTTTTTATTTGTTCAGACATTTTTTAAGCAGCTCAAATCCCAGAATCATTTATATGAAACAAACAATCTAAATCCTTTTTTTTAAAATCTCATCTTATTCTTTTTTTTTCTTCCAGGAATTGGATCCACACTTGATGACACTATTTGACTCCAGTACTGTGAGAAGTCATCGCTGGATATGAGATGGATAAAACTCTGATAATAGGCGCGGAGGTCGCAGGGGACAAAGTGCTTGAAAATGACAGTGGGAAGGTGCAGCCAGAGGATGTAGAGATGGAAGGAACCGCGGCAGGGATCCCACTGAGCGAGGCTGTTGAAGACGACGAGGAACGCGCTGAGAGGCCATTGTCAGACTCTGCACCTGAAAATGAGGATAACAGGTGCACCGTTTGTGGCTTCTCCGCCAAGTGCCCAAGATCACTGAAAATTCATTATGCACGAAAGCACAGAAAAAACTTCAGTAAAACCCAAAAGGATCACGAGCAGAATCAAAACATCAAGGATCCGAAACCAGTTGAACGAGAGGCCGTCCTAAAGGCAGAAAACCCAGCTGATAGTAACCAGAACAAAAAACTAGATGACGATGAAACGCAATTAGAAGCAAATGATGGCGGGGTTAAGAGTTTAACTAGAAAACAAAAAGCATTTGGCAAAAAACAACTAGATCTAGAAGAACCCAACCCTGTCCAGGAGAGACGAGCGAGTGCACGAATCCCAAAACCCAAGATTATTTATTCCTGCAACTACTGTGGGCAAGAATTTAGAGACGAGTCTCTTCTCGATGTTCATGTTCAGAGACACCATGCTAAAGACATCTCATGCACATGTGAGTGTTTCCTTTTCTTAAAAAAATACATTTTAAATCAATTCTAGGGTTTTTATGATTTATGTTAATAAATTCAAACTATTTAATTTTCTTCATAAAAGACTGAATGTGTTTTCTCCAAATGTTTTTCAGTTGAAGATGATGAGAACATGAGTGAGTCAGATGAAGCTGAGGACCGTGGTGACGCTGTCAAATCATCGTCCAAACGTGCTCCGAACAGGTCCCAGCTGAAGTGTGCAAACTGTGACGTCAGGGTCGGCTCCGCCATGATGCTGGAGAGACACGCCCGCCTCAAACACCCCGTCCAAGACTGGTACCGCTGCAAACTCTGCAACTTCCTCGCCGCCACGTCGGAGTGGATGAACGCTCACCTGTCGTCGGACAAGCACCTGCAGCAGCAGAAAGACAGTAATGACGCAGAGTGTTCAGCGTTTGAAGTGTGTGTTGAGCGTGTGAGCAGAGACTGTGCTTTAGAGGGCGCCGTCGTGGATGATGTGGAAGCTCCCAGTGAAGAAGAAATAACCACTGTAACATTTGGAGGAGTGGAAGCTGAGGCTGTCAGATCGGAGGAAGATGGAGAGTTCGAACCTCCCAGGAAGAAAAAGGGACGACCGAAGCAAGGTGGTTCTACTATTTGTAGATATTGTGGTCTGGTGGTGTCCAACGCCACCAACCTCAGTGTTCATGTTCGGCGAAAACACAGTAAAGAATATGGCTACAGCTGCACTTTGTGTAACTACAGCTGCGTGACCAAAGGAGACATGGATCGCCACTGTTTCACTAAGAAACACGTTAAACGAGCACAAGAAGGTTCAAATAAGGACTCGGCTGCTAGTCGCACCAACGAGTCACTGCTCGAACCTGCAAGCACACAGACTCCACAAACCGCTGACGCAAGTCCGAAATCTGACAATTCTTTACTGCAAGAACAGAAAGCAGAGGAGCGGACTCAGTTAGACACACAGCGGCACAAAAGTAAACTGAACTCTGACAACGCCTGCAGTCTCTGTGATTTTGTAGCTCAGTCAGTCCCATCGCTCCATCTTCATGTCAAGAGAAAGCACACCAAAGACTTTGAGTATGTTTGTCTGGCGTGTAGCTACTATGCTGTAACGAGCAGGGAAATGCATCGCCATGCCAGCACAGAGAAGCACAAACAGAAAAGTCAGAGATATTTGGACGCACAAGAGAGCAAAGACGAAAAATCTTCAGAACTCCCATCGCATGAAAAGAAGAACAACGACCCTCCTGTTGAGAACTCTGACCCTGACTGTGAACATCCGAACCACACGGATACATCTGCATCTTCTCCCGATGACAGTCAAGTCATGGAAGTACAAAATGCATCTGCATCCCCCGTCACCACGGTGACTGTTAGCGCTGTGGTTGGTGCTGCTGGCAGCGCAGATGAAAAACAAGGGAAGTCTATTACATCTTCTGCTGGCAGTGAACCAGATCCAACCAAACAGACTACAGAGCTAACGGTGCTGTCTGAACCCCAGCAGGCTTCAGGAGAACTTCCACTTCCTTTAGATGAGTCTGCACAACAAGAAACTCAGGAGGAAGGAGCCAAACAGGCAGGAGATGAGCTTGTAAAAGCAGATGTGATGATTGTAGACACACAGATGTGTAAAGCTCCTCCCTTTGATGCTTGTATTGTATCTGTGAAGGCCCTTGCTGAGCAGGAGCAGGTGCTGCAGGAAAACCTGGCACTGGGTGGAGAAGCCTCTGTGGTCTGTTTGACTGGAGGATCAACATCTGGCTTGTTGTCCTCCAGCTCTGTATATGTTAGGAAACTTAAACCCAAGGAAGCAAAGGAGCGGGAAGAATCCAAAGGAAGCAGCTCTAACATCTGCTGCGAGGACTGCGGCTTCATGGCGGACGGCATCAGCGGCCTCAACGTCCACATCTCCATGAAGCACCCCAGCAAAGAGAGGCACTTCCACTGCCTGCTGTGTGGCAAGTCGTTCCACACCGAGAGCAACCTGCACCAGCACCTGACCAGCGCCGCCCACCTGCGCAACGAGCAGAACAGCATAGAACAGCTGCCCGAAGGCGGCGCCAGCTTCAAGTGCGTGAAGTGCACAGACCGCTTTGAGACGGAGCAGGACCTGTTCTTCCACATCAAGGAGAAGCACGAGGAGCTCCTGAAGGAGGTCAACAAGTACGTGCTGGAGGACACGGAGCAGATCAACCGGGAGCGTGAGGAGAACCAGGGCAGCGTGTGCAAATACTGTGGCAAGGTGTGCAAGAGCAGCAACTCCATGGCCTTCCTGGCACACATCCGCACGCACACTGGTATGTGATTCCTCTCTGTACACTCACTAACTCTGTCTCTTTTCTGCTCTCTGCGACGGTAAGACGTTTAAATTCTATATGTGCATCGATCCGGACCCGCTCTCTGAAAAAGCAGCGTCAGGTTCTTTACTTCATGTATCAGAGAAATGAACGGAGCGCCTGCAGGCCTGAGCTTGTTCCACACCACAGCACCGGGGTCAGGGGGTTCATAATGTACATATATCCTCTTTATGTGCAAACATATGAAGTTTTAATAAGGACACACATTGTTATGATGCTTTATTTCCTTTTACCGATTTATCCTCTTATTACAACTTCTGCGTTTTAATTAGGGAACTTCTAACATACAAATACGGATGGTTTAAATGATTAAACCCAAACTGATGCTGCTCTTATAAAGTTTTATGCTCTCAAACATGACACTTTTTAAAAGAATACTAAAGCAACCCTCCAGGCCTTTGTGTTTTTAGGTTCATCAGTGTTATTTGGGGAGAACCAGGCAGCTCAGGTTATTGTTAGGACCACTATCTTCTTTAACCAAGTAATAGCTTTTTCTTTAGAGGTGAAGGTAAAGACTGATTGAGCTTCAAACCAACAGGAGAGACGCTAATGGACCCCAGATTGGGATTTCCTGAGCAACGCTTGGTCAGAGACATGCGCGACTCATAATTGATGTGTCCATTACCAAGACTCAGTTGTAATTATAGTCAATAAGTCTCTGTAAATGTGTTAAAGCTTAGGCTAAAAGCATTGGAGGTCCAAAGAGAGGTTGGCTAATAATTTAAAATAATCAATGCAGACATATTCAAAGCCTTTAATTTCCCTAGTGTCTGTATGTCCATGTTTGTGCGTATACGTGTGTGTGTGTGTGTCTGTATGTCTGGTGAACTTGTGTATATGTCAGCCTTCACGGCTACCTGATTATCCTCAATCCATTAGGATTTATCTTGTCATTTATAATGCAAAGCAGGGCTGCACCGCTCAGGGCGTCGGCTGGGAAATGTCCAGCAGGTTAAGAACACGGGGCGCTCCATTACTTTTCCCTGACCGTGTGTATTAATTGCTTTTAAAATCAACTTAATGCAGGAACGAGATGTGAGGGCGCCATCAATAAATGCCCCTCTCTGACTCCTTTAGTCCATCCCCCTTTCAGGCCGAACTTTAATGGGACTTTAATTGAAGTCTGTGTGCTGTGCTTACCGTGTACACAATTGTTTGTGTCCTTGTGTGTGTATGAGGTGAGGAAGGCGGGTGTTTCAGTTCTGTTGTGTAGCCCCGGTTCTATTGGTGGAGGCTCAGTGCTGCAGTACCAGCTGTTAGCTGATTTTACCCATTATGTCACGTCCTACATGCTGTAATGCAGTTCAGTTATTGGACCAAACAGAACCAGTTTGATTGAACTCTGAGTCTGAACGCTTGTCACCTCGTGTGCCAAAGTCCGATCTCTTCCCGCTAAACTGAAATAACTTAAAGCTGAAAGAGCCGGAGGTTAAAATCCAGATGATTAATGTTTAGCTTCCACTCTTCATATTAATGGTTGGTCTATTCAGAATTTTACCCAGTGTCATAATTCTTGAGTTTTGAGGTCATTTACTTAGTGTTACTTAGGAAAATGAAAGCACTGACACTGAGGTGGATGGCGTTGAGTCAAGGGCAGAGTCTCAGATTTCAAATAATAAACAATTTGTCTTTTTGTTTTAGAGTTATGTTCTTGTTTATGAGATGACATTCACTTGGTGTTGTTATTTCTCCTCATTGTGACAACACATGTCGCTTGTTATTATTGCTAAATGCTCTCATTACGTTGAGTTATTTACCTTTTGGGTTGTGGTGATTCATTCTGAGAGTTTGTTTGTCGGGCTGTGGAGCAGCGCGGTGGGGGTCTGCCGGTTTCCGAGCTGGGAGCACGTCCAGATCTTTTTAATTAAGACCTAGTTTTTATCCACTTTATTAATCAGTGAAATCGGGGGGACGGCGGTGGAAGGCCGCACGTAGATTTGTCAATTTGTCGCTTTAAGCAAAAGCCCCGTACGCACGTTTGCATTTTTCCAAGGGTACAGCTGGAATTTGCATTTTGGGGTAAATTGGTCACTTTTTCACGGCAGTGAGCTGTCGGACCACAAACTGAGTCACAAAGCCACGGAGACGTGCGCCAGACCTGCGCTGGACTGGAAAGAGTTTGTTCAGATCTCTAAATAGGTTGAACAGCTTTAAGTAAGATTGTCCAATATTAGGAAAAATGTCTAACGGCAGTATTTTAGTTAAATGTTGTAACAACAGTATCAGAAGCAATCAACACACATTCTCCTCACTCCTGTCTTCACCAAACTCACGACACTTTCTGTGTTTTAGCTGCCAACATATAAACTGAATGTGGGCATCAGGGTCAACGAGAGTTCATCTGATCTGACAAACATGTTACTGGCAGGAAGAGCATGAATTCCTGACATTTATTCACTTCAAGTAGGTGTTTGTGATGTTAATATTGAACACAGTGATGTTGCTTTTAGAGGTTAACTGATAAGATCGTCTCTGTGTCTGATTCCAGTGTTGTTCTGTAGAAAACATGGAATCTGAAGGTTATATCTAATTTTATTCATTTATTTTATTTGCTTGGTTATGGACTAGTTACACAACTAACCAGCAGATCATTTAAAAAAGCAAGTACTGGCCAACGAATCGGCCTGTGTGTAACTGTGAGATCTGAAAGTTATAGTTACTTTGTGTAGAATTAAGAAGAAAAAGAATTGGGAAAGATTTTATAAATTAATCAGCTGGAGTGCCACTTTAACTATTGCATTATCAAATGTTGTAAGTGGATGATAGAAGAAGACAGTGGAGGACTTGGTGTGAGGGAGCTCAGAAGCTCGTGGCTCTGCTGGACCATAAAGAACTGAAAATCAACTGGACACATTAGAGCGTCGATCAGACAAAAAGCATGAATCTAAGTTTCTGAAAGTACCTGTTAGTTTTGAACCAGAGCAGAGATGTTAACCACTCCCCCCCCACAGTTTCTCCTCTTGTTACTTATTTATCCTAATGAACAGACTGAACCAGGACCAGATCGTTAGTTTTACCAAACACCAAAACGCCGTCCAGCTTTCCAAAGACATGATGCACTTAAGACGTTATTGATTGACTCCGGTTGTTGTTGACACACGACACACACCAGTTCACCTTCTTCACGTGGTTTTAGTCACAGCCACAAGAATCAGTCCAACAACAAACTGTTTGTTATTTTGCAAACAAGAAGTGCTGAGCTGAATTAAATCTGATGACACTCATGTCATGAAGTTATCATGTTCATCTTAATGAGGACTAATCATAGCAATCACTTAGGATTTAAGAATATTACTTCCTCTTTGTTTACTGCAGTAGCAGAAACATCAGGTTCTTCTTGTGGGCTGAAAAACGCTCTATAGTTCTGTCCTGGTTTGGAACCTGTTTGGAGTCGTTACTACCGCCAGGTGGTTCTGCTGACAGACTGTTACGACCAGGTTCTGGTGAAAACAGAAAAATGACGGTCGCTGTTACTATTCAGATTTATATTTTAATGAATCTTTGAGTATTTGAAAATGGCTGCATATCCATAGTGTTTAACCTTGTTAAGCTCCTCTGTAAGATGTTATAAAATATTCTAGAGGGCGTCTCGTCTAACAAAATATATATATTTACATATTTACTCCAAAGAATGTTCCAGAGTTATTTTTCTGTTTATATACAACATTTTTTAACTGTATTTTATGTTACTGTATGTCTCTAGCGGTCTTGTGGCAAGAGGCGGGGACACCCTGGACAGGTCGCCAGTCCATCACAGGGCCACACATAGACAAACAATCATTCACACATACACACCGAGGGACAATTTAGAGTCACCAATTAACTTTTTGCATGTTTTTGGACGGTGTTCCTGGAGAAAACCCATGCATGCATGGAGAGAACATGCAAACTCCACGCAGAAAGGCCCCAGCCTGGAATCGAACCCTCTCACTGTAAGGTTCTAACTTCACCACCGTGCAGCCACGGATAGATGTTAAATAGTAAATCCCATTCATTCAGTACTTTTTATATAAAATCTTTCTTTACTTCTACTTGAACTACAAACCCTTTTATTTATCAGTCATGCCGTTTATTTAGAAAAAAACTAAGAGTTAATTTTTTACACAATATTCAGAGTTTATTTTGGATAAATCCTGCCACATCTGGAGGAAACTCTCAGGTTTTATTAAATGACCATTCAAGAAAAGGTCCTTCCATGTTGCATTTTAACAACTGATGAATGGTTTTAGAGTTGAGACTCATATAATGGACTTAAAATGACTATTTCAGACACCATTACTTCACTATTATCAATGTCTTTTTATTGTCTCTCTCACTTCACCTCCAGCTTTATGGGAGTGAAATATTTGCATCTTTTTTTATTTTTAAAGAAAAATCCTGCCTCATGTTTCAGATCTTTGGCTTTATGCACATGCATGTGACTTTTCACAGACACCGTCAAATTTTGTGACTCCTGAAGTGCTTTTCTGAGCGTGCTCTTCTCACGCTGATGGGAGAAGGTGAAACATCTCAATAAAGGATGGCGTGTAATAGATCTGTGAGTTAGCACTTTGTTAACCAAGCTCAAACTCTCTCATTATATCGGATGGGAAGAGATTTATTTGTCTGTCAGAGTCACTGAAAAGAAGTTTAAAGATTGAAATAAACTTCTGTGAATATCTTGATAGGAACTGAAGGAACAAGATGCAAAGGGAGACGTTTATTTATGTGAAGTTTGATCGGGGTGTGTGGCATGTGCAAGACTTAAGATATCACGCTGAGTGTGTGTGTGTGTGTGTGTGTGTGTGTGTCTGGTGAAGCATTGGATGAGGTTCTTCTCTCCTCTCAGGAAATGAATTAGTCATTCTCTGTCTCATCTGGGATGTGAGGGAGCCACATTGCCCCTATGTGGATGGCAATATTAATTTAACATGACACTGCATTGATGGTCAATTTCAGTTTCAGGGAGGCTGTTTAAGTGGAGTGGTGGAGTATTAATGTGATAAGATGTTTGAAGGGGGGGAGCGAAGGGGGTGGGGGGGTGTTACATCTCTCTCCTCTCTGCCATGTTTCATACTCAGCCAGCCATCTGGACGAATCATCTCCCTGCATGCCTCTCTCGCTTCTCAACTTTAAGCTGAATGTGTGAGAGGGGACGATTGTGTGTTTAAATGTTTTTTTTTGTTTTGGTAATATAATGCTGTGAGGTGGAGCTCTTCAGATACATGTAGGTGTGATGGTGGGTGTGGTGTGACCCTGTGCGTCTGTCTTTTTGTTTTTATTAGGTGTCGAGGATATTGTTGTGATTTCTCCACGTTTTCGGTGTGAAACGTGCGCTTCCGTTTGGGGATACAGTGTCTATTCCTTTATTTGCTTTTGTGTGAACGTCTGTGCAAATGTTTGTGTAGTGCACTGTAGGGACGTGTGAAATGAAGAGGCAAGATTTTGCAGCTGTCCATGTGTGGACCCCCTCCCTCCACCCCCTCCACCCACCGTCCCTTGTGTTTATAGGCCTTGTTAGCACAGGCTTGCCTTTCAATCTTTGTTACTGGCGTAAAATTCGATGTGTCGTACTTCCAGCTCACAGCAAGTGAACCGTGTATGAACGAATTAGTAATCTACACAAAGTGCTTAATCAAATCAGCAGCTGCCCCTGGAATAAATATTGTAGATCGTCTTGGGATATTCAGTGGGAGAGGGGGCGAGGGGCTTGCTCAAAGATGTGTACGTGGATGTCATACCAGGCTGCCACTTGCACTGAAGTGTCGCACTGTCATACTGGCCTAAATCAGACTCAGACAAAATATTTCTTTTATATCACCGAATGCAAATATTTAATCTAAGGGAAGACGAGTCGGGCTGATTCAGATTCACTTACATGTCAAACGGTTTCAAGTTCTGTTTGGATTTTCTTTTGACTAGAAGAAAATTTCCTTTTATAAAGATTTTTAAACTCAAAGGTTGAATATGGAACGATTCCATAAAAAGCTGTATTTAAAAAAATATAATACCTCCACGGGGTGTTTAGAGGAACGTAGAATGAAAATACAGTATTTACTTTAAAAATTATTTTTGAAGTAAAATATAATAAAATAGTTTATTTTGACGGGCACGACGTTGGCATTATATTTACATCTACTGACCAATAGCAGTAAGAGTCGTGGGCAACATTGCGGATTACCTAATACAGTGAATAGTCTGTAATAGCAAGGCTGGTACTGTGGACGGTGTTGGAGTCGATGGGTCGAGTGGCTGATTTCATTGTCCTTCTTGGGGACGAGTGACCGGAGAGGATCGGGGGCCAGAAGGTGTTTGAGTGAGGATTTCTTTCGGCATTGCAGCACACGTGGGGGTTGCGAGCCCGGCGCCTGGACCACACACTGGATGTTACTGTAGTGTCCGTGTTCCATATTCCACCATTAATAAATTTCACTAAACCTTTCTCAGAAATAGTAAATGAAAACCAACAGGATGACGATGATGTATAAAACACAAGTTACTCAGAAAGCGGATGGTCTTTGCAGGGTCTTGGCCTTCAGGCACATATTAGGAGAACATTGGGCTCCTCATTGCAGATCTCAAAGGAAGTTGGGTCTACAGTGTCTTGGTGGTCTTGGTGCTTGTTGGGTTGCATATCTGGGTCCTGGGTTGAGCATGGGGGAGTTCAGTGGCAGAGAACCCAACATGCAGCAGCCCACATGCACCAACATGGCCGCTCTGGTCTCGTTCCTTGGCTACAAACACATAAAGAAGACCTGTAGTGACAAAACACTATTTGTGAGTTTAATGTGTTTACTACTAGTTAAATTCTTACATATGAAGAGCATGTATACAACAAGACATGTTGTTTATATGCAAACAAGTGACTGTTAGTGAAGATGTGAGAAGTCATTAGCTTTTTGCCGTCCTGGTTTTCCATAATCCCGTCTCTACCGGCTCGTAGCTTCATCCTGATGTGTTAAAGTTTGGGATGCGGTGGACAGCTGACGTAGATGAAGATTTTCCTGAGAACGCTGTTTATGTATTGAGTATGTCGAGGGTACAGCAAAACATTTTGTGATTTAAAAAAATTGTAGCTGCTTTTCAAGAGTTGAATGTATATTGGGACAATCTAAAGGAGGATCTCCAAAATGTACCAAAAAAAACAGTCACATTCTGAAAGAAAAAAGGAGGCTTGAATAGAAAATGCTATACAAAACAGGGATTGATAAATTCTAGCGTGTTTCTTTCTAAAGGTAACTGAAACACAGTGTGTGTTTAGAGTGGCTGTTGATGGCAGAATGTCAGGCGCTTTAAATATAACATGATTTATTTCATGTCAGGAAGAGTTTCTTGTTAAGAGGTGGGATTTCTGGAATTGACATACTTTTTTCCTGCAAATCTGAAATACAGGAAATATTTTCAGACCAAATGGCCCCTCAAAATATCCTTTCAGGCTGTTTTTTGTTTCTTTTTATATACTTCAGACATCCACATCCTTTCACGCACAGAAAAAGTGACTTTTTTTAAATGTCCTCTGGTGAGTGTTCATGCATCACGCTGATAGTACAGGCATCCGCCCTTACTGCTCTGGTGTTAAATGATGGATAGCAAAGAGAAGCTTTGCCACTTTCTCAAACGCTACCCCGCCCCCTGGACTTATTAATGACAATAATTAGGAAGAAACCTCCCTGTGAAGCCCGCCAGAGTGATTAGTGCTTTAATGATGGAATGGGAGGTAGTGAGTGCACACAGAATTGATTTACGTATTCGCCCTGACCTTTGGAATCCAATTTACCCATCCACAGGCAAAGAAAGAGTTAGTAAGAGATGAAGGAGAGTGACAAGGATAGATAGAGAGTGAAGGAAGAGTTTCTCACCACTTGAAGTGTGACTGTAGATTTTATTGTAGGTGATATATGCTTTTCCTCAAAATTGTCTTTTCTTTGTGTTGTTTCTTTTTTATTTTGCAGGATCCAAACCCTTCATGTGCAAGATTTGCAACTTTGCTACTGCTCAGCTGGGAGACGCCAGGAACCACGTGAAGAGACATCTCGGCATGCGAGAGTACAAATGCGACATATGTGGGTGAGTTACAAGAACCCGAGTTTTCAAATGTGGGTCAAAAGAATCTTTAATAGTGAGGCTGGATTTTAATTGGAAACTCGCCTTTTGAAGACCCAGTCTGATCATCTTTTGAGCTATTTTAAATCCTCTCAGTGGTCTTTAAATTAGCATTACGGCGTTTTTACCCATATTCACAAAATCTGTACTGTTTTCTAGGAAGTAGTTTCTGTATAGTAGCAGTAGCTCATTAGCTATTCGTCTCTGTGCTGTGGGCGCAAATGTTGGTGTGGAGGATAACCCCGCCCCTCCTAGTTGGTGAAAGCTTTCTGTTTATGGTAGCGCTAACGCTAGCTTCCAACTAGCGGAGCAGGACCTTGTGTCCCGCCCAGTGGCTTTTCTACATCACAAATCCAGTCTTTTTAGACACATTTTAGCATCTGCTACCAATTCACAGTGATTTGAATGCAGAAATACTCAAATATGCATTTTTGAGCCTAATTTTCTATAGATAGCTTCAGAAAAATGTCACAAGAACATGTTATCAACATGAAAAACATGATTTTTATCAGAGTGGGTCTTTAAAGAGTAACATAACTACAGAGATTTTACTTCCAAAAAAACTAGAAACAAAAGATTGAAATTATTAGTCCTTATAGCATCTAAAAAAACGGTTTCACACTCATAAGGTTTGGGCATAAAGAAGATTTAGTAAGTTGCTCAAATGTATTTGTACAAAATGAACAAAGTCAAGAGGAAGTGTTCTGCTTCTCTCCTACATAACCCACGACATCCATCTTTGGCTGATATAAAACTCAAGTCAGAAAAAAGAAATTAATCAGTGAAATCGGGAAATGTGTTCATTGTTTATTTGATGCAGATATATTTTGTAAATTTGTTTGCTTTCTTTAAACAGAATTTTACTCATCAAGAATAGAATTCTTTCTCAGATATTTGCAGCAGGCCATATATAACACCAATAACCTGAATGTGTGCAGGCTGGCCTTTTTTATAAAAGACAAATGTAACGCTCTGAGTCAACTTTTCTCAAGACATAAGGTGAACGAGTTTTATTTTGCCAGCTGTACAAATAATCCTAATTGGAAGTTTATGTAGGTTACCACGAGGCTATAAATACCCGGTAGTTCTGCAGTATGGTTGTTATCGCTGTACCCCCTACATGTTGACCATATGTCGTGTTCAGCTCCTTCCATTCCCGTGGTAGACCTCTTCACAGCCTCGACGTGTTCAAATAAATGTGTTAAGCTGTTTAACACGCAGTCGGGGAATAAAATGAATTGTGGGATTTTTGTTTTTTTTTGCCATCATCATTCTGCAGGTAGTTGTTCCCTCAGACGGAGACGCGTACGCGCCGACTCGTCGGTTTGTCCGTCTGTGAGCAAACCGGTCTGTTTGGTTCTATTTCAGGCAGATTTAGTTCTTTTAAATCTGAGCAGAGCAAATGTGTTTATTTGCTCCCGCTGATGTTCGCAAACATATTACAGCAGGAGCAAACAAGCTCTGCTTTAAACACTGTTTCTCCTTTAATGAGAGGAGAGGCTCATGTTTCACAAGCCCCCCAAGCTGTAAACCCCCTTCTCCCAAGTGCAGCAAACACTCTACGTTGGGCTTTGACCAAGTGTCGAGTGTTACGCACGCATACACGCACAAACAATCAGAACAGTTTTCCAATATGCTTTTAAATGGGACTACTAAATACAGCCTCTGGTTTCACAAATCATGCGGATGTAGGAGCTGCGTGCTGCCAGTGCCAGCCACCGGTGACAAATCGTCCCTGTGTGTGCTTTCAGGACTGACTGATCACCAGACCATCCCTCCTCTTGACTAAAGAGCAGCAAACACAAAGAAACCCCCAGAAACAACCTCATTAAGGCCAGAGCCATACATACACATAACCTGCTCCCCTTCCCAAACTTTTTCACGTTTGATACATGCTCAATCTGAATCCAAAGCATGTTACTAATGGCTGATCATGGATCAGCTATAATGTGTAACGTTATTACCGGTTTTGTTTTTTTAAACGTGACCCAGAAACGTGAGATTATTGTGCGATTAAGCTTTCTGTTCTCCCGCGGAGACTAATGATAAGGCGACGTTTTGCTTAACCTGGAAAAAAATTTAAAAGTTATAGGTTTTTTTCATGTAATCACACTTTATCATGTCAGTTAACGCAACAATCCCATTTTTAACAATCCAGCTTTTTGGTGTTTTTATTCTGTTTCATGCTTTTTGGCCTCAGTGTTGGGAAGAATCTCTGGATTTATTTCCTTTTTGTTTCGTCTCACCACATTGTTTGTGTGAAGTTTCTCCTCTTTCTCTTCCTTAAGTTAAAAAATAAAACAACAACAAGAAAAGATCTTGCCACTCTGCCATCGATTGCCTCATCTTCCCTGTTAAAGTTTCAGGCTGGAAGATTACCTCGATGTGTTGCACGTCTGCTGTCCACCCCACTTTCGCTCCAGCTCGCCGCCGCTGTTCTCCGAGGGGGAGTTGTTAATAGTTAAAGATCATATTGTTTTGGCATTTAATTAAGAAATGCAAATGCAGGGCCACGACAGATTGGAACCCTTGACCACGCTGCCAATCAAAACCTGAGCGTGGTAGTCGGCGTCTGGCTCGCCGTTCCCATCGGTTTATCGGCCTCTCTCGCGTTTCTCGAACATCTTTCACATCTGTTTGTCTGCAGTCTTTTCCTGTCTGTCTGCTTACCTTTGTCTTTGTGTTTGAAAAGGCTTATTTGTCTTAATTTGCCTTTAAAGAATACTAGTGGCCTAAAAACAGCAAAGAAACACAAATTGGCTGTTTGCATGCGAGATAAGATTTCTCAAATTTAATTGGTTAAAAAAGAAAAAAAAAAAATACAGGATGGCAGATTGTTGCATTTCCTCCTGGCGTGTTTTGTCCACAGTGGGGCTTGGCTGCTTAATGAGCCTCCTCTTCCTCTCCTCCATCATGGAGCAGAAAGGCCGTGGATTCAGCATTTCCTGCTCCCGCTCTCTTCTTCTCCCTGAAGATGCAGTAGATGTCCAGTGCTGTTGTAAGTGTTAAATTATGGATAAACAGTCTAAATGCTTTGAAGCATTGGTTTAATATCACGGCTCGGGCCTTGCGTGCAGTAACACTCTCGTGGATGTGGATTGTCCTCATGTGGACTGCCGTTTTATGATTATGGGTCACGAGCTGCTCCTTTCCAAGTGTCACTTGAGAAATTTGAACAAAGCCTTTAAAAACACATCTTTCTGCCAAACAAAAAAGTTTGCCGGCCGCAAAAGTTTAACGTTCCGCGTGGACGCCGCCGCATTGTGTTTCTTTCCTCCTCTCTGGTTTCTCAACTTAGTGTTGTGTGTATATATAGTCATGATTTCATGTTGTGTGTGTGATTTGACTGTTAACAGGATAGGGCTGGCTCATGTCAGGGTTTTTATGTCCCCCCCTGTCTTGTGAGATTGTCTGGTTTGTTCCCGGAATAGCCCATCAGTTCCGCCCTGCGTGGCTCATCCGCTGTAATGTGCCTTAATGCCCGGGCCTGTATGAGTAGCGTGAGGCCCGGCAGTGACAGTGGAGCAGCATCTTAGCACGCTGCTTATCCAGAGAAAGCCGTCATTTAACTCAGCCTCTCCATTGTCTGTCCACACCCCACTCCTTCTCCTCTGACATGATTCTCTATAATCCTCAAACCGATTCTGGTTAGAAGTCCCTGAGAACTATTTTTATGTTTTTTTTTTTCTTCTTTCCTTCCTCCCATTAAAACATTAATGGTTGTTGCAGATGAAGAGAAGGATCCCTATGAGGATGATTATAATGTCACTCCGCTGATCTCCTGCCGCCCCGAAATAATTGTACATCATCGCTTCATAACGTGTCAGAGGGACACGTTGGTGGCGTGCAATTAAAACCGCAGAATATAATACACCAAATTACGGGCTGTCAGCCCTACGAACAACACACTCGGTATTTGAGTTACACTTAATCATCACGTACATTAGCGATTTTGCTAAGATCCCTTCAGCCCACCCCCTCTGCTCATACAGCAAGTGGTGTGAAAGGATCTGCTCCTAGCAGGCTGCCGAGGAACGTGTCGAGCGATGCTTCAGCTCTGGGACAGATAATACATTTACGTTTCTGTTACACATTAAAGGAAGATGTGAAGTTTTATCAGTCTGAGGGAATGTAAAACTGTTTTGTTATCAACCTTCAGATATTTCTGTACGAACATTCAAACATTTATTAGATCACTTTTTCTTGGCTTTCTAACCTTATTTAGTGTATTTAAAAGTCATGTTGAAAAACTTGAACTGATTATGACCTTTGATTTTTTTTTCTCTAAAGAGGGAAAAAAGTTGAAATTTATTTCTTATTTACTTACTCGACCCATCTGCCACGATTTCTCCTCATCAGAGCCAGAGCCTGGTACTTCCTATCAGGAGGATGCATCACACTTTACTGCCCGGGAGACTTCAGATTGTCAGCTTGGGAACACAGTCCTTGTCAGTCTGTGCAGATCCCTACACCAAAATAAACACATTTTCCTTTAATGCATTTAACTAAATTTAGTGTGCCGTTATCGGAAATGAAATAAGTAACGCTAAAGGTCATTGGGAAAATAATGCGGAAAGGCTGGTCTGGAAAGGTTAAGTATGTGACAGAGGAGCTCTGATGATAATGAGGGCTGCGTATGGCTCGGAGAGCTCCGCGTTCTGCTTTGACTTGGTGCTCTGCGATCGCTCTTTATGACCGAGACAGCTTTACAGCCCGTTACCCCCTCCATAACACGATAAAGCGCAGCATAATGGATTGGATGTGTTTAGTAGCCTTGGGCTGATGTTTGTAAAATTAATGTTTTTTGCAATAGAAACACACTTGAACACAGACACACTTGTACACCAGCAGAAAAAGCAAAAGAGAAGGGAAAGAAATTCAGACAGCGCTGATGTATCAGTGCAGACCCGGTGGCCAGTTTTCACGTTTTATCCTCGGTCTGGAAGTGGAATCGCCGCGCTTTATGTAATCGTAAGTCATGTGTTCTTACAGGTAACTCTCAGCGGAAGAAAACACAAACATATGGCTTCATTAGTTAAGTTTGCGTTGTAAAGCTTCGTACTGACCAGAGAGGCTATGAATGTTATTAAATTTATGTTTCAAATTATGCTTCACAAGTACTTGAGGGAAATGGCGTGTTTGCTCCATCCGTCTTACAGTGGTGAAAGGATACTTTTTAAGAATTCGAATAGGACCCCACTCAGCACCTCTGAGCTCAGGAGACAAAGAGAGAAATCTCTGTCAGCACATCAGTCCCATTAGGTTTTAATAACAATCTCATATTCGGTTGTGGGCCATGACGGGGGCCTCGGGCCTTCATAATCAAACCATTTCCCTTTAATCAAAGACAAAGCAGCACAAACACTCGGTCTAGACACTAAACAGCAAAATCAGATGTTAAAGTAGGGAGCCGACGCAGCACAAAAGCTTATGATAGTGTGTTATATAGCTCCAGAGGACTGTTCAACCTAAGAGGCTATTGTCTGAACTGTGCATGATCTTATTAGCTTCTTTTCTGAAACTAAACTTCTTTTGTTGTGTGCGTGCTTTTTTTTTTTTTTTTACTCTCCCAAACAAAAGTGAAGCGACTTTCCATCTTCTACCCAGAAACAAAAGAAGTGCAAACTTTGTTGGATGAAGTAGTGAAGTGAAAAAGTTGCTGAACCTGCCCTTCTGTAGAGCTCATCATGTCATAGGTATATTGTTGGAGGAAAGAAAATAAAGAGAGGGGAGTTAATGAGTGATTAACAACAGCAATTAAAAGATGAAGAGAGAGTCAGATGAAAAAAAAAAGACTGCAATTAAAATATCAGTCCG
The DNA here is from genome assembly GCA_006937955.1 of Pachypanchax playfairii. NCBI lineage: Eukaryota > Metazoa > Chordata > Actinopteri > Cyprinodontiformes > Aplocheilidae > Pachypanchax > Pachypanchax playfairii. The sequence goes on along the minus strand of SSNP01000151.1, from coordinate 312,867 downwards.
CTCATTGTCAGAAGTGCGGGTGTCATCCATTGTGCTTTTATTAAAAAGCTGGGTGGAGGGGAAGGAATGCTTAATTCCTGCAGTCCAAAGTGTCTGGTGATCTGCCCATGGATGGAGCTGCGAAGGGCTGTAACTCATGTTTAAAGTGTTGGGGCCGTGTCATTGCGGGTTCACAGTCATGCATTTCTGTGTTGACACCCATCGGGGCAGGGGATATTTGGCAGTCAGGAGTAATTTAACTTAATTAATGGGATGCATATTTGATGGAGGAATAAAATATCCCGGCTCAGCAAAGTGGAAAAGGCGAAAGATTTAGAGGGAGTTAAAGGTGGAGGGGAGCGTAATTTGTGCTTTCAGTTACTGGCTGCTCGAGAGACAAGAGAGGCAAAAAAGAGAGAGAGAGCAAAGGAATGAAGGAAAGGAGAGACGTGGAGGAAGAGTAAGTTGAGGCTGATAAAGATGGTATCCGTGGGGGGAGTAAGAGATGGATGGTTGACACCAAGCCGAACTGATGTGTAGAGGGGAATGGGCTGTCCCTCCATTGAGAGGACCATCAGAATGACAAGTCTTGATTTAATTGATATCCCTACTGCGCTCTTTCTCAATGCAAACAGACACATTACGCTGGTTTGCAAACTTGTAGCGGAGCTGCCGACTGCCAAGAGCCTTTTTAATATTCATGAGAGGGCTTTTAAATGTGTTCGGCAGTGGTCTCCTCCCGCCGCTGCTACCAACGCCTGCTTTCTAACTTGTCTTTGCTACAATACACACACGCTTTACCTTCCACTCACATAGCAGACATGCAGCTTCTCTCAAACAAACCCGTGGCCTGACGAAAAGCTGTCACGCCGTTCTTAATCTCCCCTGGCACTTTTTAATTGACTTCCTGTAGGTATAGATTATTTTCATGCCGCGTCTGCCACCAAGATGTTTGATACCGTCCCAGTGACTGGCACCTAGTATGCTTGTAGCTCACCGGAGATGACGCTTCTATCTCACTCTCTGTCTCCCTCTGCTTCTCCTCCTCTTCCATCTCTCTCATTGTGATGGCCGGGCTTGTTTAGGCAATGGGGGAGAGGTAAAACGCAATCACTCATTGCCATCATCATAATTGAGCTGATGTACCTGCTGGGGAAATGTTGTCCTGGGTGCTCTTGATGTTTAACTGAAGCTATTCGTAGTGTAAGCCCGATACTCGGGGTGGATTCTGGCCTTCTGCTCAGAGCTGGATTTCAGCCAGTTTGTGCTGTCCAATCGACATGATGGATACGTTGTAGTTCCTTTGATTACACGCTGTATTTGTTGTGGAATTAATCAACACTGTGCTGCTTGTCTGAGGAAAGCCCTGAAGTCTATTGAAACAGCTTGACCGGATCCCAAATAATTATCCATAGAGTGTAATTATGATTGTTAAGTCAAAACAGGTTCATATTCTGGAGCTCAGTGCCATTTATTTTGTCTAATGAGCATTATAAGCCTCAAATCGGCTTTTTAAAAAGACCTGAACTCCATGCAGCTGAAGAACAACACTTTAAACTGCTAGTTCTCCAACTTTTTCTAATGAGTAACACCTCAAGCAACCCTAAGCTCTCCATCCAACACCATTATGGCAGAAATGTAAAAAAAAACATGATTATCAGTATTATCAGATTACTAGGTTATTTTTATATCTAACTTGGACCAGCAAATCTGCTAAACCCCATAACCCTAATTGATAGAGTGAAAAGTAAGGCGGAGGGTTCATATTTTTATTAACTACCGTTTCCTTCTGCTTTTGTTTTTATGGCACACTTAGATATTTCAGATCAGCAACCAATTTTAATATCAGACAAAGACAACAGGGGTAAAAACCAAATACAGTTTTTTTATGTGACGATTTCATTTATCGAGGGAAAAAAGCCATCCAAAGCAATGTGGCACTATGTGAAAAAGTAATTGCCCCCTGAAGCTAATAACCAGTTGTTCTACTCTTGGCAGCAACAACTGCAATCAAGCATTTGTAATATCTCTCCCCACAAGGATTTTTGGCCCATACTTCTATGGAAAATTGTTTTATTCAGCCACGTATGAGGGATTTTAACATGGACGGCCTGTTTAAGGTCATGCTATTGCATCTCAGTCAGATGTAGGCCACTCCAAAACTTTCATTTAATTCTTTCCAAGCCGTTGGTCTCGCGGGTGTGCTTCGGATCATTGTCCCGCTGCATGACCCAAGTGCCCTTGAGTTTAAGGTCACAAACTGATGGTCAGACATTCTCCTTCAGGATTTTCTGGTTGAGAGCAGAATTCATGGTTCCATCAGTTATGGCATGTGGCGGTCCCTGAGCTGTACAGCAGCCCAGAGCTTCACACATGACCACTGTGTTTAACTGTTGGCATGATGTTAGTTTTCTGTGTTTCATTCGTACCAGATATAATGGGACATGCATCTTTGAAAACGTTCCATCAGGCTTTTCACCTTGTTTCCTTCCTGTTGTTGAACATGAATTCTGACCTTAACTGAGACAACTGAGGCCTGCTGTGCTATAGATGTTCCATTGAAAACCCCCTGGACGTGTCATTAATGTCCTCTTGGAGTAATTTTGGTTGGTCGGAGAGGTTTTCAAAATACTCCCCATTGCATTACAGAAGCTGCAACGTATTTCTTGTATTTATTTTCTGTAACAAAAGTTTCAACAACATTGCAGAACAGCTGCAAGGTGCTCTTCTGATCTGTTGGCTGTTTATTCTCTGGGTGTTGTGGGTTATTCTGCTCTGTTCTTACTTGGATAAAATTTTAGAGAACTTCTCAGTTGGTAGTTTTGAAGTATTTTGGCCCAGAAAACTGTGACATTTGAAGTTCCGAAATGTTGGCGTAAACTGTCAGCTGTCAGAGGCTCGAATCCAAAACTATGTTGAGGACTCAAGTCCCTATATCAATTGGTGAGCCAAATACTGCTCTCACTTCATGCGTCACATGTTGCCTGGCCCACACACGCTCATACCAGGCAAACTAGCGGACAGGTCCCCCGCCTACACTCCATCATCTATTTACACATTTGTTGAACAAACACTGTCTTGATTTCACTGCTAGAAATAAAAGCCTGTTGATAATATGTTAACATTTAAGCAAATTTTAAACTCTGTGTTCTTGTTTGTGGGTCCCAGATGGGTTTTGAGGTCAGTAAAGATTTAAACTAGGGTTTGTTTTTATGATCCTTATCAAACCAATAGGTTTTTTTTCAGGATATTATAATATTCAACAGTTATCGACTTATCAGACGGTTGTTTATTCTGGTCTTTTTCTTATGCAAATATACTGAGATTGTATGAACCGTTGCTCATGGCTGTACACTCACTCACAATAGAGTTTCTAATTGTTTGAGCAGGCTTACTTGTTAAATTTGGCCCTCGTGCTTTGAAGCCCATTATTTACTGGCATCCTTCGGGCTTAATATCACAGGATCCCCATGATTCTCACATTTATAAAGCGATATTGACCATCGTCTATGCGAAAACAGATAATAAGCCGTGATGAATGGCTGACATTAGTGATAAAATTACATCAGCCTTAACAGGCTATTGTATTAGCACACCTTGCCGATTCCAGTTCTCCCCACTGCCTGTTTAATTGATTAATTGCTGACGTGGATGGATGAGGGGTTGCTGGTCCTGAATTGGTGGCTGATTGCTAGTCAACCATAAACAGGAGCAGCCACAGTGGACCCTCAAGGGCAATATTCATGCTCCCCAACCTTATGGTGATTCCTTATCCGGCTCTGACAGGAGGAAAAATATTCGACCATAAAAATGCCGGTATAACCAGGCTGACATATAAAGCCCTCTATCTCTACCTCTTTCTTTTTCCTACCCTCCCTCCTCCTTTCTTGTGTTGTGTCTTCTTTAGTGCTCAGCACACCCGTAGGCCTCTGAAATCACCCGTCCTCTGCTGTATGTGTGGAACTCGAGTCCCTCAGGTAAACCTGCACCTCCTAAGCTTTAAATATGGGCAAATAATGACAGTGTGAGTGATGCTGCCTGTGTCCTTGACTGCGATCCTCTGTGCGTCGTACCCACATCTCACTGTCTCTGAACCCTGCGGGACGCATAAAACACTCCTTGTAGAAAAACTCATTGGTGGCAGAAGGATGCAGGGATGCAGAAAGGCTGTAGGGTCCTTATGTGGGTTTATGCAAGTGGATGGGGGACTGCATAACATCTACCCTGTGTCTAATGAGAGGGACACTCTGTCCATTTTAATGTGTTTACATTTGAGAAGTGATGCGATAGTGGTGCACCATGAATCACATGTCCTTTGTGTCGCGCTGTTTGTTTGGCCGCATCTTTTGTGGCCCTTGTAGCTGGTGTCGTGTTTAGTGGCAGGGTTGGTTAGTTTGGGCTCGACTGCTGCCACTTGGATCTTCTCACGAACATGGTTCCCAAAGAACTGAGCTGAACTCTCTGACAGAGGCAGATAGGGTACATTTTTTCCTGCACAGGGGGCAGAAATAGATAGACGCCATTTTCTTGCCTTCCAGCCACAAATCTACAAGTTTCAGTCCTATAGTGAAGATGAGAGAACATGTAGCCAGAAAAGTACAAGACCCTTTTGTCACCCTGAGTGTCTTTGCTCTGTCGGACACAACACCATGTTAACCCCTGTCCCACTGAGCCCCCTCCAGGCCGAGACATGGGTCTGAAACCCTGCAGCCAGCCGTGAAAACGCTGACACATCGATTACAACTTCAAGAAAAAGAAAAAAAGTTGAGCTTGATAAGGAGGAACACACCATGTGAAGAAACATTTATTTACTTATTCTGTTTATTCAGCAAAACAAACAGGAGGTCAGGATTATGCTGCAACACCGATAGCTTGTTGTCTATTACAGTTAAATTTCAAATTAGCCGGTTCACGCTGCCCACTTGTACGGTCATTTCAAAGCATGCCTGCTGTCCTGATATATCATCTTCAGATCCAGAAAACTAATTAGCTTCACCAAGTCGGGTTTAGATCTGAGTAAGGAGCTCTGAGAACTTGCACGGCACTTGTGGTCTTTCTGTTGAACATTAGATGGCGCCATTCAACTTGCTAGAAAACGGCTCTTTAGCAGTCGGTGACTTCCTGCTGCGTGGCGCACCTGGATCTCTTGATTGGATTAAATTCTGTTGGTTCTGTTGAAACCTGAGTTCAGATCTGTGACATGACCTTTATACTAATTTATATCTGGTTAAATAAGATTGTGTTGGACAATATATTTTTTTAATGTGAAAGTCATTTTTTAAAGTCATTTGATGTCAGACAATGAAGTTAAAGTTTTACTTTTTACTTGTTTCTTAAAAAAACAAAAAAAAAAAAACAAAGGCGACAAATATGTTATTATAAAAAAAAAGAATTACAGATCATTACAGTATTGATACCATTCAGGAGTACAAGTTTAAATGTGTCTGAGTTTCCACGGCTTGTAGGAGTTGTTAACAGACTATTTTCTTTGATATGGTGGACTAATACTAAATGTTGGAAGGGTATAAAAAGAACTAAGTTGGAGGCTGGGCTGGTGGCAGGACAGAGTGTTTTTTTTGGGGGGGGGGTCTCTGCCGGTGCTGCTTTATCTAGGACAAGCCTCTCTATACCGACGAAGCTCAGGGGCCGATCAGCAGGTCTCAGGAGAGGCTCCCCACTCCGCTGTCTCACCAGGCCTGTCACGAGGGAGCTGATGCTGGCTGGCTGGCTGGCTGAGTGTGGGGCTGCTGCGATGATGATGATGGTGGGTGGATGGGTGTGGGCTGACATGCCGAGAGGGCAATTACAGCAAGGACAAAGACTACACAGTGATAAGTCCCCACAGCAGCCCTAATGAAGAGAGCAGGTTAGCCTGTTAAGAGGACTGGGGGAAACGAGCATGGCCTCAGTGCATTTATTATTTTTTTTTAGGCAATGAACGAAAATGTTTGTGTGTGTTTAACCTACCCGAGGAGGATACATTTTCCGAGGTCACGCTGCCACCGTCCTCACTAACCTCACTAATTGACGCCTTCCTGAGTTGGTGTTTTCTCCTCGCGGAGCAAAAGCAAACAACAACATGAAACTGGAAACCAGTTAGGGAATTGTATTCCTCTGGCTCTGTGTGAGGGAACCATAGTCCCATTGCAAGCTATTAATGAAACAAAAATCTTTAAAATAGTTGGCTTTGATGAATAATTGTTGCTCATTAGTGGATTAACAATTAGTTTTAATCAGAACGCTTAATTATTTTTTATCCCACCTGGAAAATTATGTTTCTTTTGTTGTTTAATTTACTTAGGAAATATGTGAATGAGGATTAGAAATTTTGGAAAATATATTTTGAATAAACACAATTTTGAACAAAAAAAAATAAAAAAGAAGAGGAAAGCTGTTACGGAGGATTAATTGTTTTCCTCTTTTGGGCGCTTCTGCTTATCCAGCCTGGATGTGATTCTTGTTGGATTGTATCAGAAACCAGATCCCAAAAGCAGCACCACTCTTCAACAGCTCTTCATCTGTTCTTGCCTTTTTTCTCCTTTCTTTTCTTTTCTTTTTTTTTTTTTTTTTTTGG
>SSNP01000151.1:291085-306304 GCA_006937955.1 Pachypanchax playfairii | reverse complement strand
TTTTTTTTTTTTTTTTTTTTTTTTTTTTTTTTTGGAGGAGGGGAGCAGAGAGAAAGATGGCGTGTACCTGATACTGCTGTGTTGGCACAGCCGTCTGGGATCTGATAAAGAGAGCCTCTGGAGCGGCACTTATTCAAATCAGTGCATGTTCACAGTGAACGGTAGCAGGTAAAGGCAATAAGATACAATGCGATAACCTTTCTGGGAGGTGGAGAGAATAGTTTTACACTCTGTTTCACGGCTGCATGAGAAGAGAAATTTTCAGCATCGTCTAATTGATTTTCTTTATGTGGAGTGTCGCGATACAAACCCTAAAAATTGCGTGTCAGTTTTCAACCTTCTTGTTTATCTTAAATAAAAATTCCAATGTCACGCGATCAGTTTATTTATTTATTTTTTACCTCTGTCGTTTCAGAAAAAATCAAGGGAATAAAAAAGAAATATAATCTCCACTGGGGGACGGTACGACTCAGAAAAATCTATGTGTATATGACCTAAACTCTGACACACACGCACACACACGAGGGTGTTACATTAAATCAATTAACTTGAATAACTCTGATCTGCAGTGATCAGTTTTAGAGCCACTGAGCAGAAATCTGGAGTGAAGCTCAAAGCTTAATTGCAGAGTGGAGGGTGGTGTTCCTGGGATTCTCTGTGGGGTTGTTGTTGATGGTGGTGGTGGTGGTGGTGGGGGGTTAAAACATATGTTGCATGCACCCAGTGCGAGACTCAGCGGTGATGGTGAAACGAATCCACCGAGGGCCTCCGCGCTGAAATGTTTGGCTGAACTCAGCCTCTGTGCATCCTCGACTTTAAAACCACGACGCTGCAGGAAAGAAATCAACACAATGTTTCATATGATGAAGACAATTCCATTTATTACACATGAAAAGTTTTTCCTGTAATTATCAGCCATCTTTATGTTATATAATCTACATTTTCCTTAATTTAAAAACCTTCTCATAAAAAAATTTTACTCTTAAAAAAGATTATGTTTTTTCTTCACTTTTTCTGAGGAGTATTATTTCCTTATTTGCTCTTCAGACTTGGAACGGGCTGCAGATATATTAACGTAAATGCTTTTTACATTTTGCAGAATTCTAAGATGTAGTATAATAAGACTAATAATGTATATGGATGCTATTGTGCAGCTCATTACTGTCAGGGGTCTAATGTGTAGCCTCTGTATTTTCTCTAAGCAGCCTACCAAGTGAACAAGATAATGAAACACCCCCCCCCCCTTCCCGATTTGCAACCAAACATCACTAATCTAATATATTAGTCACCCGTGCTCTCGAATGTGTGAGCAATTACTCTATAAAGTTTCCACACCGCGGCGAGGTGACAAAGAGAATACAGGCAGGAAGGAGTGTGGACACATTTGATGGCTGCTCGGTGATGCTGATAGGCCAAACGGTGGTGGGAACCCGCCACTTTTAATCATGCGGAGGGGTGATGGCTTTCATAAGCGCACGCGGCGACTCTGACAACTCTAATAAGACGAGGTGACAGGAAAACTTTGTGTGTTAGTGGCATAACAGAGAGGGAAGGGCTTTTTTTTTAAGCATAACAGACGAATTTCACTATCTGAGACTGGATTTGTGGTGAAAGAATGTCACCATTAATAAAGGCTTTTGGGGACAAGGTCACACGGGTCTCTGTACAGCAGAACACCTAGAGTCTGTTTGTGGCTTCCGAAATGGGCAGAACATCCTGAGACGTCTCCTTGTGCATACAGTAACCAACTGGAGTTTTGCCCATCAGTGTCCCATCATCAAGTCTAATTTATCATTCCTCAACCTTTTATTTTATTTTATTTTTTATTCCAAGACAATCTTAGCTCTGGTTTAAAAAAAAAAAAAAAAAGGAGCAAAAAAGGAATGATGCTTTGAGGATATAATTAAAGATATCGTTCAAAGAACAACTTTTTGCATATTTGAATTATTACTGTCGTTAAAAACCACACAAAATATGGAAATATGATTGCCGGAAGCACATAAATCAATGATCAGCAAGGCCTCAGAGCCCAATAAATATGGGGAGTTAAATACTTTAAAATGCAAATCACATCTAAAATTTGCATATGGGTGAATTTAAAGGAAGTGTGCTTCTTTAAGACCCTCTGAGGTAGAAACTGCTGGAGCTGGAGGGGGTTTGGGGAGGGGTGTAGAGGACACAAACCGACAGCCGGATCTATTTTTTTTTCTCTTTTTTTTTTCTCCTTGTCATTGGTCAAGTTGTTGGATCGTTCTAAGTGATAGCAGCTGAAGTGGGCTGACAGACACGACTGCATCGCTTTTGTGGATCCAGAAAGTGCCTTAAGTGATCTGAATAATTAGGAGTTAATTATTCTTCATCCATCTAAATCAGAAAAGGACAGATATGGGAATGGAATTATAATTTTAGCCCGACGCACTGTCTCGTTCTAATGTGGTAAACTAAAGTGACTGTGAATAATACCTACTGACCTTCGAGTAATTACGCCTCGCTTGGCAATTTGCTTGCTGTTGCTAATTGAGGGTATTGATTCAGTGATATTCATATTAAAAATACATATGTTTTATGGCTGGGATTTTTTTTTTTCGGGTTGTGTTTAATGTATTATTAATCCTTGTTATTATCTTATTTTTTATAAGCATAATTAGGAGACAGGATGTGCTGCACTTCAGGGTTGGAGGAGTTTCTTTGTCCTAATCACCGTTGCAGGTAGTGTGTGTTTAGCAAAACTTTCTGCTGAAAGAAAATGAGTTTTTCTTTCATTTAAAATGCAGCATCTCTTAGAACTTTCGGCCAGAGAAGTTGTGCAGATTAACACCGTATACTCATATATGAAGTTTTGCATTAAATGATAACAGCAGCACTGCAAACAGCATTAAATGTGTTACGAATAAGCTGCTCTGAGAAAGCGATGATCTCTGGAACTTTGCATAAACTCCCCCCTATGTTTTTGCCCCCTCAGACATTTAAAGATGTTCTGGCGGCACCGCTGGATCAATGGACACGATGTCTCTTTGTGCATTAACATTCAGGTTAAAGTGTTAGGTTAAAAACCTGCCCAGCAAAAGAAAAAAAAAAAGTCATTTTTTTCTCGTGGAGTTGGAGCGCTGAGCCGTTGGTTCTGAATGCATAGCTTTACCAATACTTCTGTTCAAACGGCGTACGGCTGGCTGAGACCGTCGCTCGTGAGCATTTGCATGTGTGAAAGCCCTTCTTGTGGCGCCTGCAGGTATTGACCAGCTCTGAGGACGAGGTGGCTCACTTCAAACACATCTCTCCTCTCTCTTCAGCCTGTAATATTTTAAGCCTTTTCGACTAGCGGGGCTTCAGTGGCAGCTCATGGCCTCATAATAACCCAGATAAGGATCGATGGCACTGGATTTAGGCACTTACCCCTGCTAAAACTGGTAAACTCATTTGTCTTTCTGGAGCAGCGTTCTCTCTGTTGTTTAAAGAGACACTTTAAAGAATCCCCTGAATTAAGATAATGTGACTGTTGGTGTGTGATCAGGCAGGCTCACCCGAAAGGACAAGCAGCTTTAGCTCTTTTATTAGCTCTCTATTTAAGGGGCCATACATGTTTTGACGGAGTCCAACTCTCTTTATTTTATTTCTGTCATGCTGATTAGTGTGCCACTGAATACCCCCGCATCGCCGCACCCCTCTCCCCACACGATCAGTGTATATCTGTGTGTATATGTGTGTGAGTGGGAGAGAGAGAGACTGTGTTAGGCATGCCAGCTCTAAATGAGATGGACCAAAGTGTGATCACCCCGCTGCTCCGCTGGTTCAAGCCTCAACACAAATTCTTGGTGAAGGACTCAATGGATGCCGTGAAATCGTATTTGCTGTACAGCTAATGGCATAGGACTGGTTCTGCTGGAATATTCCTCAGAGCAAGAAAACACGTCATTCTGCTATGATGCACTCTGACCGTTTACACTTTACCATGCACAGACCCCATTCAGAACAGACAATGCATGTAAACTTTGAAAAAAATCAGTCTTTGTTTAGAAGAACTAAGCAAATAATTGTGTTTTTAAGAAAATACACAGCAGTATTTTAACATTTTGCATGTGAATGAATATTGGAACCTTGGCGAACAGCTCCAGTTCAAGTAAAAGACATAATAATCTACAAATCAAGTGAAACACACACTGTATACCACCCATTCAGCTACTGACTTTCCAGTGTTCACCACACAAGGAAGAGAGCCCCACTGAGTCTTTATGGGTGTTGTTAAAGGTACCTTGTTGGGAGAAAGTAGGACAAAGTGACACTTTTGGTAAAGAGAAGAAGGAAAAAATACAGTCAAAAACAAAGGAAGGAAAGAGCAAAAGAAAAAGCCTCGTCTTGATGAGTCAGAGAAAGACCTCTGGAAAAAAAAACTCCCTGACTTCAAACGCTCTTTTTAAGCCAACTTACAACACCCCTCTGCAAAACTACAAAGGGTCGTCCATCCGAAGGAGCTCCTCCGCTGTGGGTGTTGCAGCTGCTGTTGGTGGTAATTAGGCGTCACAACACTTTGGCCGAGTGTCTCTCGCTACGTTGAATTCTTCCTGACGTGACAGAGGGACGGAGGAGTTATTCAGTTCTGTACTTTCTTCTGCTTTGCTGCTCATCTGTCCTCTTTAGGGCCCATCAGACTAAACAGCCCACCAAACTTACACACACACACACACACACACACACACACACACACACACACACACACTGAGTGACCCTGCTACCAACCCCTACAAGCACCCGCAGGCAGAAAAGGGAAGCAGTGTGTTGGAGGGAGAGACAGTCAGAGATATCAAAGCCCCCGGGGAGGTTAGCAGAGGGCTGTGAAGGGGGAAACTCAAAAGCGCGATGTGTGTGTGTGTTTGTAAATGTGATTGGCCAAGGTTGGGTGCTGGTGGTACAGGAGCTGCTAGTCAATACTGAGACCTCTGAATCACTAACAACACAGACAATATAGATCAATATTAGGTGAAGGCACATATATTTTACTAATTACAGCAATAATTAAAATGGTCTTTTGTGATTAAAATAAAATCAGTATGTTGTCAATTTTTAGCTAAATGCTTTCAGACGCTCCAAACGAATCCTGTTTCAGCCTTGTTGCTCCCTTGTCATAAAATCATTTGAGAAAACGCGATTAGTGACAGGAAGTGTTTTATTTTCTGTCTTTGCTGATAGATCAACCGTATACTGGAGTGGGACAAGCTGCGCAAACTGTTTGTTGTTATTACCCTCAAATCCAGTTTGACGTGTTTAATCCATTTAAAAAGGAAGTTAAAGTAAAACATTTTAGCGCTGTATAAAAAAAGTTGCATTTGTGTTAGTTGTCAATAGCTCATAAGCTAATTTCTTTAACTAAAGATTTGATTGAATAATAAAGGAAGCACGCGGAGCAGGAGAAATCTGCTGTGGCAGTATATTCTGAGCTTGTGGTGTGCCAGGCTGAGCACTGGGCTTCAGGAGAGAGACGCTCTGCTTTCATATCCCTAAGCCATGCTCACATCCACTGAAGACTTCTGTTTTTACACAGGTAGGCAGTTTGGGGACTATCTCACTAAGTCGGAAGGGGTAAAATGATAAAAAAAAAACATGGAGAGGAATCAAAGGATGTTCCCCCTTTTAATAATGTAACAAATATTCTAATTTCCAAAAATAAAACCTTCTCTTCATCCTTCCTGCTAATCTGAGCTGTAATTTATTCCGACCCAAGGCCATATTAGTATGCTAGCCAAGGGCAAAATGGTTATGACAAAACCAAGTTCCACTGAGGCTAAAAAAAAAAAACAAAAAGAAAGAAAAGGAGGGAAAATCTCAGGCTTCAACTTTGAGTCAACAATTGAATTTTGAATCCAAACCAATTGCTCACAACGGTGAACCTGAACACAACGTCAATATAAATTCCCACATTAAGTCTTTTTAGTGGTAAAAATGAAGCTATTAATGACACGTTAAACATGTCACAGTTGTTGTTTGCTTTTGCAGTTAGTGATTATTTATTTCCACAAAATTAAAGCTTTAATTTTTTTCCCAAATCAGATACAAAAAAATTTGCAAATTAATGAGGTTTTAGAACTAATTTCATTTTACCACCACACTACTTTCTTCACATTCAAACATTTTTTTTACTTCTAGTTAATTGTATCTGAACTGTAAGTTTTTATATGCTTTTGTATCTGCGCGATGTGTATGAGTGTGTGTGTGTGTGTGTGTGTGTGTGTGTGTGTGTGTGTGTGTGTGTGTGTGTGTGTGTGTGTGTGTGTGTGTGTGTGTGTGTGTGTGTGTGTGTGTGTGTGTGTATTTCTGACCTCCTGAGGACCAGTTTCCTGACTTTTACTATCTTTCTGGGGTCCGAGGGTTCTTGTGGGGACCGAAGCCTGGTCCCCATGAGGGGGACTCCCCTTTTTAGGGTTAGGGGTTAGGTTTATAGGTATGGTGTGAATAGAGTTTTAGTTAGTCTTAGGGTTAGTTATAGATCAGTAATGGTTAAGGTTAGGAAAAGGGTTTGGGTTAGATATAAATCTAGTTACTAAAATCAATGGAAGTCAATGGACGGTCCCCATAAGGATACCAAAACACACTTGTGTGTGTGTGTGTGTATGAGTGTGTGTGTGTGTGTGTGTGTGTGTGTGTGTGTGTGTGTGTGTATATATTGCTGACCTCCTGAGGACCAGTTTCCTGACTTTTACTATCTTTCTGGGGTCCGAGGGTTCTTGTGGGGACCGAAGCCTGGTCCCCATGAGGGGGACTCCCCTTTTTAGGGTTAGGGGTTAGGTTTATAGGTATGGTGTGAATAGAGTTTTAGTTAGTCTTAGGGTTAGTTATAGATCAGTAATGGTTAAGGTTAGGAAAAGGGTTTGGGTTAGATATAAATCTAGTTACTAAAATCAATGGAAGTCAATGGACGGTCCCCATAAGGATACCAAAACACACTTGTGTGTGTGTGTGTGTATGAGTGTGTGTGTGTGTGTGTGTGTGTGTGTGTGTGTGTGTGTGTGTGTGTGTGTGTGTGTGTGTGTGTGTGTATGTGTGTGTGTGTGTGTGTGTGTATTTCTGACCTCCTGAGGACCAGTTTCCTGACTTTTACTATCTTTCTGGGGTCCGAGGGTTCTTGTGGGGACCGAAGCCTGGTCCCCATGAGGGGGACTCCCCTTTTTAGGGTTAGGGGTTAGGTTTATAGGTATGGTGTGAATAGAGTTTTAGTTAGTCTTAGGGTTAGTTATAGATCAGTAATGGTTAAGGTTAGGAAAAGGGTTTGGGTTAGATATAAATCTAGTTACTAAAATCAATGGAAGTCAATGGACGGTCCCCATAAGGATACCAAAACACACTTGTGTGTGTGTGTGTGTGTGTGTGTGTGTGTGTGTGTGTGTGTGTGTGTGTGTGTGTGTGTGTGTGTGTGTATTTCTGACCTCCTGAGGACCAGTTTCCTGACTTTTACTATCTTTCTGGGGTCCGAGGGTTCTTGTGGGGACCGAAGCCTGGTCCCCATGAGGGGGACTCCCCTTTTTAGGGTTAGGGGTTAGGTTTATAGGTATGGTGTGAATAGAGTTTTAGTTAGTCTTAGGGTTAGTTATAGATCAGTAATGGTTAAGGTTAGGAAAAGGGTTTGGGTTAGATATAAATCTAGTTACTAAAATCAATGGAAGTCAATGGACGGCCCCATAAGGATACCAAAACACACTTGTGTGTGTGTGTGTGTATGAGTGTGTGTGTGTGTGTGTGTGTGTGTGTGTGTGTGTGTGTGTGTGTGTGTGTGTGTGTGTGTGTGTGTGTGTATTTCTGACCTCCTGAGGACCAGTTTCCTGACTTTTACTATCTTTCTGGGGTCCGAGGGTTCTTGTGGGGACCGAAGCCTGGTCCCCATGAGGGGGACTCCCCTTTTTAGGGTTAGGGGTTAGGTTTATAGGTATGGTGTGAATAGAGTTTTAGTTAGTCTTAGGGTTAGTTATAGATCAGTAATGGTTAAGGTTAGGAAAAGGGTTTGGGTTAGATATAAATCTAGTTACTAAAATCAATGGAAGTCAATGGACGGTCCCCATAAGGATACCAAAACACACTTGTGTGTGTGTGTGTGTATGAGTGTGTGTGTGTGTGTGTGTGTGTGTGTGTATGTGTGTGTGTGTGTGTGTGTGTGTGTGTGTGTGTGTGTGTGTGTGTGTGTGTGTGTGTATGTGTGTGTGTGTGTGTGTGTGTGTGTGTCTGTTTTTGTGGATATATTGATGCAATTTTATGAAAAGCAATTGAGCAATGGGACTTTGTACTAACCATCAAACAGACATTTCATTATGGAAGCCGCAATAACAAATACACTGTGTAGGATAATGACGGCCGTGGTTCATTTTGTTCATTATATGTCTCTGTGTCACATGGCACTTGAAATTTAAAGGTGTGTGTGTTTGTGTGTTTGTGTTTGTCTGCTTTTGTTACTTTACATCATGTTTTAACAAATGAACGTCTGAACCATCGGAAAGAAAAATATACCATCATATGCTATTGATGACAAACAATATATTTCATATAATGATTGCATCTATTGGCTTTTGCATTTGTAAATGTGAGGTAATGAATTTCCCTTTGAGAGCAATAAAAGCAGAGATATTATGCCACTTTCTTTGAACAGGCCTACTGGATGCATGATGTTCTCCCATTCAATGATATATTGTTTGTCTAACAAATTCATTCTGTAGTAAAAACACGCATTAGATAAATATATCTATAGAATATAATGCTGTTCAGACACTTCGTCAGTGTCCCATGCAGAAAGCAGGAGGTGCCTGATGTAGAATAAGACTGCAGGACGCCCCTGGCACATTGGCTGTCTTGAACTTGTGGGCCTGTCAAAGGTTTTTTTGGGGCACTGGACTGTATCGATGCCTGCCACACACACGTCATGCCTTCCCTCCCTGATGAGCCCCGCAGTACCGCAATCAACACTGTTTTTGCTTGGAAATGTATATATTTAATTTTTGAACCAATGACAGTTTCGCTTGATTTATGGTCCAAGGCGAGATTTAATTAATTGAATATGTTATTACCCCGTGACTTAATTATTAGCTAATTAATCACGGGTACTTGTTCAGAGCTCCCCTTCTTTTTTTCCCATCTTCTCTAGCATATTTCTGTGTGTGTGTGACACTTGAATTTCCTCCTGGGGTTGTTTTTATGTGAGGTCATGGTTTTTCTTTCGGAGTGGCTGTTAAGATGGAGAACACGCTGAAAAGGAAGGTTGGCGTCCTGTACTGAGAATGTAAATTCCACAGGCAGAACAGGGTTTTCTCAGTTTTTAGATATGGAAAATATTCAGCCAGGTCAAAAGCTCAGAGTCTGACAAGTCATTTCAAGACTCGAGTGCTGAAAACTAAAGAGTAGCTTACCTGTGTGAGTTTCCTTAGTATCAAACTAAGGCCTCCTTCACCTTGGATGATTGCCCTACTCTGATCTAAAAATCAACCAGAACATACTGTATATGGTCAACACTGGGTTCTGGCAAGTTGTTATGTGGCATATCAAAGGCGCGATGGGGTTCCCAGGGTAGGTTGTGGAGTGTTTTAAACATGTGTAAAACATCCATAGTCAGGTTGAAGGGGTTTATCGTTGTGGTGACAACATATCTGGGTCCTGGGTGGATTGCCTTGAAGTATGCTGGGAATGATAGCAGAGTGTCCATGATCCATGGCTTGTGCACATGCAAGGTCTGTTTGCAAGGATATGAGTTCAGACTGGCCATGCCAGATTCATGCCAAGGCCAAAACCCCATCAAGGCCTGATCTTCAAGCTCTTATCTTCATCCTGATGTCATCTGAGAGAGGTCTGTCAGAACAGTGCAGGCACTTGGTGCGATGATGGATATACATGGTAGTATCGTCATGGGAACATCAACGCCATACTCACAGTGTAGCAACATCTTGATTGCCTTCACACTGAAGGAGGTCTTCACCATTTGCCTCGATCAGCTACTTTCTGATGGCCATGGAGATCATGGAGAGCGGAGCAGGGTTGTCATTCAATGTAACTTCGGTGTTAGGTTGCTGTCCACATGGTTTACACACCTTTATCTGACCATGACAACGATAAAGCATTAGTTTATACTGTAAGGATCAAACATCCCACACCAGCTCTGCAGTGAGTAAGCCAGATGATCCGATATGTTAACACATTTTTAAAGTTTGAAAAAAATGGCTACATTAGACCCATTTACAAGCATTCACATTCAGATTTAAGGGTGGTCACATGTACTTTGCTCTAACTAATGACACATGCATTCACAAATTGCTCTCTGCACTTCAAAACCCTGCGAGAAACACAACTGCCAGTTTGTTGCACACACAGAAAGTATTCATAACTTGTGCGGTAGCCTTGAGAAGCACAATTTGCCAAATGCGTAAGCTGATATTTGGGGTCATGGTCAAAAAGGGTGAATAAACGTCTCACTGTTACAGCTGTCAGTGGTTTACCTCTCTGTGGTGGAGGGTCTGAATAGTAGTTTTTATGCCGTTTGGTTTTCCACTGAAAGTGCTAGGCAGGCTGATCTAGAGATCAAGGATTTCCCCTCGTGAAAGCCTTTCCAGATATCTGCTGTTATAAAATAATAGGGAACGGACACATTGGATGCAGACATGCAAGAGACGGGAGGAGCTGTGGCTGCTATCAGAAGCCATTCTGCCAAAAACACCTTACCTCCAACAGCCATTTCCCCTTCCAGGCCACTATCTGGCCCCCATGTGTCTGAGCCTGGTAATGGTAAGCGTTTTAAACTATTAGAGCTGCTGTGTAAAAGGCCTGTTTGAGTGCAGAGCTGTCAGTCTGCAATGAGGCAATCGGGGGTGGGGGGCTGTCATAGCTGTCACTCAATGGGAGGATGAGAACTGTTTGGTCCTAATGGATTTCTCCAGGCGGACGGCTTACACAGCGGTTAGAAGTAAAATCGATGCGTTGTCATGAGCGAGTGAGGCATCATCAAACGGCCAGGTGGACGGGGAGGCAGGGAAGGGAAAGCCTGCGCGTATAGTTATGTCTATATCTGAGATTGTCTCTGAGTGTGTGTGTGGTTTGGAAAAGAGAGAAGAGACAGACAGATGCTCAGCTCAGCTTTACACGCCCAATGGGGCCTCTGCTATGATTGTAAGCATGAAAGGGGGCTCTGACCTCCATCATCTCTGTTGCTTTTATTTTCCGGTTCTCTTGGAATCAGACACAGATACACGCAGACATATCCCCCATCCCTCACACACACATACACATAGATAAATGTGAAGCTGTGCAGACATGGAGTATATTGCTCTGACAGGTCAAACATCATCTTGTAGGCAAAATCACTTTTCATACAACTTATTTCCATCCAGTGATTCCAGGTTTTGACTAGAACCTGCAGAGAGTGATGTAACAAAAGGCCAGATAGTCTAACGGAATGTGACACAGATTCGCATCTGAACGTCTTTCTGCAAACTGCAAATTATTTAATGTAGCGAAAACATCACATTAGAAGATCCTGACAGTATGAGATGAGCAACCCACGGGAAGAAGCATGAGAAAACGTGAAGTGGTACAGTCTCTGTTAGGAAGAGGTTTACAAAGCTTTCTACCTCAGAAACTAAAGATACAAGCCAGAAAAATTAAAAAAATTAAAAACACTACATCAACATATACATGATTAACCCCCCCCCCCCTTTAAAAACTAAAACTAAAATACCAGTAGTCTTTATGTTTAATCAGAACTTCATCGCATTTGAAAAATCCAGATGGCCATTCACACTTTCAGGTATTTTTATCTCCCTTTATTTCTCCCGGTAGAAGAAGGTGTCCCCTGTGGACATGGTGGGTCCACCCTTTGGCCCCTGATTGGGCCCAAGGGAGCGGTTCAGCTCTATTGATCGTTCTGGTTGGAGGAGATTGCTCCAAGCTGGCTGTAGACAGGCTGCTGATCCTGAGCAGGACTGCTAGCGTTCGGTTTTCTAACTTGGCCTTCACAAGCTTCGGTCAACCTACCCGCCACGTTGTGTTGACTTTAAATGATGTGGTAACATATTCCACATTTTGTTTTTACTCAACAAATGTCATACGTATCGGCTAAAGTTTAAAATCAGTTTTTCTTCTCAGTCCCAGAACCTTTAAACATATTAATGTTCTGGATCTCAAGGAACTATGTCAGATTTTAGCTAGTTTTTGTCCTTATCTGCTCGCAGATTTGGGAACATTTTAAACAGTTAAATGAATAACAGACACATTGGGAGTTTTCCAGGTTTATATTAAAACTTAATTTGACATTTCAGTGAAACAAAACTAATGGGTTTTTGCCAGAGTAGGAAAAACTTTAAAACAGTATTTAAATATGTGAAATCTGTTGTAATGACTGTGGATTTAACTCAACATGAGGTTAAATGTTGTGTATAATCCAACACAGGAAGGTTTTTATGTCACAATCACAACAGATTGATGTGCTTGTGTAAATCTCTGTCTGTTTATTCACCTCTACCAATTTTCAGTTTCAAACTTGAGACAAGACACTCGCGGTACTTCTCTTGTTAGCCTTTGGAAACAGGAATGCCTTCGTTTTCCTGCAGAACACATGAAAGAGTTGGTTTTGATTAAGGAGGCCTTTTAAGCTGGGAAAGCCCTACATGTGCTTTGTCCTTAGTAAGATGAAAAGGAGCTGAAGTTAGCCCGAGTTGTTTCTTATACCTTCGCTCCTCCAATGGGAGAACGTCTGGGAGGATGCCTACGAGAGAGACAAACTTCAAGCCTTTATTCTCTATGCTAATTTATCTGCATTATACTTGTAATTATGCCCCAGCATCCTTCTTTTTCTTTTTGCCTCATACTTTCACTCTAACTACATCCTCTCTACTTGTCTCCTCTCGCAGATAAAACATATTCTCGTCAGCTCCATCTTCATCACTTTTAAAACCCTTTTCACATCTTTTAGAACCTCATCCTTTATCGCTGCAGAAGTGGGCCCTGCTAGAAGAAGCCAAATAAACCCTTGTTTTTTAACGTTGTAGCTGCAGATTGAAGTGCTCGCTCCTTGATCGATATGCCGGCGATGTCTGTTCGAGCTGAAGTGTTTCGTGGTGACGTATGTCCCTTTTCTCCTTCTAACATGCCACTTCTCCTCCATCTCAACGCAGCCGTTGCCCATATTTATTTTATCTTGCTAATGTGGGTCACCCCTGCATGGCGGCCATCAGCGGGGCACAGTCAAATAGCTGTGTCTGAAGCCTACCTTTTGGCATGATTTATGGGCCCGTGTGATGCTCAGCTCTCAGAAGGACCGCCATTGTCCTGCTACAGCTCTCAACTCTCGACGTAGGGGCGCTTTGTCTGCGCTGAGGCAAACCAGACCCCTTTCTTTAAAAAGAATCAAATTATTTCATCATGTTGGAAATGAAAAGGCTGTAATTACTTCTAATTAGACCCTGACTTTTTTTTCTTTTTCTTCTCTCTTTCCCTTCTTTTCTTCCTCTTGCCATCTCTCTCTTTTCTTTCTGACTCAGGCGTTTGTGAGGTGAATACTTTTTCCAGAGGGTTTGCTCTAATTCACAGCCTTAAAGGGTGGAGAGTAGGAAACAATTTTCTGTTCAGTTTGAAATTGATTAATGTGGGCTTCTGACAGCTCTTCTGGCTTTGATATCCCATGAATGGGGGAGGTCTCAAATGATGCGATGACACTGTAATGTTTGCTTTAAGATCTACCTTAATGGGGCTGGCTCCAACTGTGTCATGATATTTCACAAGCCGAAGGGAAAACTGAGAAGCAAAACATGCCAGTTGTGGAGCGTTAATGCACATGTCTGTGTTTGTGCATGAGTGAAGTCTTGGTGGACCATCTACCTCATTGCTCTGGTTAGATCTGTGCAGCCGTGTTGGGTTTCCCTTCCAATAACACCCCTCCATGCTGGAGAGTCCCGGTCTAATGGTCGATCATCAAGGAGAATCTATTTACATGTATCTTTACCACACGTCTCGGCGTTTTAGGCAGCGCAACAATTTGCTAAGCAAATCCACTCGCTATTTATCTGTGAAGGGGCGGCCGTTGGTGTGTCTGGAGGAAAGCTGGGAGGGGTGGCAGCTGGTGGAGTGTGCGTTGGGGGGGGGGGGGCTATGTAGAGGCTTTTCATAGGAGATCTGGGGGGTGTTGATGAGGGAGGCAAATATTTTCTCTGGCTTGCGACAGCATAGTGGAAACACACTCCTGATGCTGATGTATATTAGAAGTGAACTGGAGCAAATATTAGCACTGCCTTACAGTGGCAGAGTGCTGGGGTGTGCAGGGGATTCTGGGAGTTTACTGCACTGCTTTGTAACCCTGCTAGATTTCTTTCTTCTTTAATTGGACTGCAGCATCAATCTTTTCACTTCTAACATAAAGTCTTAGATGATTCTTTATGTAACAACAAACCTGAAGTTTTACTCCTAAACAAAACAACTGCTGAAAAAAAGCAGAAAATCACAAACTTTACCTTTTTTTTTTTTTACCAATTTCATTTTAAAATTTGGAAATCCTTCATAATATTAGTTATGTCTACATTCTGTGGGGAAGATTTGGATTTAACTGTTTTAAATAAATCTGATAAAAGGAAAAATTTCTCATTTTAGGATGTTATTCACATATAAATAAGTTGTAAACAAATAATGTACATATATTTTTATATATGTAATGTTGACTGACCTCCTAATTTTATTCTCTAACCAAAAAGTAGTTGAAGGTGTGATTACAAACTGGAGTTTTACCCAGCAGCCCACCCAGCTTTCCTAAACAAGTCCCTGCTTTTACTCAGCCGGACATGAACTTGTTCAGGTTGGCATGTGGGCTCAAGGGCACAACAACAGCAGCACCAGCAGTTAACTCCACCCACTTCTCCTGCATGAGTCAAATACTTGTAAAAGAGGGAGAAAGCCAAAGTACTTTGAGGGGAGGGGGGGGGGGGGGGGGGGGGGGGGGGGGGTCAAACAGAGCAGTGGTGCATCTTGTTTGTCAGCAGCGAAGTGTGAGGAAACTTGACAGAGCGCTGGAGGAGATTTCCAAATCCATTTCCTGCTGTTGTCTGTCCACATCAGCTGCTGACAACGGATCTGCTGGTTCTTATTGTTTCCTATTAAAGCGGAGTGGTGGAGGGTGTGTGTGTCTGTGTGTGTGTTTGTGTGTTTTGGGGGGGGGGGTGTTTGTGTGTTTGGAGGAGGCGAGTGATTGCGAGTGCACACATGCCCAAAAATGAT